>OZ010589.1:55327728-55347728 GCA_963932145.1 Acanthosepion lycidas
CTGAGTGATCATTCTTCAGATCTTAGCAATTGTTAATTCGCAGTCATAATTTTCATGGACTTGCTTTGTGGAAAATATTTTGATGTAAAGATCTATTGTCTGTGTATACAGTAATGGGTATTTTATTAGTGGTATACATACCCAGATAAATAGCTTCATCAACTGCATCATACATTGAAAGTGTTGGACACCTTGCATTTTGTTGGATGTTCACAATAGTGGACAACTTCTTTGCTCTTTACCAGTTAGAAATATTACATGTTCCTGAGCACTTGAGACCCGATCAGGAAGATTACCCCATGATCCATCACAGAAGGCATCAATTCCCCATTTTATAAATCTACCAAGATTGGGGAAGCAGGTATTTATTTGAGCTTCCTTTGTAACTGCTCAACTATTGGATGCTGCTTTGACATATTGAGTTCCAATGCATTGAAACTCAAATGTAGTAGTGTTTGTGTCACTAATCAGTTTAGCTGACCAACTGTTGTTCTTAAAGAATTCATTTCATTTCTGTACAGTGGGGATGTTCTACCATTTTTTTTTCTGCTGGCAGAAATTGGAATTTCCTTCATTTCTTCTGCATACTCATTTTAGGTTACTTGAATGGCATTGATTTTATTCACATTCAAACCAACATAGCAGAAATTTTCTATGGATCTCTTTCCAACTTTGTCTTCTGGCAATGGGTTCAATGACACTCTTGTTAAAAATCATTAGTTCCCACAAATAAGAAATCATCCATGTGCATCACAAATATTCCTTCTAATTTCTCATTGTCATAATAATCTCTTGTCATAATAATAATATTCCTTCTAATTTCTCATTGTAATAATAATAATAATAATAATATTACTTCTAATTTCTCCTTGTCATAATAATATTCCTTCTAATTTCTCATTGTCATAATAATAATATCTTGTCATAATAATAATATTCCTTCTAATTTCTCATTGTTACATCACCAAAAGAGGGCTTTGTTCAACTCGGACTGCTTACAACCCAATCTGCTAAGATCATCTTTTACACCGAAGTACCAATTTCGAGATGAATGATCAAGGCCATATGCTGCTTGTTTAACTTCCATATTACACCATCTTTTATTTCTATAGGTGGCATAATAAATATATCTCTATCGAGTAGTCTGCTCTGCAAAAATGCTGCTTTGACGTCAATTTTCACATTTCCATCTCTTACACGCTGCTACTGTCAAGCATCTTCTAAGTGTAGACTTACTAGCAGTTGGAGAATCTGATTAAACACTTTTTTCTTCTTCAAAACCTCTTACAACCAATTTGGCTTTCACTTGTTTTTTTTTTTCCTCTAGTATACTGACAGTGTCATCTGGCCCCTGTCATGTACCTTTTTGTAGACCCCTCAAAAACACTTCAATTTTCCAGTTCCTAATCCTTTGCTAGATGACTTCAAGCTTCCAGTGACTGCCAATTGACACAAAAATTGCATTTGCTTCATCCTGATCACTCACTCTCACAGATGTAGGCCCATCTTTTCTACTATGTCAATTTTTTTCTTTATCATTTTTCACTATTTCATATTCAAACTTATTTAAATGTATCCCCAGCATTTCTTTATCTTTTACATTCATTACATTCACATAATATTTGTTTCTTCTTGTGGATTTCCCTCCTCTACTTATCACTTTAGTATGAGTCCCCTCCTCACTTTCTGGTAAACGGTATTTGATTTCATCTACTTTAGGAATTTTCTGTGATCTCATGTTTTCACTTTCATTTTGTATGGTGGAAATTCTTGGTTCTGAAACTTGTTCTTCCTGTCTCTGATTATTCTCTTTGCCACATAACTCTGGCATATATTCTTCCAAACTTATTAGCTCATCGTCCTGATCCTCTTCAGGATGTTTGATGTCTATATCGTTGTCATGAGTCCCATCAACTTCTTTTTTGTCAGTCCTTAATTCTGTTCCATTTACCTTAATCCTCCTACATGCTGCAACTTGGACTGACTAACTTCCGTAACTGATGAAAACAACTTTTCCATCTCGGCCAATAACTTGATTTGGACCATGACATCTGTTGTTGTCATCTTTCTTGTAAAATACACAATCTCCTACCAGCAAAATTTGATCGCCTGATGTTCTGATATTGTAGTGCAGTGCTCTTTTGAATCTGCTTTCGTGCAAACTCTTCTTGCTGCATGCAATACATTGAGATGTTTAATAACTGTATCACTTATTTCTGCCTCTTCTGAGGCTGGGAGTTGATTCTCCGTAATTGATGGTAAATTAGAGTAATTGCCCAACAAAGCTGAATTGGATTATATCCAAGGTAGTTTTGCAAACTGTTTTTTTTGTATAGCCTTCCCAAGCAAGAGTAATGTTTAGTTCCATTTTGGGATCTCCATCCATCATTTTCTGCATGCACACATCTATGACATAATAGTTTCTCTCACATATACCATTTAACTGTGGTGAGTATGAAGCAGTGACACAAATCTCTACATTAAATTGTTCAGCCAGGTCATTCTGCATTATCAAATTCCCACCATTGTCAACTAGAAATTTCTTTGGAGATCCAAGACCAACAGCTATCCACTCAATTGCAACAGTTTTTCTTATAATCATTTTACTTTTACTGAATCTAGAGATGATATCAATAAAAAGTAAACATCTTTATATTACTTTAGATCCATTGCCACTACATTATTAAATTACCTTGCCAAGTGAAGAGATTCTATTGGTCATACAGGAATTATCTTGAATCTCTTACAAACTTCACACTCCTTTCTAATATCCTTAATTAATTTTTCACATTCTTCATCAAATGCATCAGCATTTGTTATGATAGCTTTCATGTCTTTAGCTGAAGAATGTGCAAACTGGCAATGTAGTTTATGGATCATAATCTTCTTTTCCTTGCATGATTTCTCTTCAGTCACCACGTGCACTTTCCCAATTTTTACTTCATATTCTTTAGGGGAATATATTAATGTCCAGAAGATGTTGTATCCAATTCAAGAGACCTTCCATTGACTTCTAATGTGTCATTCTCAATGTTTAATTTGTATCCCATTCTTTTCATATCTGGTTTGCTTAGCAGTAAGGGAATATCGCTGTCCACTACTTCTGTTCTTAGGGTTATCTTTTGACCACAAGTAATTACAAGGAATCTCTATTCCTTCTTCCAACTGTATTTTGCCTCCTCCACCAAACTTGAATGTTGTTCCGCCTGGTAGAAGTTTAACTTCTTTTCTTTTGCTTGCTGATAATGAAGCCAAATATATCTCCTTCCATTCACTCCCAGCAAATACTTTTGCTGCAAACACTATCTAGAATGGCAGCATCGACTGTTTCACTCATGAGGATCTGTTTATCATCACGTGAGTAAGCACATACTCTATAAACTTCACTAACTTCAGCATTTTTCCTGCACTTTTGATGTTTCAAGATTTCTTTTTCACTGTGGGCAATCCTTTTTGAAATGCATAATTGATTTGCACACCAAGCATTTAAGGTAATGATTGGCTTCATCATGTGGATTTCTATAAATATAAGCTGTACTTACTCTTCCCCAATATGCTCCTCTTCCTGATCTTCTACCTCTTTGGAAACCTGTACTCCTAAACTGTACTTCATCCAGTTTAGTCATCTGTCTCCCACCATATCTTGACTATCATATATCACCATGACTGTATCCTATGAATCTTGTTCTTCAGTTATTATTTTTACTTCCAGAAACATTTCCTCTGAATTTGTTATGTACACAGGTTCTTCTTTGATAGCTATCTCATCTGATCTCTGTCTATATGACATTCCTTGGTTCCTAAAGAATTTTCTCAGGGCATTCTTCATATATTTCCTTTTTCTCCATATAATCAACTGCTATAAGAATAATTTTGTCTTTTTTTATTCAATCCAGTGTTGTCAATAAGTTGCATAGCCAGAACTATCTCAGGTAAAATGATGCCTTGCCTTTTTTTAGTTCTTTGACATTCTTCTTATAAGAATTGAGAAACTGGTCCATCGTATCTGACTCTTTCTTCAAAAAATTTTTCTATGAACACCATGTTTCACATATAACAATCAACTCATCTTTCTTAAACAACTAATCTAGGATAGTAAAAATCTGCTCAGCAGCATTCACATCTTCAATCTTGGTTTCTTCATTTTGCATGGCCAATCTTACTTTCTCATTGACAAATTTTCCAGTTGGTAATATGTTGTAGATTGCAAATCCCTGTTGCCACTTTTCTGTCTTGGTGAATTGAATCCATAATTTGACATCAAACTTCCAATTATCATAACATGTTGTTTCAATCTTCCATGTTGGTGGGGATGAAAATTTTTTTTCCTTCATCAGTTTTTTTTTTTTTTAAATATGCTTTGCTACCATGTTTAATAACCTCTGGTTCAGACAGACAATGGTTCTCCAAGCATGTGGTAGGAACTGACTCTAGGAGAAATAGGCATAGTTTATAAGGAACTGAGAGGTTGAGTCCATTAAGAACTGTGGGGAGATAAACATGCTGCTAACAAGAATCTACCAAATTATGAGGGAAGAACTTAACAGCATCAGAACAATATAAGATACAATAAATAAAAAAGAAAAAAAAAATATCCTAAGTAGTCAATAAAAGTTAACAAACAACTTGATACAATCGATATAAAATGACCTCATTCTGGCCGACAATTTATTTTACTCAATAGCCTTTAGAATAACTATTAACACCATAATCCAGAAATAACTGACCTTGATATCCAAATTGCCCCATTGACCAGCAGATTTCAGTAGTCAAGCTACCATAAAAAAACACATGGTCTGAAGATTGCATTCAAGCATGAGATAGACTCATGCTCCTTGCTGTTGACCTCAGTGTCCATTCTTATATATATATATATATATATATATATATATTAGTAAACTGCTGAAAGAAATTCAAAAAAGACTTGGTAATAATTTGAAAACTTGAGCCATATTCCTAAATAGCCTCATCAGATTGAGACTTACATATGGATATCATGCATGGCACCAAACCCGTTTAGAAATATCTAAACTGTCAGCTGTTTATGACTGCTTTCTAAGATCAATGCCGAAAAAAAGGCTTTGAGAGAGTGAAGCCTGAGGGTTTTGACAAAGATAATCCTTCTTTGAACATTCTACAGAATCACGAACAAGGAACTATACAAAATAACAGAAACTGCATGAAGACTACCAACAGCAGTAACACCTAAAATGGATAGGATGTGTAACTCAGAGAAAATGATGACAGAATCAAACTGTTGACATTTCACGTAGTGTGAAATGTCAACAGTTAGATTCTGTCATCATTTTCAAATAAAAAGACAGGAAGGAAACCTCCATCAATACTGGAAAGAGTGATAACAGGTATTACAGTTGAGAAACCTATTTTCCTGAAAATTCTTTTCAGAGAGAGAGAGATTTTATAAACTTCAACCTGGCTTCTCAGCCAATGAATGCCAAATGTTTCCTCATAGGGAAATGGCTAATGTTACTATTAATTCGTTAGATAAAATAGAAACATGAGAAAATTTTTTTTTTTTAAAAATCAGAATTTTCAAACACACCTGTGTCCTTTCTAAATGATAGAAAATAAGAATCAATAGTTTTGTCTACTGGAATGTTCATGAATAAGTTATCATCATTGAGTGATGTTTTGGTCTAGTGTTTTACTACCAACCAGGATACCTATACAAAAACATAAAAATACATAGACCTAGACACACTCTATGACCTATCATTTCAGAAATTACAACTTCAATTTAACATATATCAAAACTTCTCAATTATATTTCCCCATATCAACCTGCAAAATATAGCATTATTCCTACCCACTAATTCCTCCAGATGCTTAAAAGAACATCAAATCAAGGGATTTTAGCATCACTCAATGTAAATAGATAGCCTATTCTATTTCCTAGCCAGAACAATATTATTTGCAACTGCATCTACAAGCATGTTTCAATTCCACCTATCAAACCTAATACATAATTGTTTTTTTTTTTACTTCAAATTTTTTTTTTTTTTAGATATGTGTATTTGTTATACCATAATACCTATTCTATTGTAATAGACTCTCTCACAGATAATAAGTAGTATTAGGTTGGTGCAAAAATAATGATGTAATAATGTCGTTTTTGACGTATTTTTTAACGTCAAAAAACGACATTATTACGTTATTATTTTTGCACCAACCTAATAGTAGCAGTAGCCAGTTGGGCTCAGTGGTGTTGAGTGAGTCAGTCAATATTGGACATTGAAGTATCAACCATCACAACTAGATTGCTGCATCATTAACTCTTATTTCAAATTCCTAATGTTTTGTACGTCGAACCTAATTTAGGACGACTTATTGAAATACAAGCCTCCACTGTGACAACTACTCTACAACAGTATTTGAGTAGAATGTCTCAATTTTTTAAACTGTTTATTTTGTCTACTGGCCAGCACATTTGAGAAAACTTAATTTAAACCTGTGTCTCCCTTTGTAGGAGGCACCATCATCTGATCCAGCATGCTTTAAGCTAGGAGTTGGCAACCTGTGGGATGCCAAGCAATTTCCAATGGTAGGCAGCCACAAATGACATTCACGAAGTCCAAACCAATAACTACTACAATGCAAAGATACTTAGCAGTTTTGATTTTAATATATACCGAAGTATATATATACTATATATAACTACATAATATATACTAAAGTATATATATACTATGTATAACTGCATAATATATACTAAAGTATATATATATACTATGTATAACTGCATAATATATACTAAAGTATATATATATATACTATGTATAACTGCATAATATATACTAAAGTATATATATATACTATGTATAACTGCATAATATATACTAAAGTATATATATATACTATATATAACTACATAATATATACTAAAGTATATATATATACTATATATAACTACATAATATATACTAAAGTATATATATATACTATATATAACTACATAATATATACTAAAGTATATATATATACTATATATAACTACATAATATATACTAAAGTATATATATACTATATATAACTACATAATATATACTAAAGTATATATATACTATATATAACTACATAATATATACTAAAGTATATATATACTATATATAACTACATAATATATACTAAAGTATATATATACTATATATAACTACATAATATATACTAAAGTATATATATACTATATATAACTACATAATATATACTAAAGTATATATACTATGTATCACTACATAATATATACTAAAGTATATATACTATGTATCACTACATAATATATACTAAAGTATATATACTATGTATCACTACATTATATATAAACTAAAGTATATATATACTATAGAATTACTATATAAAATATTTTGTAAAACAGGTACATTGGCCTTGACTTATATAAAAATATGTATGTTGTTGGCACACTGAATGATTTTAAAACCCTAAATTGGCACATAGTAAAATGTTGCTAACCCCTGCTTTAAGCCATTCAGATATAAAGTGCTTCACAGCCAAGCAAGGTTTTGTTTTCCTTAGACCACATCTTGTCCAGGTATTTTCTTGAAAGTTATATTTGCTAAGTTATTTATCCAAAATGTAAACAAAGCAATTTCTGTAAAATTAATGGATTTTTATTTTTTAATCAGATATATTTTTAATACTCCAGACATTATTTTTAGTGGATACCCGTGTCTGAATAGACATCCCATTTTTTTTTTTCCTTTATAAACAGGGTTTACTTCATCTCCCAGCTCTCATATTCAAGAAAAACACACACCTACACACACTGATGGACTCTCTCAATTATTTCAGCATATGAGAGCCTAACAGTTCTATTTAGAATGAAGCGCTAAGACTGCCCACACCCACACAGATGACTTGATTATAGTGACAGGGGCTTGTGTAGAACCAGCCACAGGATAATTGATAAAAGGAGAAATACTGCACAGAGGGTACAAAATTTCTGAAGAGCACTTCTAGGGTTTTATTGTCACAAAGCTTAACCACTATAAAATAATGTCACAGTCTAAGTACAATACTTGTACTTAAACAAGACTTTCCTCAGAAAAGACATGGTCTGAATTCAGACTTTTCCTTTGCCTCAGCTGGTTATCTCGGGCAATATAGAGCCCTCTCTGCCCTCTTATTTAACATATAGCTGGAGGTAGATGGATACTCATGTATATACCCTTGGAAAAGGCATATATAATAGTATGATGCCTGTCAGTTTCATGTCTCAAGCAACCTTCAGACCATGCATCACTACTACTTTTTCAGGATCTATATATGAGATTACAAGGAGATTAAGAGTTGAGGAAAGAAGAAACTGAACCTCCCCAACTTTGGCTGTTCCAGGCTCATCTTTTAGGTTATTTTTAGGCATGACATTTGATTTTATTTTATTCTATTTTTTTTTTATTAGTGTTTTATTTATTATTATTTAAAATTTATTATGCTATTTATTTACATATTTAATTTATTTTTTTGATTTTGTATATTTTCTTTGGTGGGATGATTTTATTTAACGGCATATCAACACCTCAATGAGTTATCTAATGCCAAAATCTAAATATGAAAATTCAAACTTTATAATTAATTTAAGAAAATGATATTATTTCATGATTAAATTATAATTATTTAGCTACATTTTTTTTTAACCAAATAATCTTATAAAATCAAATAAGAAATGAAAACTTGTTTCTCCTTACAAGAAATGAGATTAATCATAGCAAATTGATTTGGGATTTTTGACAATGTATGCCATGTCTTCAACTTTTTGATAAAATGTATTGTTGCTCATTTATTTTTTATTTTTATAAAAATGTATTGCTGGTAATTTTACTATAAACATGTATGTTTATACTTTCATACCCAGGACAGTTTCTTTGGTTCAAAATTTTGGTATTTAAAATAAAATTTATTACACTTAGTTTATGGGATTTTACTTAGTCTTTTGAGTCATGATGGATGTGGTTGCAGGTAGCACAGTAGGAATTTGTTTTCATGTCTGCATTGAACATAAGCTCTGATAATTTGTTTAGGAGTTTATCTTGTTCTGAAAAGGTGATTATCACTGTTTTCTTTTCAAGGCAAAGGTATCAGTTTTGAAGTTTTTTTGTCAGCTGGCACTGTTTTTCTTATTTTCTGTTATTTTTAGTTTGTTTTGGTCTATATTTTGGAGTTTACATATTTTGAGAAAGTCGTGCTTTTGCATATTTTGTTGCTTTTATTGCTAAACAATGGTTTCCGGGGAACTTCTGTTGTTTTTATATTTTTTTTTCAGTTTCCTTTGGATTGTAGTTGGTACATTATCTTAGATTGTAGGCAGTTACCATTTAGTGGGCATTTATACTTTTTTTGTTGCAGTTATATTTGTGATGTACTAGCAGTTTTTGTGTTTAATCATTCAACAGAAATATATGTTAAGCTAAAAATACCCAGCCTACTGAGTCAGTCTGCCAATAGGTTTCTCATTATCGATACATGCTCAAATATCAAACAAGTTTCCTAAAACTGTGTGAGAATAGCTCTGTCATTGTTATAATGATTAAAATTTCAAGCAAGACGCCTACATAAAAATTTTGCATGAAGCCAGGCCAATCTGTTACCAAGACACTCAAAAGACTTTGTAAGACATTTTAATATTTTTAAATTCTCTTCCTTCTTCTCTTTGGTGCCATTTCCCTGTGAAGTGGCCAGTCTCACTGCACTTGGTAGGTTCTTAAAGGGTGGGGTTGCTAACCTTATGCGCAACCAGTTCTAAATTCAGAGTTGTCTTCCTAGACTGGTTGCTAACCAAGGTTAGAGAGCCTAGTCTTCTCTGTTATTTAACATATAGCTGGAGGTAGACGATATACCTTAACCAAGAGTATTTGTGCAAAACAAATACAGCCAACTCAACTAGAATTTGAATTTGGCATTCCACTCCCATTTCCCATGTCTATAACTGCTATGCTATGCACATATTCACATTCTTTAGATCAAAGTTCTTAGAAAAGCCCATGCATTCTATTGTTTTATTTTATTAATACTAGATATAAAAACTCTTTAGTTGTTATACTCTATTAAGTCTAATTTTATATAATTTACTTCCTTATTATTTATAGGATTTATTTATATGATCTATGTACCTTTAAGTTTTGGTTAGTTTATTTATTATTTATTTTATTATTTTGATTTAATTTTTTATTTTTCTGTTTTGTAATTTTGATAAATTTTTACTGTTTCTTTATTTCTTTTATTTACATACCATTAAATATTTATTGTCAAAATATGCTGCATCTTCAGTGAAAATGTCAACCGTTCATTCATTACATTGCATCAAAATTCTGTTTCAAATAGACAGTATGTATCCATTGAATTTTGAATCTATGTTTATGACATCTTGCTTAACATAGACTGGTTGAACCAATTATCAACATATCTTGTCTAGCTTCTTTAGATTTCTGTATCATCCTTATATTTATTTTTCTCACTTATTTTTCTTTGGAGAAGAAACTATACCTTGTGTCTTTCTATCATTCTCACTCTTCTTATTTTCTTCATTTTTACTTTTTTTTTTTAGAAGAGACTATATTTTGTCTTTCTTTCTTGTTTCTTTTTAGAGGAGACTATATCGTATGTCTTTCTTGCTTGCTTTTCTTTTTTCACGGGAAAAGAGATTGTAAGTAAATATTAAAAATTGTAATAATCCTCATTTACCACTGCCTGATGAGATGCGATGATATGCATCAAAACGGGAATGCATTTATGTAGTGGTTCTATATATGTTCGAATTGTAATATCCTATAATATATATATATATATATATATATATATATACATACACACACACTGTGTATTTATGCATCGTGTATTACTTTACACAATATACTGATCCAAAACAGAAATACTAGTGAGTGACACTTTAATCTTAGACAAAGCACACAGCAGAAAAGACAACCATACATAATCTTGTCAATTTTTAGGTAATAAATTAGTGTAGATACATGTATTTGAGTGTAATTAGCTTCTGACCAAATAAATACAATTTGATATTTGTGATATTAGAACAATGCCATGACTAGTAAAAGTTTTAGGCTCAACAAATAAGATTTTATTGGTTTCCAGCAATAAATCAATTGAATTATTCTGCTAAATATCAATGTCAAAATGACATCTTTTCCATTTTTCAATATACATTTTTATATAAAATACAATCACATAAATTTCAATGAAGATAAAGAAACAGATCTGTACAATTATACAGAATAGCTTTACCTTGCTTTTTTTTTTTTTTTTTTTTCTTTCCCTCATTTTCAAAGCAGAAAATACAAAAAAAAAAAATGGAAAAATTGGCTTAATGAAATCTTCCCTTTACTGCCAGAAATAGTACAGTAAATGATTACAACTAAATTAGGAAAGTTCAGGGGAGCAGCAAAGTCAGTTGGCAGCAAGAAGAAAAAAAAAAAGCTGAGATCTTGCCTATGTATCGAGTTCGAATTAAATTGGTTTTAAAACGCAAGCATTGTAACAACAATGTTAATTAAAATACATTAGTGATTAGAGTTTCATTTTTCCACCCCCTATAGCTTTCTGTGTGTAATATATCATTTAGTGAATACAACTTTTAACCATTACTGAGAAAAAAAAAGCCCTACCTCTGATAAATAAATAGCTAATTAAGTAGATTGATTCAATTAGTTTGTTTAATGGCACATCACCACCTTATCGGTCATTTAATGCCTAAATTTAATTTTCTTGCTAGCTTTGAAGTAATAAAATATGATAAATGTGATTCTGCTTTCACAATTTTTTAAGCATTTCACCCCAAGCAAGGCGGGAAAGCCACTAGGAGGCAAGGGGTTACAGAAAATTTAGAGCAAGATCAGATAGGAGTGATAGAAGAAAGGATGAGGATAGTGGATAGATCAAGGCAACTGGAGATGTCGATTGACATTACACTTGAATAGCTGGAGATTATAGCTCACAGGTAAACAGGAATAGGGAAGGGAGTTCCACAGGTGAGAGGTACGAGACATGAAGCTATTGGAGTAGAAGAGACGGCTACATTTAGGAGTTTCGACAGTGAAAGGGTGAGAGCAGGATGCCAGCCTTGTATGGCGCTTGAACTCATGACATCTGGGAACCAGCGAGTGCAGCTCCTCGGAGCAATTTCCATGGAAGTATTTGTAGAACAGACAGAGAGAGGCAACGGCACGTCTGTGAGAAAGTGACTGTAGACGAGACGACAGAGCAGGGCCAACTACATAGCATATTCGCCTCTGGAGCCTATCAAGAACCCCGAGGCAAACAGAAGGGGCACCAGACCATATATGGCAGCAATACTCCATGCAAGGGCGAATTGTTACTCGGCTTTTATATATATACATTTTATGCAGACATAATAGAGGTGGAGATATGTGTGTTTTATGTTGTAGTTTTGTTTAAATTATATTTTGGAATGAAGTTTGATTTAAGAAATTGTAGGGTATTATATGGTTTAATGCTGTTTGGTTGATTTTGTAAAATATGTATTGTAGGTAACTTTTTTATATAAATCTGTATTGTTGGAAACTTTTTATATAAATATTTTTATACTTTAATAGTGTTTTGTTTTTATTTGGGGGTTCACTATTTGCCCATAGCTAGGACCCTAACAGGTACTACCACAGGGTGGACCTGGGAACAAGAACAATTAAGAGGTGGTTTCATGCTCCTCAAAACCTTCAATATTCTGATCAAAAGCATTGCTGCCAGATGTAGTTAAGTAGATATTTGATTTGTTTGTTGTTTTTTTTTTATATAGAGCAATTATATATTAAATTATTTTCATCTGAGTTTATTTTTGTATGTACATATCATGAAGGTTATCAGCACTGAAAATGAACCTTGCACATTTTCTTGTAAATCCAACTCTTCACCCCACCAACTCTGATTAAAATAGATGTGCAAACTGGGGGTCTCTAGCTTTGCTTGGCAAAGGACAACTTTGAATTTAAATAGGTTGGATGAACAACACCCTATAAAACCTACTTACTACTGAAATCACTGCAGTTATGTAATGCAGTGTTATGGCCAGTGTTATGCTCAATAGGAGTTTACAAAGTAAAAGAAAAAAAATCATGTTATATATACACATACAGACACACAGAGGGTGCGATGGATAAATTGTCATGTAAATTATGCAAAAATGAAAATAACACTGACTTCTCATTATAACAGATGATATTTACCAAAATTACACAAAAATATCTTTAAATACTAAAGAGAAAATTTATTCAATAAAATCGCCACTGGCTTCCAGACAACTTCAGAATCTCCTGCAACTCTTCTGGATGGTCTCCTTGTTTAAGTTGGTGAATGCTGCCATAATGCTTGCCTTCAGTTCATCTTTGGTGTTACAAGGAGTTTTGTTGATCACTCACTCAACTATGCCCCATATATAATAATCAAGGGGTTTGCAGTCTGGGGAGTTAGGTGGTCAGATGTAGGGGTGATATGGTTGCAAAAATTGTCTGACTGCCATTACTGGGTTCTCCTGCTTGTGTGGCATGGTGCAGAGTCCTATTGCCAGACATAGGGTCTTCCAGCAACCACCTTCTTGACCCAGGGCAGAACTACAAGACAAGACACTTGATGTAGGCCCCATATTGAGTCAGAGGCCATGTGGGAAGATGAATGGAGGCATAATGTCACCATCACTAGTGATCACTCTAAACACCTTTTGCAATCACCATTAGAGTCATCCAACTCTTTCCGAATCCACTGCACTGTCTTCAGATTGACACCAAGCACTCTGAAATGTTTGTATTGGAGCTTCCAGTGCAAATGTCAAGCAGTACAGCATGTCATTTACAAATTTCTAGCAGAGTGAATTGCATCATGGTGCTCTTTTTCTCACAGATGGTGCCCAACTGATCCCACTATTGTGCAGTCAACCAAATCCAAAACAAACTACGCGCATGCACAAAATTAAGAATATAAAATAGCAACAATTTACCCACAGCACCCTGTGTCTGTGTGTGCGTATATATATATATATATATATATGAGAGAGAGCGAGACACACACACACACACAAGAACTGAGGAAATTAACATCCTTTTAGAGTACTCTTCGATTATGCAGTTTTATATTTTATTTTTTAAACTGTGCTAGCCTAAGAAAATTCTTTGTGAGGTAGTTTTTCTGTAGATTATCGATAAAGCTATCAAAGATTGCTTAAAAATGCCCTCGGCACTTCCTCTTTTGGTGATGCCTCAGGTGCCAGATAATGACCCCAGTCCCTTCCTAAATGAGAGGTACTACCTGGGAGTGGCCTCTTGACTGTGTAAATGTAAACTGCAAGAAGAGGTTTACTACAAGAATCTGAGAAAACAAGATGTTATGATAAGTAATTTTAATAATCTTCTAAGATGCAAAGCAAACAAGTTTAATTGTGAGTAGTTTAACATCAAATTTTAATTCCTGGTTTCAAAACAGGTAGCTACAAAAAATATAGGGTGGGCGCTAAGAAGTTTTAAAATCAAGATTCTTTATCTGATATCAAAACGAACATTTTTATTCAATTTTCAATTTTCCAAGAAATGTAAACATTTTTATTTTTTTTTTAAACACAACCAACAGTAATAAATAATAAACAATTTTTTTTTCCCTAGTACTCTTATTTTTCCGCATGTAAAACTTAAAAGAAGTTTTAAAAGTTAATGTTTCAGAAAAAAAAAAGTTTTCTGATTTATTATAAAAAATGACAGTCAAATGATACAGCTCAGATCAATACTTAGACCATCAAATCAAAACAAATTTAGTCATCATTGTATTTTAGTTTCAGTAAAAAATGTTGGGGAGCTGAAGCCCCCTTCCATACATCATAGTGCTGTGGATGATTCTTTTTGAAGTAATAATAACTTGAAAAAAAATATGACCCAGTAATCATTATTTATTCGGTACTGCGTCCAAACAAGGTATCGGGAAAATAATAATTTGACAAATAATAGTATTCGAGCTGAGAGTCAAGCATGAAGAGGTGTGACCACTGGTAATTAACTAAATGATACTTGGAGCTTCTCTCATTTAACCACTGCTGCTACGACAGGCGTCCACAACACATGGCACAAACCGACTTCACAGTCGCACATCAACGACCTGATTTTTTGTTTTGTTTTTTTATGTTTTTTTTAAAAAAACGACAACTGTATGAAAAATAATAATTTTAAGATAAAATCTAAAATCGAAAAGAAAAAACAACTGGTTACACAGACAACTTTGCCGTTGAATCGTACTGAAGACAAGGAAATTTTATCGAGCTTAGGAGTATTTTTTATGTTTTTTTTTTTTTTAACTGTTTTTTAACATTTTAGTTTTCGGTACCCGGAAGAAATTAATTCTGTCAAAGTTTTAAATAAGACTGAGTTTTAATAATTATAAAAATATAAAAGTAATGTTTTTAATAGGTTTGGTTCGACACCAGTTTCATAATTTTAAATTTAGTATGACTTTTTTTTTTTTTTTTTTTTTTACTTAGGCTATAATTTTGATTTTCATTATAAAAAAAAAAGGAGACATCAACATTAAAAAACAAAAAAAAGAAATTTCATGCCCCGTAAAGAATTTTTTTTAAAGTTTTATGTTTGAAAAAAAAGGGTGGCTGGTAGGGAAGAATGAGTAAAACTCTAAAAAAAAATAAAATAAAATTTTAGATACTCAGTTCTAAAAAGTAAAAAAAATAAATGAATGATATATATTTTTTTTTACTACATAAATTTTTAATTTGTAATAATAATCAAACCGTCTGTTTCTAGCAGCTTTAAATCAGTTAAATTTTAAAATACTAATTTACAATTTTTACATAAAAAATAAATAAAATTTACGTTTACTTTTTAATTAAGAATTAGACTGAAATTGAAATATTACTCCGTAAAAAGAAAAAAAAAAAGGCACATGGTCCTGGCAAGTCAGACTGAACGTCGAGGAGGTCGAGAAAAAGGTTGATAATCTTAAACTTTACTTCAATTCACGAAACAAAATCGTCAAATGGAAGAGACATAGACAAGACTAAGAGGGAAAGAAAATAGGATTTCGGTAGTTTTTTTTTTTTTTTACCTCCTATTTTTAACTTGTCACAAGAGGGCCTCATCCTTATCAACCAACTTTGCCTATGTCTCTTCACGTGCGTGGACGACACGAAAAAAAATGTTGCCTTCTTGGTGTTGTTAGCATGCAAAATAAATGATGAAAGTAGATAAGGTAGATATTTTTTTCCCATACGCATTTTTTTAAACAGGTATTGCAATTCCTTTCTTTCAGAGGCAACGCGATTTGGTGGGGGGGGGGGTCACATAAGCCTATTTTTTTACGCTTAAAAAACAGAACATTTTTTTTTTTTTTTTACAATAGAGACCCAGACTCGAAAGCTTTGAGAGAGTTAGTAGTACTTACACTGCTAAATTTAAAATTAATATTTTATATTAATTTTTAATTTATTTATTTTCTTTTTGTTAGTTTTTTTTTTTCTTCGTTTTTCTACACAGCAAGCAGCTGGATACATTGTCATTCGATCTCTTGATTAACGTGTTTTAAAAATAAAAATTGAAGTAATTAAATAAAAGGGGGGAAAGACATGTTCTCACTTTTCAATCATCTGTGTGATCTAGTTTTCTTTAAAATTTGTCACTGTGGCTAGTTTTAGTTTTCTAAATAATATCAGTGTTTGTTGTCAAAACGTAGGTCGTAAACGTAAATCACAACTTACAAAAAAAAAAAGTTTTTCAATTAAGTTAATTTTTTTTTTTTATAGAATTGAAAACTGAAACTTACCGAGAAGAAAAGAAAAAAAAAATGAATATCTCTGTTCCAGAAAATACAAGTCCACCTGATAACGTCGAAGTAGCAAATGGCCCTTTCTTCCTTCCTTCGTCTTTTAAACGAGAAATCATATGCTCCTTTTTACCGTTTTTAAGTCAACAATAAGAAGAATAATAAAGAAAACCGTCATTTTGCATCAGACACAATAAGAAGAACTATCTTGGTCGTCATAATTTCCTTGGTGTAAACGGAGGCATTTGCATATAAACATTATGCACGCATCGCTAAATAGGCAGTTTTTATTATTATTTTCACCAAAGAACAGGCAAGTGCCCCTCTTGTGATAAGCACGCGTTCAATAGAAGAGCCAGCTGTGTCTATGCTCGGGTGTTCAATATAATAGCCATGACGAGTTTCTGTTTTTTTTTTATGAATGAAGAGAAAACCTATCATCGTAAATTCAAGAGAATTTTAGTGTGACTTAAAAAATATTATTATCAACATATTGAAACTGTATGCAAGGTGGTCGAAATAATTAATTTAAAAATAGTTAAGTAAAAATAATTTATTTTTAAACGAAAAACATAGTCACTAATTTTTCTTTAAATGAGTAAAAAAAAAAAAAAGAAGTGAAATACAATATTTCATAATTTCATACTTATGCATTTCCTCGTGGTGTTCTCTCCGGTCTTTGAATTGTAACTCTGGTCTGACACACGCCAACTAGTAGAGATAGTCGACTTCTGACAGTATTGTCGAACTTCTCACAATGTTACGAAGCTTGTGGCTATGAAATTACGGGTGCCCATGAAGACCCAAATAAATAAATAAAAAATCCCAGTATAAAAAATAGAACATTAAAAAAAAGTCACTCTGAAAGTGAAAAATTATACGATCCACTCCCAATTTCAATGTTTATTTCGATTATCATCTAATTATAAATTGAAACTGTTGGTGTTGGAAAAGGAAAATTATTTTAAATATGAAGTTTTAGTTAACTTTTGTTTTCATTACAAATTGAAATCAATAATTTTTTTTTTTTAGTCTATCTCAATGGTAAAGCATACTGTTGATAAAGAAAGAGGTTCAATTTCTGAGTCAACTTAAAGAATAATACATACTACAATACATAAAAAGGCATTTAACCCCACATGGAAACATCTGTAGTGCAGAACAAAATGTAAGCCTTTTCGCTATGGCTTTCATAGTTAATATTTGAAAGAAACATGTTATTGATTCTAAGGGCAATCTTTAACCTTTGTGCCCACAAAAAAACGATGTGTCAAAATGACGGTTTTTCCCTTGACACCACTATTATTTTAACTACCTTCACTCCTCGTCAATGTTTATTGCTTTAAAAAGTGATGATTAGAATTTTAAAAATCCATACATATGAATATGTATTTATACATTTTTCTTTGCAAACTAACAACAAAAATAATAAACTTCATTTATTTATTATATTGTTTATTGGAATTTTTGGCAAAACATCGGCTAATTGTCAATTGATTCCAACTTTATAAAATGGTAAATAATAAGCATTTCCTTAGAGTTGGTTCACATATTTTAGCAATTTAGTAAATGTTTATAAATTTATGAATAAAAAAATGTTTTCATATTTATTTCTTTATAAACTGGTAAATTATAAATATTACATTGCACTAATTTTCAAAATGTTGCAAATCTAAAATTATTCTTGTAAATAAATAATCTAATAAATAATAAATAGTTTTTAATATCTTCCGAGTTTCATCATATGTTTAAGTTTTATTACAATTCTAATCATCATTTTTTAAAACAATAGACATTGCTGAGGAGTGAAGGTAGTTAAAAGAATAACAGTGTCAAAGAAAAAAACGTCCGTTTTTTTGTGGGCACAAAGGTAAAGATCGCTGATTTAAGTTTATATTAATTCAAATATATATGATGGACACTCCTGTCGATTTCAACATATGACTGTCAACAACTAAATCTCAAGTGTTCATACCTGATATGACATTTGACTCTTGTCGGTGATTTGTGGACAAGGGAATGATGTAAAAATTAGGGTTTTATGACAGGGTAATGATGATACTTTTGTCTTTCTTCTTGCTTCCCTCAGTCATTGAAGAAAACCAGTTTCAATGTTATTGATGCAATTGAAACAACTAATTCTGCACTCCTTACAATCTGAGGTCATCCTGCTCAATTCATCTTATGGAAATTAAAAGTTTCCATGTTCCTGTGTATTTTAAGTGGGTACGTGTTCACATATGATAATGAGGAGTAGCATACAAAAACCTGTTTTTCTACTACAGACCATTTATTCTCTTTATATATATATATATATATATATATATATATATATATAAACTGTAGTGAAACAAAGTTCTTGATGTCTCTTGGGTATATGTTTTCTTTTTGGTCCAGAAATTAGGGTAAGTAAGTATAATCATTGTATTAATGGTCAAGCTCAAGTCAGCCTTGTGCAGAGTTGGAACAACCAAAGAAAAGTTTGTACTTACTTTATCACTGGAAGGTTTAAACATGGTTATAGTATGTCCATTTCCTTTTTTCTGGTTCAGAAGTTAAGGTAAGTAAGGATCACCATCATTGTAATGGGGAAGTTCATGTCAGCCTTGCACTGAGTTGGAATGACCAAAGAAAAACTTGGTTTATTTCATAGGTAGAAGTTTTTGAAGGCATATGCGAATGCTATGCATTAGAAAGTGAAAAGAGAGTTTGGTTGTCAGTGGACTGGAGAAACAAGATATTTCTTAATGGGAATGTAATTTCCATGTGGTAATACATCTTAGGGGAAGAAAAGAGAGTAAGTTAGGAAATGTTTGCCTCTTTATAGACTTAACCAACATTGCCTAACAGCATTTGACAAAGCCAAGTAGGATAATCATATTTCCAGTTCCTTTACTTTTAGCATCATGGGAAAAGGTATTTCCTTTTTTTTTTTTTTTTTATTATTCATTATTATCATTTAATTTATCGATTTTATTTAATTTTCCTACTGTCTTATGGGGGATAATGCAAGCCAAAAGATTGAAAAAAGAAATACATATACTCTTATTTAAAAAAAAAACAAAAAACAAATAATGTAGATTTTATATGGTATCATCAGGATAAAGTACTTAATGAAGATTAACCTCACTACAGTAGCAATGAACTTATTAATCACAACATCTCTTTTGTGGTTATTTACAAATGTT
>OZ010589.1:55352728-55475228 GCA_963932145.1 Acanthosepion lycidas
AAGGGAGATAATTACCTTTTGTAACTCTCAGTAGCATTATATATGAGCTTCTGGTCATATCACGTTAAAACAACAGTTCTTATTCAAACACCAAAATTAAGTAACATTAAGCCTGATTAGTACCTAGATGGATGACTGCTTGGGAATACCAGGTACTGTAAGCTTAGATGTGTGTGTGGTTTGATGGATAATGAGTCAGAATGCAAAATCAGAGAGTTGAATTCCGGTCAAGTTTGTTATATTCAGGTAAGCACAAATACCCTTGGGAAAGGTATGAATCCATTTATTTTTCACTCAGCTTTAAGTTATATAGCAGGATATACTAGGACTTACAGCCTTGGTTAGCAACTAGTTTACTGCAGAAAGTAACGTCAACCTACTGTGGAAATTCTTCTGTCAAGTCAAGCATAAATAAAAAAGAGACATGATCACCCAAGTGTGTATAATGCATGACACCTAAAGAAGAAAGCATCATATATATATATATATATATATATATATATATATATATATATAATAATGATCTGTGTGACTTGTCCTGTATGTGTCTCTGTTTTTCTGTCTGGAACTTCTGTTGTGCTAAATTAAACATGTATAAAATGAGCAAACAAATTTTGCTTTAATCTGACCTGAAAGCAAGTGACATACCAATGATACTAATGTTCTGCTTTTGAACAGTATGTTAAAATTAATTTGCAAATAATAAGTTAGGCAGAACACAGAAACACGACACTGTTCTTACCTGGAAGAAAAACACTTTGATCCAAAGCTGAGTACACAAGTATCCTGCTCCTAGCCAAAAAGTGCCAACCTATATGTATATAACCCTATACTTTTTGATGATACCTAAGATATAAATAATTCATATGATTATATTTCTAAATTAATTTGTTTTAGTGTAACATAGCCAATTAATGATCTGCCTTGTTGCTTTATAAACAACTGTATTAAAATTTAGCTAAAGCAACTCCACAACTAACATCAGTGTATCTTAAGTAACTCAAAAAGAAAAATATAAAATGAAACAAAAACTGAGAAAATATATTATTTAATACTGTATTCAAGAAATCTACTAATTTTATTAGTTTAGTTACATTGAAATGTCTTTCTTTTCTACTGATTATAACCAAGCATAAAAAATTTAAGTAACTTGAGTACTAATTCTTATGCAAAAATGAAGTAATCTGAGTACTGGTCAAAATTCTAATTCTATGCTAATAAAAGAAAACAAATTGAATAATTATATATTTCATTTTAGGGTCCAAGCTAGAATGGAAAACAGGTTTTGAATGCAAGCAGGCTCTTCCCACTCGAAAGAATTGGTATCACAATCTTCCTTCATCTATTTCTCCTCATTTGGCTTTATGCCATGTGAATCTAAAGCTTGAGTTTCAAATAGACAGGCAGGTTAATTGTTCTTTTTTGAAGAAAAATTCACCCAAGACATCCTTATTCCAAACACCCCTTTTATTAAATATTCAAGAAATTTACTCTTGATCTTTAATTCAGCAAGTGAGCATTCTAGGACAAAGCATTTCATTGATGAAAATTATTTTTAAAAATCCAGACACCCCTTTTATTTCAACCATACTGTCTATTTGAATTTCAAGTGCATGAAGTGATTCAAAAAATAAATTTTATATTTAATCATTTGGTCTGAGTCTAGGAAATATGTTTGGTCAAGAATTTTTTCACACCCACAAATAGTTATACATTAGTATTTAATAATGTTAGTCTGGCAAAAGGCTACAAGTAAAGGTTGTTCAGTGAGAATTGTTCTTATGATAATAATAATAATCTGTGAGATTAACTTGTTAATCCATATACTGACATTGATTTTTTCAGACTAATTTTCTCAATTTTTTACATTTTTATTATTCATTTTTTGTTAATGTCTGCCACACTCAGCAGATTTGATTGGAAGTATATTGTTCTCCTCTGTTTACTTGTCATGCATATAATTTCAAAACTTATACATGACAATTCTTTCTTATGCTACTGATCTTTTTTGCCACTCAATAGCATATATTTCTGCACAATCTCATTCAGAATTAAACTCATCATTTCCAGGCAACCATATGATCATTATTAACCCTTATTCCTTTGGCCATTGAACACTTAGGTAATTTTATTTTTGGTTTCTTAAAGCTAATTCTAAGTTCTTTCTTAATGAGTCCATGAGGTTTAAAGAAGGATGATACTTGCATGTAGGTCTTAGAGAGGACAATCATTCGTCAAACTATGTCAATTGGTTTTACAGAATCACAAAGAACTATATCAAATAAAAGAAAGCCACATCATTTGAGAACTTTCAACAGCAACCACTAATAAAATGGAAAGCATGTAATTCAAAGAGAAAATAATGGCATAATCAATATGTTGACATTTCACATGACTTCAAACAAAAGGTTGGGAAGGACACCCCCTCCCCTCAATACTGGAAAGGACAATAACAGCTACTGGATTTGAGAAACCTATTTTCCTGAAAAACTATTTCAATAGAAAGATTTTATAAATTTCAACAGAAAGTTGCACTGGCTGCTCAGTCAATGAATGCTGAAAGTTTCCTTTTAAGGAAATGGCTAATATTACCATTAGAGATGAGGAGAACAGATACTAGACTTTGATCCCAGCCCGATGTCCAGGGCGTGAAGAAAAGAGTAACTCAAGTAGCATTGTCTGCTCAGTCAATGAATGCTGAAAGTTTCCTTTTAAGGAAATGGCTAATATTACCATTAGAGATGAGGAGAACAGATACTAGACTTTGATCCCAGCCCGATGTCCAGGGCGTGAAGAAAAGAGTAACTCAAGTAGCATTGTCTGCTCAGTCAATGAATGCTGAAAGTTTCCTTTTAAGGAAATGGCTAATATTACCATTAGAGATGAGGAGAACAGATACTAGACTTTGATCCCAGCCCGATGTCCAGGGAGTGAAGAAAAGAGTAACTCAAGTAGCATTGTATGCTCAGTCAATGAATGCTGAATGTTTCCTTATAAGGGAATGGCTAATATTACCATTAGAGATGAGGAAAACAGATACTAGACTTTGATCCCAGCCTGATGTCCAGGGAGTGAAGAAAAAAGTAACTCAAGTAGCATTGTCTGCTCAGTCAATGAATGCTAAATGTTTCCTTATAAGGGAATGGCTAATATTACCATTAGAGATGAGGAAAACAGATACTAGACTTTGATCCCAGCCCGATGTCCAGGGAGTGAAGAAAAGAGTAACTCAAGTAGCATTGTCTGCTCAGTCAATGAATGCTGAATGTTTCCTTATAAGGGAATGGCTAATATTACCATTAGAGATGAGGAGAACAGATACTAGACTTTGATCTCAGCCCGATGTCCAGGGAGTGAAGAAAAGAGTAACTCAAGTAGCATTGTTTGCTCAGTCAATGAATGCTGAAAGTTTCCTTATAAGGAAATGGCTAATATTACAATATGATGTTGATACCTATGCTTAGACTAATGATTGGATTATTTAAGTATTGCATCAATACTGATTCCTGATTTAATTTCAAAGAAGGTTAGTGTGCTCTCTCTCTCTCTCTCTCTCTCCCTCCAAACTTGGACAGAATGGGGGTGATATTTGTTATGTTTTAATAAATGTTCTTATTTTCTCTCCAAACAAATTATTTTTTAAGCATTAAATGGTAGAAATACATTTGTTTGTCTTTCATTTTTTTTTTTTTAAGACAAAAATTTTATAAAGTTTCCTTCTGATATTCAACCTATATAGTGATTTGGTTGGTTAGTTGGTTTTGTTTAGTGACATATCAACACCTCTATGGATTATTTAAAGCTGAAATTTAAATATTTTGTATGTAATTTTATGCTTTCAGAGTAAAAGATATGTTTTTGAGATACAGAGAAACCCGGATATAAGAGAGATTTTCTTTGGTCCCAAATTAGAGCCTGTGTTAATGTATATAAAATAGACCAAACCCGGATATAAGAGAAATTTTATCTGGTCCCAAATTAGAGCCTGTGTTA
Organism: Acanthosepion lycidas; assembly: GCA_963932145.1. Classification (NCBI taxonomy): domain Eukaryota; kingdom Metazoa; phylum Mollusca; class Cephalopoda; order Sepiida; family Sepiidae; genus Acanthosepion; species Acanthosepion lycidas. Next base: position 55,356,722 of record OZ010589.1, read on the forward strand.
ATATATATAAAATAGACCAAACCCGGATATAAGAGACTTCTTCTCCGGTCCCGACAACTCTCTTATATCTGGGTTATACTGTATATAGTTTGCAGATGATAAAATGTATTATTGGTAATTTTACCATAAAAATGTATTTTTATATTTTTTTAGTGTTGCATTGATTGCCATTTTGCTATAAAAATCTATTATTGTTCATTTTATTATAAAAATGTACTGTTGATTTTTGTTTGGGAGTTCACTATCTGCTCCTAGCTGGGACCCTAACAGGTGCTACCACCCCATCTGTACAGTAAGGCAATCCTGAAAGAATTAAAAGTCCTATTAGGATTCATTATTGGCAGCCACAGTCTTAACAACAAAAGATATGCATATGACACAGTGTTGATACAGAAACGAAATTACAGGAACTCCAACAAAAGATAGTGAAGGAAAGTGAGAAGAAAGGACTAAACATCAATTGCAAGAAGATAGAATCCATGGTTGTTAGCAAAAGGAACAGGTCCAACATGCAAATTACAAATTGGAGATACCAAAATCAAACAAGTACAACAATTTAAATATCTGGAAAGCATATTAACAGGGGATGGAAAGTGCAATGCTGAAATTCAAATGCACATTGGGATAGCCAAAGATGCCTTGCAAAAACTAAACAAAGTATTAAGAAAAAGAAAAACTTTGTTAGAAACAAAGAGTACTGAATTGTTAAGTAATATCGGTTCTCCTGTTTGGTAGTCAATGCTGGACAATCTCATCACAGATGAAAAGACGTGAAGCAACAGAAATGTGGTTCTACAGAAGGATGCTAAGAATACTATGGACCAAACATGTGAGCAATAACAAAGTTTTAGAGAAAATGTAAACAAAAAGAACATTTATACTTAACATCAGGAAGAGACAGTTGAAATGACTAGGTCATATAAAGAAAGAAAGCTTGGAAAATTTGGTATTTACAGGGCATATTGAAGCTAAAAGAGACAGAGGAAAACAACATATAACCTAACAGGCTTGTGTAAATGGATGGCAAGACAAGGTTTAGGAAAAATAGCAAAAAGACAAAATTTATTAAGAGCTACAAAGGACAGGAAATTGTGGAGAGCCATGATCGCCAAAGTCCTGAAGGGACATAGAAGAAATTTCCCTTTTCTAGAAAATATTTTTGAATAAAGAATATACTGTTGACAATGCTGCAATTGACCACTAAAGAGTTGCTATCACATTACTGATGCTTTCTCTCTTTCTCTTTCTTGTAAATTAGGTCAATGGTGTAGACCAAAACACTGCCCTAACAGTTAACAACATGAAGAATGGTATTGGTAAACTAAGTTCAAGCTCTAAGTGACACTGTCTTCTCTCAGTACTTTGAGAAAGACACAAATCCATTTTCCTTCTAGCTGTAACCCCTAAGCCCTTTAAGGCAGTCTTGAGTGTGAGGCTAGGAATTTAGCTCTTTGAAAATTTACTTCCTAGTAAAACTATAGCAGCAGTAGCACTTAATTATGGCTCTATCCCCAACAAGGAGCTTTAAGGAAATAGAAAAAAAAAGATTTAAAACAATGATCCAAAATATCACTATTAAATTTCTACTGAAGATTAGTCATAATGCAAGGGAAGTTTTTTAAGATATTCAGGGACTACGCTCTAATTATGGCCCTGTACCAGACTTATCATAATCTAATTAAATCAAGTGTTTAAGGAGACGGAATAAAAGGGAAGGAGGATGAATTTTGTAGTAACTGTACATAATGTAGGTCAATCTATAATATTGATTTTTATGATCAATATTATTGATTTTTCCAGAGGTTATTATACAGTATACTCAGTCTCACATGCAGGGAAACCTCATTATAAAGAGGAAGTTAGTTTTTTGGCACACAAACCTTTTTACATTTTTTTTTCTTTTTTTAAAGCCTCCCAGTAAAATAAAAAAATATTGGTCCATTATGTCTTTTTAATGTACTTGCAAGTTCGAAGCAGTAGAGTGAAAGATTGGTGGCTGAAAGGTCATGCCATGTTGTTTAAACTTATTACCACTAGTTAAAAAGAAAAGGAAGAAAGGCTTTTGCCTAAACTGGACTTACCTCTATTTTTCTAATGACAGAATTTGGCATTAAATAATCTGGAAATTGTTGATATAAAAATAAACAAAAACTAAACAAAAAAACAAACTTCATGCAAAAAGTTTAAATAGCAGTGCAGTTTCTATTCAAGCAAATAGGAGAGGACAATCATCTCAAATTAAAAAAAAAAAAAAAAATAGATTAAAATTAAAAAGTGAAACAAAAATCCTTCCCTACGAATAATCCAAATTCATGATAAAATAGTGACAGTCCGTATTTGTTCAGATACCAAGATCTTCTCTGGATTGATTGTATTGCAAACTCTTCTCTGGATTTTGTCAAGAACGTTGAGATGCATGGCAGGAGCATCAGACCAGATATGGCAATTGTATTCAATGTACGGACAAATGGTAGATTTACAGATGTGCCAAATGGATTCTGACAAGATAAACTTTTTAGCATGACACAGGGAACCAACCTTCCTTCCAGACATAGCAATTGACTCTCTCTATTTTTTTTTTTTTTTTTTTAATATGGCAAAATTAACTTTTAGGTTACCCTGTACTTATAAAAATATTCTGTTCCTTTGAGCTATATATTTTTGAAGAAAAAAGAAAAGAAAAAGAAGAACAAAAGAAAAGACAAAACAAAGAGAAATGAAAGAAAAGAAGAAAGAAAGAAAAGAAGAAAGAAAGAACGAAAAGAATAAACAAAAAGAAGAAAGAAAGAATGAAAAGAAGAAAGTAAAAGAAGAAAGAAAGTAAAAGAAGAAAGAAAGTAAAAGAAGAAAGAAAGTAAAAGAAGAAAGAAAGTAAAAGAAAGAAAGAAAGTAAAAGAAAGAAAGAAAAGAAGAAAGAAAGAAAAGAAAGAAAGAAAAGAAGAAAGAAAGAAAAGAAGAAAGAAAGAAAAGAAGAAAGAAAGAAAAGAAGAAAGAAAGAAAAGAAGAAAGAAAGAAAAGAAGAAAGAAAGAAAAGAAGAAAGAAAGAAAAGAAGAAAGAAAGAAAAGAAGAAAGAAAGAAAGAAAAGAAGAAAGAAAGAAAAGAAGAAAGAAAGAAAAGAAGAAAGAAAGAAAAGAAGAAAGACGAAAGAAAGAAAAGAAAGAAAGAAAGAAAAGAAAGAAAGAAAAGAAAGAAAGAAAAGAAAGAAAGAAAAGATTAGAAAGAAAAGATTAGAAGAAAGAAAAGATTAGAAGAAAGAAAAGATTAGAAGAAAGAAAAGATTAGAAGAAAGAAAAGATTAGAAGAAAGAAAAGATTAGAAGAAAGAAAAGATTAGAAGAAAGAAAAGATTAGAAGAAAGAAAGAAAGTAAAGAAAAAAGTATTTTTAATAATGAAAATATTTTTTAAATTATAATTTTGACTGTTGGTAATAGCAAAAAGACTTACAATTTTTTCTCTGGAGCTAGATACCAGCTCATAGGTTAAAAAATAAATGAGTAAAAGAATCCACGTATTTTCCAAATGAGCAACAACATTTACCTCTAATTCCCATTCAAGAGTCAGTCAGAAAAAGAATGAATTTTTGCTGTCTATAGAAATGTCAGCTCCACTTGTAGAGCAACATTTTGAACAAACCATGAAAAATAATTTATTATAGAATGTTTCTGTTGTGGCTACCAGAGACAGCAGCTAGCCTCTGGGGTCAGCATTTTCGGGCTGACCCAAACAATTATCCTCTCATCACTAACAGAAATGGGTTAATAGGGGTCAATTTCTATTACCCTTCCCCTGAATCAGTAAGGCTCACTTGGTGCATTAAACAGAAAGTCTGTGTAATTTTATGTTATACAAGAAGACAGTAATTAATAATTCAAACACTCACATGAGAATAATAAATTTGTTCCTCAGCATAAAAATTCTGAAGGTTTTTTTTGGGGTTTTTTTTTTTTTTTTTACTTGTGCTCATATTTCAAATATACAGATCATGTTTTTTGATTTGAAATTGCTAGTTTATATAAAATAATTTTCTTTGATTCATTATTTATATTCAGACTAATATTCTCTTCTTTATTGTTATTATCACAATATTTTCCCTATTTATCTGGGTAACTGAACCCTTTATTTAATCTACATTTACATTATTCTCATTCTGCTGCCATGTCTAGGTATTTACATTTAAATTATATTTGGTCATTGTCTTTATTTTTTTATTATCACAATGTGTGGCTCATTGTGCTCTGACAATCTCGATAACCTTTAGGGAATTTTGAACTGAACCAACCCTCAATTTAATCTACAGGTCTAGATTGTTCTTGTTCTATTGTCTACTGATATCTTGCCTTGTTCTTTTTTGTTATTGCTCAGTTTATTATCTGACACAGTGTCACTGAATTCATGAATCGATACTTGAATCCGCTGGGCTGTTGTACCATGGGACAATCCTGAAGCTAAAACTTGGAGTCTTAAACTTAATGTTCTTCTATCCTGCCAGTATGTTGCTGTCATGCTTGACTGCATACACTGTGGCCTCTATTTTCTTATTGCTGCTACTGAAGCCTTTCTGTCATTTCATTTCCTTTATTCAAACAAAATATTGTTGCTCAGTCTTTATACATAAGTGAATCAATAAGTCTATAGCCTAACGATGCAAAAAAAAAAAAAAAAAAAAAAAAAAAATCATTTTCTATAATGAATACTTTTTAACATAATCTTCTCCTTTGCCAATGCACTTAATTTAATGGTGGATATTAAAATTGAGCATTATACAGTGAAAATTTCAGATCACAATTAAGTTAAGAGGTTATGGATTTATTAAATCTTCTTCACCAATTGATTGTTCTGGTTTAATCTCTATCATAAAATTAAGGCTAAACTTGTGAATTTCTAAAACCAAAATCTGATTAACAGCTCCATTTTATCTGCTCTTTGTATATAAGTATAAAATGTAAAAATTGTAAGTTTAAAGGTTTTCAAAATTTGTCTTAATAATACAATAAAAATTAATAAAATGAAATTCCCTAATCAAAGAAATATTTAATTAAAAATATTGTTCTCAAGAAAAATAGTAAAAATCATGATCACAAGTCCCATAACCCATATTTTATTGTTGGGTAGCATATATAACTAGAAGAGAAAATAATGATATAATGAAGATGTTAAGTTTCCACACTACCTGAAAAGGTTTAGAAAGTAAAAAACTCCTATCAAGATGCCAGTTGACATTAAATTCATTTTTTAGAAAATAAAAAGAACAAAGATGTCTACTCAAATAGATACACCCACTAAAAGTAACATTTATACTAATAACGTTGGATTAAAAAAACAATTTAAAAAATTCTATGTTTACATTTCAGGTACTTAAATAAATTTAACAGATATAGTTGAAAGGTGCAAATGAGGGGTGCACATTCCTTAAGTAGGTATTTGAGTTTTGCCTCATTATACTAGAAAGAGTGATAACAGTGAACTTGAGAAGCCTATTTTCCTGAAAAACATTTTTTAAGAAAAAGATTTTATATATGTTTCAACCTACTGTGACACTGTTTGCTCAATAAAAGTTGATTGTTTCCTGTATGGAAGCAGCTAATCTTACCATTACCATTTATATAATTGTTTTGGTTGATTCATTTATTACAGCTTATCAACTTGTGCAGATTATTTAAAAGCCAGAAAATATTTTTGGATTATAAGAATTTCAATTTTTTTTTAGATAATAATGGTTTTAGTAATACAAATCTTACTAATTAACCCATAGCTGGGGGGCAGAATCGGTGGATTCATACCTTTCCCAAGGATATTTGTGCATAAATGAATATAACAAACTCGGTGGGAATTGGAAATTGGCTCTTTGATTAACAATTACAAGCCATTATCTATTAAACCACCAGCACACCCAATCTTACATCATATGATCACCAAGTGGTCACCCATCTAGGTACTGACCAGGATCAACAATGCTTAACTTCAGTGATTGTACAAAAACTGGTGTTTCAGAATGAAGTAGCCGTAAAGAATGAAGAGAACAGAAACTGTTTCAGCTAGAATTTGAACACAGCTTTTCAAGTCTATTTTCCATACTGTTGTCAGGTCACCAATACATCATTTAATGATTAGAACATAGAGTTACTTACAAATACCTTGAAGCTTTCTGCCCAGGGCTGGTACGTACATACTTCTACTTAACCCCTCCTTGATCGGGGGGGGGAGCTTGGCTGAGGTCCCCAGGCAGTGCTTTGTGACATTTGCTATATTATCAACATTTGCTTTTTTTTCTTTTTTTTTTTTTTGCCTACATTTAAATATGCTATAAATTAAACTAAACAACTATTAGGTTGGTGCAAAAATAATGACGTAATAATGTCGTTTTTTGACGTTAAAAAATACGTCAAAAAACGACATTATTACATCATTATTTTTGCACCAACCTAATATTAAAGGATGAAATATTTTTGTGGATTTTGATGCCATTCTTTTTTTGTGCCAAAATCCATGAATTTGTTTTGTTCATGCTAAGTTTCCCCAAAAAAAAAAAAAAAAAATCACTATATAAAATTCATTATTTTTTTTATTCATAAAGTTGAATGTGTTAAAATTAACAAGAAAAATCTCAAGTTAAAAATGTTAAAAATTGCTGCAAAACATTGTTGATTTAAAATGAAATGATCAATTATAACAAATCACTAATTTGTATTTGGAAACATTTTATTTATTTACAATTTTTCTAGCTGAATTGTTCACCTATATTGCATGTGGTCCATTACTGTACATAATTAAGTTACAATAAAATTTGTATTTTATATGAATACTAATAAAAATTGAGATGGGGTGGGGGTGTATCACAGATTGGGGGACATGAGACCTTTGCAGTAGCCCTGTTTCTGCTCCTATCATTTAATTAGAATACTTTTGTGATGTGTAGTATTAGTATTTACAACTTGCTTACAATCAGTACTCATAAGATGTTTTCCCCTTCATGACTACTTGAGTTATACAGGGTCTCTTATCCATATGCAAGTTATCAAACTCTCACATTTACAACTCCTTGAAACGGAGAGATTTTATGCCCTTGGTTGATCTTTTGCTTTTCCTACATTTCTTGATCTACCTCCCATCTCCTTATATAGATCTTATTGTATTTAATTTCTTTTCCAAGATTTCTCACTTGCAGAACATTAATCTGCTTTCCTGCCAACTACAATCTTCAAAAATTTAAATGCAATGTCAGTTGTCATCTTCTGTTCCCTTAAATCTTGTTTTTTTTTTTATTGTCTTCTTTGTTTCTTTCACACCTAGTAACCCCTTGTATCTTAGTGGCTTTTTATTGCTTTTTTGGACTGAAACTATTTAAAAAAAAAAAAAAAAAAAAAAAAAAAAAAAAAAAAAAGAAGAAAATTTCTATTTCTCAGAGATCTTGTTCTGCATAGTGTTCTTTTATATTCATGGCTATCTTCTTTCATTGATCTTCATCAGAACTTTTTCAGAAACCTAGATTTTCATGCCCACTTGAGTTTATATAAAGTGTCTTGAGTCCATATGTAAATGATCAAATTCTTTCATTTACATATCATTATAAATACACGGACCAGGAAAGGTAAAACCAATTTCAGTTCAAAGTCTATTTTCAATTCTTACCAACTGCTCTTATGTCTACTCATAAAACAGCAGGAAAAACCTACAATTCTCAAACACTTGATAATGATCCTAATTTTTTTTCAGGCTCTGTTTTTTTACGTTCAAGTAAAGCCCCCACTCACAAAAAAAACAAAAAAACATTAAGTTTCATTATAACATTCAATACCAGTTATTTAATCAGTTACAATATAATTATAATTTTGATCACCCAAGTTTTTAGCCATGATAATTAGTAGTTACTGTAGCAAATGTTCTACAGCAAGACACCTATCATGATTGAATAGTCAGTCTCATAAACCCATTTACTCCTGTAGAGAGTTCAGTCATCTCTAGATTCTCTGCTATTGTAGACTTGTGTCAAACTAAGGTAAATTGTGTAAACTACTTCAGCATCTCACTCTGGGTTAGCAAGCTAGTATATCTGATCAGTACAACCAAGTAGTGATTTCAAACCCTACTGGGTCTCTCCACATATATAGACTGAGTCAGGCAACTGATTAACTTTTATTCTCTTCTTGTGTATAAAGCATAAAAGTCACATATGTAACTAGAATGAATGATGTTATTTGCTTAGCCAGACGTAGAAGCATAAAGTGTGTTTTTTCTCAGTACATAAAAAGCGTTTGTTTTCAATACATTGCTACTTAAAACAAGGGAAACAAAAAGGTTGATGACTGTTCCAACTTGAGGTTATAAACACAGAAAGGTATTTTTCAATAAATATTGCAGCTATTTAATTGGCCTTGGAGAAAAGTAGAACTGGATTTTCAACTTAAAAATAACCATATCAGAGTAAAAACTAAAAAGAGGACACTGCTGATTCCAGTAGAAGTGAATACTTAAACATACACTCTGAACTTGTATAGTTTCATGTTAGAGTGTAGGAATGCAGTTTATAAGATCTGAGGTTCCATCAAAGATGTCCTGTTGATAAAGCTTATCTTCTGTAAAATATTAAACAAAATGAATTAAAAATATGGATTAAATCTGACAAAATAGTTAAATAAGGGACAAGTCGGAAACCTGCTATGAAGTTTGCTTTCATATTTTATCAGTCCAGCAGTAGTCGTTTATCTTGCATACTGAGAGCTATACTATCATTACTGCTTGGATATTTATATAGACTATGCCTTAGCTATGCTAATCAGGCAGTCATTTACATATCACTAAAAACCTCTTCATAAATTTGATGTTTTGCACTATTTATTCAGCTTGATAAGAAATTTTTGAGAATGGGGCATTAAGGAAATGTTTTGTTTTTTTAATTTTATGAGGTTTTTTTTTTGTTGTAACCTAGGGAAGGTTACTGAATAGAATAATCACATGAAGGTTGGTAAAAAATGATAATACTTAGGACAAGAACAACACATGTAAGATTCACCAGTGGCACAGAGAAGAAGTAGTCAACTGCTAGAAGTGAGTCTAGTGAATTCCAAAATGGATCTCCAACTGCAGACCAACATACAGTATTTACTACTGTATTTATGTGAATGGGGACATACCCATTATCGTTTGTAGGTATGCTACAACAGTTTTCATTGGTTGGATAGGTGTAGTGTTCATTTCATGTGATCTTAATATGTCTGTCTTAATTCTAGTGGGTACCCTGTGTTTATCTCCTGGTGCCTGTGTGTCTCATTCTTGAAATGGTAGCATAATAAAACGTGTATATTGATGTATTTATTGGTTGCATAATAAAAACTATAGATATATATGTCATGCATCTCAATCAATATTTTAATTGAGAAAATAATATATTCCCTTCTTATAATAATAGAAGACAACTCATGCAAACATGCCTCAGCTTAAATTAACAGAATATCTTATTAGTAAGTAGGGAAGATCAGACTGCTAATAAATTGCTTCTTATTTATTTTCTTTTAAAAAGGTGAATTTTCTTTCTTATAAGCAATAATAATACAGTTACTAGTATAGGCAAAAATATGAGATTACTCATACAGAATATATAAGTAATTCAAATGCAAAATTACTTCAATATTTCCATAATTGTTTAAAGGTATATGTAAACTAGTTATCACTAAAGTGGTATGGATATCTACCAAGGCAGTATCTAGATAATCAAAAAATGTTTTCAACAAAAATACAGAATGAAAGCAAATACACAACAGACTGAAAGTTTATGAAATATTCTATAAAATAAGATGAAAATAATAAAAGTCTACATTCGTGAACTAAGAAACGTCCTACTTACTGACTAGGTAGAAAGGAGTACTTCTCCATTGGGGGTGGGGGATTTTTCTGTGACCCAGCATAAAAGCAAAAGAAGAGTTTTTTTTGTTTTTTTTATATAAAGATGGATTTTAAGGTACCAGTCAACTGCTGCTTCTGTGTGTGTGTATATATATATATATATATATATATATATATATATATATATATATATGTGTGTTTGTGTGTGTGTGTGTATATATATACATACATACATACATACATACTACAACCTTTTTTGAAAATTCACCTTTTGAAATAAAATAAATAAGATGCAATATATATACTACAACTTGTGGTTAAAACATTCACTTTCTGACTATTAGACCCAGGTTTGAATCTCACCATGGTTGATTTGCCATGAAGGAGACTTCCTGATGTTATTGACGTGGAGGGGGCGATCCCAGCATGCAGTATCCTTGGAAAGTGCCTGAAAACCATACCACAGGTTGACCCAAGCCTTGTGAGTGAAATTGGGTTGACGGAACATTTAAAGGCCATTAATAGCTGTGCTAGGATGAAGTCACAAATCATCTTGACTGAGGGTTTGAGTGTGCATCCTTGTTCACTCTCTTGCAGAAACTATAACTAAGATCTGCTCAGCATAGTTGCAGTATAAACCACAGGTGGGCTCTGTGGGTGTTGAACAAACACAAATATGCCTGAGCGAGCATTTGCAACAGGGATTGGCTAGCCACACTAGTAAATGGGTATCCTTGAATATGAATGGCCAACTATTTAATTTTTTTTAATATACTACACCCACTCATCTGTGTCTCCTGCTGCTATTACAATATAAACTCACTGCATCATTTAATTGTTGAGGTAAAAGATTATTTTCAGTCAGAGCAAAGGAAATGTTGTGGTTTTTAACCTAAGATATTTAAGATATATAAAGCAATCAAAAACTGTGAAACCTTGATTAATACCAATTTGTTTTATATAGTTTTCAAGTTTGTAAACCTTGCATTAAGTAATGAACTCATTCTTTTTGTTACTACCGCAATATTTCATCCGTTCTATTCTACAGCCTTCTTCAGGTATGAGATTTTATATAAATATTAGATATTTTATGTTGGATAAACACAAGAAAACATAGTAATAACAACCAACAATAAAATAACTAATCTATATAATAAATGCACATGTCAGTGTGTCACTGTGTCCCATTTTTTCAATTAAAGGGACACAACTCTCTAATTCTCAATAGCTCAAGTTACAGAAATTTTGGATTCCAAAATTTTCATTACTGCGATTGTTTTCGGTGATATTTTCTGACAAATTTTTTTGTACAATAACAATTTTTATAACTTTTAAGTAAATTTGGGAATAATTAAAATTAATTGCAAAATCCAGTAAAAGTCACCCATTAAATAAAAATAACTGTACAGAAAGTAAGGAAATACGCACATCAATTTGTCTAAGTTAAATGGTGGCAGAAAATTATCATTGAAGTTTTAAAAGGTAAGCTTAAATATTAATGCATTACTTAAATGCAGTGATCAATTTTGAGTTCTTCTGTAGTTTATTGTTGCCTATCACACATGGCAGCAGTATGCTATGCAAAAATTCTCTGAGAACAGAGGACCAGATTACAATCAAACAAGCCAAGGCTGCAGCAAGGAAAGAAATGAAAACCCAGATCAAACTGCAGCCAAGAAAGACTTAGGGACTCTCAAAACTTCTGAACAAGCCAAAAGCCCAATCAAGAGCTCTCCATAGGAGCTAGTTTAAATGCTGTTCGATAGGACACTTTAAAGCTAGTAATAAATAAAAGTTAACAATACTATAAATAACCAAAAACTGTATTGAGATCCACAATTATTCCCATTCAACAGTCTCTAGAATAATTTGAAATACATCTGTTACTCACACCAAAATAACCTTCAGAACAATACAATAGACTACCCACAATGCATCACTGACTTGTATATATATATAAATAGTCAAGTCAAGTAAAAACAATGCTTATAACCTGAAACAGATTCTTGCCTCTGAGTGTTGGCTTTGAAATCCACTTTTATATTCACATACACTCTATCCCAGATTTGAGCACTTTGACCCATAAATAGAGCATACCATAAAACTATATTTTATAATATAAAGAAATATAGTTTTAAGATATGCTATATTTATGGGATAAAGTGTTCAATATCAGAGATAGTGTATGTAAATATAAAAGGGAACATTGAAGTCAACACTTAGAGGTGACAGACTGTTTCATACTAAATGCAATTGTCTTATATATATATATATATATATTATATATATACAAGAATTAATGTATGTTTATTTTTAATTCGACATATTTTATTACTTCAAATGTTATTTTTAGTGGATACCCATATTTGAGTAGAACATCCAGTTTTCTTTTTTTTTTTTTAACTGATTTACTGACTGAGCTGCACATTCAAGAAAACTCAATATTCTATTAAATTTTCTAGAATGTGCAGGCCAGTAGATAAAATAATCACAGTTTAAAAAAAATAAAGATGGGCATTCTGTTCAAATATGAGTATCCACTAAAAATAATGTTTGAAAATACGATTCCATTGCTATATGAGTTCTCATGTTTCAAAACAGGAGCCAAAAACTTCAATATTTTTTTAAAATAATAACAAAAATACTAAAGAACTTTGGATTATTTACCAAATGAGTTCTTTCCTATTTTCTATATATTTTCACACACACACATATATATATATATATATATATATATATATATATATATATATATATATATATATATAAAAAGATCAAAAGGAAAACTTATCTTAGCCGACACGTCTCATCCTCTGATGGACTTTATGAGGGTTTAAATTTGCAGCATTTATAAACAAAAATAAAAAATGTTAGTTTTTAAAAATTTTTAAATTTAAAAAAAATGTCCCTCTCCCCTATCTCTTTCTTTCTTTCTCTCTCTCTCTCTCTATATATATATATATATAAATAAAATAGCTGGCTACCTGTTTCCAAGCACATCTATCGCTAGAGATGGACTAGCTGTTGTAGATACCTGCTCAGGTACTTTTGTGTTTGTCCAACACACACATGATCAATGGTTTGAACAAGGCAAGTATGCTCAAACCCTCAGCCATGATGACTTGTGACTTCAAGTTAGCACAAACACTGAAAAGTTCTGTTTCACTAACAATGCTTTCGTCATCTACTAGTTTGGTGTTAAGACAATTTCCAAAGATGCCAAACACTGGGATCACCTACCTAAGATGATAATATCAAGAAATAACCTCCCTGACAAATTATCATCTGAAAGTATGCTCAATAGACACGAACACACACACACACACACATATATATATATATATATATATATATATATATATATATATATATATATATATATATAAACTCAGGTTACAAGTAGGGCCAGGAATTAATGTTGTGAAGTATTTTTGCTCTCTCTAGGCAATCTAGGCATTAAGCACTTTACTGAGTAGGTCAGTGTTTGCCTTTTTCTTTTGGCTGTCCTTTTGAGATATTTGTTTGTTTAAGGGTGTTTAGGTCTTTTGGCAAGTTGTCTATTGGTTCCATCAAAAGTTTTGGGTTTTCTATATATATATATATATATATATATATATTCCCTCTTGCTTAATATTATTATATATGTATTTTCTTCCACCTTTCTTACCTCCAACACATTCCCCTCCAATCACTTGATTTTCCCTATTCCCTCCCACTTAATATTATTATGTCAGTCCCTCAGTCAAAAGCCAAAGCTGATTCCAACTGAGAAGAGCAAATATTACCCTTTGATCTTAGATATATTTCATAACTCAACATCATTTCATATACCATTCAAATGAGTGTTTTGTGAGACTAGTGTTTAAATCTAAAACTGGTTTCCATTTCAGAGGTGGCAAAAGTTAACAAAAATCTAAAAAATTAATAAATATAATAAAAAATAAAACTAAAAAATGTCAGGGATTAAATTAAATGGGATCAAAACAACAGAAGTGAAGATGCTTGTAAGAATAATTAATGGAATAACAAAATACTTTATCTCAGAACTTCACATGATATTCAGTAAGCCTACTGATATTTGCTAAGCTAGGTATGGTACAAGTGAAAAATGTAGAGCATTCAGTAAGAAACAAACACTTCAGTGGTCATAGTAGTCTACAAGATTTCTTCTGTGAAAGAGGTAAAAAATGAAAAGAAAGCTTTCATAAAATTTTGCCAAGAGAAATCTCAAATATATGAGTATAGAATGAAGAAGCTCATGTTTAAAATTACTGTCGAAAAAGAAAAAAATGTAAATTTTCTTAAATGGCCAGATTGAGTAACTGTTAACAAAGAGGATCATTGATAAATTTAAAATATTAATTTTAAAGCAAAATTACCAACAAAATCAAGATAAACCATTCCGAAAATAATATTTTTGGAATAGTAATTTTTAACAATTCCTCACTTCTTCAAGCACTACTGATGTGCCTTATCACTAAAAAATGTTCAAATATTGTTGTAACCTAGAAAGGGTTACTGAATGAGGAATAACCAAAATGGAGGTTGGAAATGAAATGGTAATCCTTATAACATCAACAAAATACAATACTCACCAGCGGCAAGAAGTAGGTAAAACACTGCTAGTGATGAACTACTTAGACAGCATATTACCCCCACTTACAATAGTATCCAATGTATTTATGAAGATTGGGACATAACCATTAGTATTTATAGTATACTAGAAGTAGAGCCCGGCGTTGCCCAGGGATGTAACAGTAAAAGATAGATCAAGTATCGACCATCATAAAGACTGAAAAATAAAATTGACAAAGATTATTGTTTAAGGTTGATGGACACACATGTCTTAATTAGTTTTATTTATTTATTTATTTTTCTTTACAAATTGGTCAAACCCAAACTCAAAAAAAAACATTGTTTTCAATCGTTATGAGTCTACCGATTGAATATAATTTTATTATAAACAATTGTAGTGTAAATGGAATTTTTAAAGCATTCTGAATGTAAAAATAAAGAAAAAAGTGTGCAAGACACTAAGAAACACTACCTGCCAAATAAAAAGTGAAGTTTTCTTGAAATAGGTTGTAAAATGTAGGAAATCCGATCCCATATATAAACGAACACACAAACAACCTGGGTTTTATAATAAGTATAACTTGATATGAGTGGTCCCACTTTCATTCTCGTGATGCCTGTTAATCGTGTTTTCAAATTGATTTAATGCAAAAACAATTGTGTTTTTCCAATTTTTGGTGCTATTAGAACCACCGCAAGGTAATTTTATGTAATCCTGTGAAGTTTTGTTGAAATCGGTTGAAAAATGTAGGAAATCCGATCCAATATATAAATGTACAGACACACACACAATCTGCGTTTTATAATAAGTAAGATAACAAATATATAACATGAATAGATGAAAGGACAACTTAGTAGACACATTTTGTTCTGTGGTTCAAGGCAAATGCAAGAATTTTATCTTGTAACAAGTATTTATATACAAGAGCAAAAATGAAATGTTATTGGTTTTTAAAAATATTTGAATTGGGAATGCTCATTAATATTCATTAGGTTAGCTGAAGCATCAGGCAAACTATGTGACAAAATAAAATCATTGCATTTTCCTTGATAAAGTTCCACAGAGGATGAAACACTAAGATAAGTTTTTCTTTTGTCTTTATCCATATTGTATTTTTACAGATATACTCTATCTGAAATTTTTACATCTATAAACAGGCAATTTCTAAAAGATCTGGTATATTTATCGAAGAAGGGTCAAAGGGATTAAAGAAAAAAAAGTTTAAATGACCTAAAAAAAATCTATAATTTTTTAATATTATTTTATTACTTGGTATTTCCTATGTTAGAAAAAATATACCAGTTCACCTAATATTAATGAATATTAAGCCAGTGGGCTTTTATTGTAGAATAATAATGAGTTGGTATATGTGGTGAGTTCAGACAAATTTCCTTCTCTTCGTATGTATGTATGTATGTATGTATGTATGTATGTATGTGTGCATGAATGCATTTAAACAAAGCTGATGTCATTTTATATATCTTTAAGGATCCCCCTTTCAGTAATATGGACCAGTCCTGGGTAGAAAGTTTCAAGGTATTTGTAAGTAACTCTATGTTCTAATCATTAAGTGATGTATAGATTACCTGCCAAGAGTATGGAAAATAGAACTGAAAAGCTGAATCTGGACAAAAAAAAAAGAACCCAGAATGACATCAAAATCTGTGAAAATTTTTCATCCCCTTTAATAGTTTTGCTTAGTTTAATTTGTAATGTTTATAAATGTAGGTAGAAAAAAAGCATATGTTGATAAGATAGCAAGGGTCACAAAGCACTGCTCAAAGCCAGTTTTTTTTTTTTTTTTTTGTTTGGGGGCGGTGATTGTAGTAAGGACTGTTTTGCCCACTTCCTCTTTAGATCTTAGAAATTACTAGAACTGGCAGAATAAATGACAGGCTTAAGGCACAAAGTTACTTTTTCTCGCCACAAATGATAGCACCAATAGCATAATAACTTCTTAACCTTTTTCTCTAAGTGTTGGTCTCTTTTAATATCTTATTATTACTTGAACATTTATTTAATTTAACTACTTTGGATGCTTTTATTTTTGCTAGCTGTACTTCATCTTACCAGACCCTTTCTACCATGTCCTCACATTGTGTCATGTATTAATAATATTGTCATTTTTTTCGTTTCAGTAAGCTAAACTAACTCCACTCAGAAAACTAGTTACTAACTCCTATTCTTATTTAGATCCCAGGTTTCTTGGTTATGTTAAGTCTTTGACCTCCTTTGTCATATTTTTTTCTTTGCCTTTCTTTTTATCTCTATTTATTTTGTTATTTCTACTAAACTAGTTTATATCTATTTCTTTTTTCTTAGTTACACCCTTTGGACTGTCATTAAGACTGCTGATAAACAGAACTTTGTCTTCAGAGTTTTAATTGTCATAAGGCATTTATCTGTCTAAAGTCCAAAGGGTTAGGGTTTTGGCTAAAGGAATCAATATAGGCAACCAAAGCAATGGCAAAATAATGTACATGAATGGTCTGGACTTGATTTAACAGCATTAAATAAGTCCAATCAAAGCCAAACTCTTTGGAGAGAATTTTCTTATGCTAGTGTCTAAGTTGCAATAGACAGGGAGAGTAATTAAAAAAAAAATTATAGAGTTAGAGGATTCACTCAACTCAGCAGCAATAACTTGACATAACATGAAATACCTTAAGAAATAAACTTGTAATTAATCTGAACCTGGTTTGGCTTGGTTTAAGAGTATATCAACACCTTTATGGGTTATTTAATGCTAAAACCTGATTTACTTGCAAATGCTTGATTGCAATCATAACTATTCATATTTTCAGCATTCAACTACAATCATTTTCTTTTAATGTCTATGCTCAGGTGTCATCATGTCTGTTTTCATAGGCAATCATGCTTGGTTTGCTTGAACCTGATTTGGAAAGAAACTAATGGAATGTGAATGATTGGGTTTAGAGGAAGGCTATACAGTAAGTCTCTGACACAAGTGGTCAGACATGGAGTAAAGTGACAAAGCGTTGACCTTATTTGGAGTGAAGTCAGATTGTGGCATGAAACCTGAATAGAATGGGAGGGGCATGATTTAGAAGGATGTTACTGAAAAAGAATATGATACAATGATGAGTGAAGCAATATATTGAAAAGACTTAAGTGTAGCATGATGTAAAATTTTTGAGTAGGATGTATCCTGATGGAGAGAGGATGCTAAAGGGGAGACAGCAAAACATCTATGTTTGCTGGTGCTATGTCCACCTCTCTGCCTCTAGGTGGAGAGGTACTAAGACAAGGCTATGCCAAAGGGCAAAGTCTCATCTGAGGAGGTAGACACCTACCCTACACAGTGGATACAGGGTATATGGGTAATTTTTGCCCAAGCCTACAGTCTTGGAATTGCGCCACATTAAAAAACGGCCTTGTGCCACATCCTGCCCTGTGGGCATGTCTTGGGTAAATACTTAGAAGATACTAAAGGAAATGAAACCTCAAGTGAAGTCAGTCATTTCAGAGTACACCAGATGTGTGGGGGAATTGATCTGACACCTTACAAAGAAAGGCACCTACCAGATATGATGTCTGTGAAAGAGAAAACACATGCCTGCTCAGATCAAATAAAAGGCTTGACCTTCCAGAGACAAAGAACATCAGAGAATGGTGTCCAAGTACACAGTAAGCTTAATGGGAGAATTGGGTCTCTGAGCTTTTGTTAAGGTATCCAATTGAGATGACTAATAGACTTGCTTTTTAATGGCTTTTATGGGTTAGCTGCAAGGAACTTAGGGAGGTGGAGAGCCATGATCGCCTACGTCCTGAAAGGACACCGCGCATAAAGAAAAGAAGAAAGCTAAAACATATTTTATATTGTGGGAGGTTACTTACATTACCCAGTGTTTTCAAGCAGTCCGCCCCATCTAAATAGTGACTGGGCTTAAATGAAGAAAAACTGATGTAACACCTATGGATTGTCAGCATCCAATCATGCTGACTAGTTCTTTTTAGGCCACTGACTCAGGGAAACATCTTTTTTCAGTTTAGAAATTTCATGAATAGGAATTGTTTGATAAGTCACAATTTAGTATTGCAATGATATCTCGCAGTGAGTAGTTTGGACAAAATATATATAAATTTTTATATACCAGAATAATGTTAGGAAAATCAATAACAAAATTGGAAAAACCTTTTTCTATGCAATGTGTTTGTCCATTAGGACTTCATTGGACTAAAGTGATGTTTAAATCAATCTGATTTATGTATGTGCATGAAAGAGACGGTGATGCTGAAATTTTGAACTTTTAAATTTTCTTTTTTGTTTTTTAAAATATGTATTGGGGGTATATAGTCTAGCCAATTTAATTTAGTTTTTTCTTTTTCTTTTTGTTTTTATCATTTTTGTTATTAAGTATCCCACATTGGTATAATAGAAGATTTGCTAAGAAAGGTGAAATGTTCTAAAAACCTGGGTGCAACTTTACTGTGGATGATCTAGCAATTAAAGCACTTTCTATACACATTTGTCTGAATAAACTGCTTTTTTCTTTTAATTAAAGTAGCATTTTTTTAAAATCAAAATTATAGTCAGACTTATTATGGTAAGCAAATAATGTGCTGGATGAGTTGTTTTGTAAAAGATCCTTATATATATATATATATATATAATTACAGCAGGTGAAATGTTATACAAATCAAAAAAAAAAAAAAAAAAAAAAAAAAAAAAAAGAATTTATTTCAAATGAACCAATATATAAATACCCTTGAAGTCCATTGAAGCAACTTTCTCTCATTGTATGCTCTACACTTTTGTCCGTGACAGACTAAACTTGTTAAATACAGATGAAAAAAATGGCATTAAATTTTTATTCTTACAAATGCTGTCAATAACTTTTAATTAGCAGTTCACATTATGAAATTCAGTACAACAAACTATTAAAATTATTAATTCTTAAATCATGGTATTTACAATTTTACAGTGTATCAAAAAAAAAAAAAAAACGTACTATAATTTTCCCTGTTAAGATGTCATCTATTTTATGACCATTTATTTCTGGACAAAATCAGAATAAACAAGAAATAATGTTTCTGAAATAATGTAAAACTTCTTAGAACAGCAGCTTTTAGGATAAAATCCTGTGTCTTGTGACTGTCAAAAAAAGGTGAAGTGGAATCTAGGCAACAATGAAGTGTCATATTTAAAGAAAGTGCTGACAGACATGAAGAGTGGCAGACTGTGTCTAAAAATATTGGCTGCCAGGAGATAAATGGGGCCCACCCACAAGTACAATGCTATAATTTTCATAATGAATAAATAAAATCTTCAAAAAATACATATGGAAGAAATGGTACAATTAAAATTTTTATGAAAAAATGTGCATTTCTTAGTAATTACATTGTGTCTGTATTGTACATAAAACTGGCAGTAGATACCAAGTGTAAATACAGAATTTTATAATTTAATTTTTTATTTATTATTTAATTTCAACCAATTGGTTGATATTATAAAATAGTTTACTGCACAATTTACACAGTAACAGATAGTTCAAAAGCACGATAGAGCATTGCATACAGTTTGTTATATTATTGTTTAATGTATACTCCCTTTGCATTACCATTTAATGTATGCTCCCTAATTGATGTGAAGGAACATGATTCTCACTCCCTAATAGGTCCCTTTTCTCCCTAACCCCTTTCTCATTCTCTTTCTACTGGTACATAATAAACATTGATCATGTTTCATGTCGGCTCTCTCTTGAACTTGAGTCTGGCCTGTTTTTCATAACTTAATGTAACATGGTGGCAGTGAGGAAGCAATTCACACTTTACAAACCTGCAAATGAAGACTGATACCAACAAAAAAAGCAGTCCCACATAAGCTGTTTCATTGTCATCAGGCATTTGGAGTGATGTTAACACAGCAAAAAAAGACAGCGACCACGTGTGTGAAAATGGTGGAAGGATTCCAGTCAAATATATCACCACCAGGCAAGCTGGACACCGAGACTAGTGTTTCAGAAGGATGGAAGCTCTGGAAACAGATATGGAATAACTACAACATTGTGACCAAACAAAATAAAGAATAACAAATGGCACTATTTGTTCATGCTATTAAACCAGACACATTGATAGTTTACAATGGTTTTCAATTTGCTTCAACAGAAAACAAAGATGACTTAGACATGGTAATAGCCAAATTTGATCAACATTTTATTAGAGAGATCTCAAGATGTATGAAAAATATATCTTCAACAAAAGAGACCAGGAACAAGGTGAGAACATTGATTCATATCTAACTATGCTTTGTAACCTAGCAAAGCCTTGCAATTTTTATCAATGTTTACATGATTCTTTTTTACGTGACCACATAGTACTGGGCGTAAGAGACAACCAGGCACGTAAAAGAATGCTACAGCTTTCAACACTGAATCTCAAACAATGTATTGACTAATGCCAAAGTTGTGAAGCTATATCTACATAGTTGAAAGCTATGAAAAACTTGAATGTGACAGATGAAATAAACAATGAGTGTAAAAACAAAGTTACAAACAGAAGTACTGTACTAAGAAGAGACAAACAGACTATAACTGGGGCCAAAAATGTAAACTTTGCAACAGTAGAAACCATTTTGCACTGAAATGTCCAAGGAAATATTCTATGGGAAAAACAGAGGTTAAGATTAAGCATAAAATTAACTGAGTTTTTCAAATTCCTTCAGTGACACAGAATGTGAATATGTGTTATGTGTAAACATGGAGAGAGAGAGAGCAGCCAGATAAGATTATCTATGCAAATATGATACTAGAAAAAAAAAAGGTAATGTTCCAAGTGGACTGTGGAGCTACCATCAGAGTAATCCTGCAGAAATGTGTGTGTAATACCTATCTGCAATCATCTACCACAAAACTCAAAATGTGAAGCAGGACATAACTAGTGTCCATTGGTAAGTGTCAAATTGTGCTGTGCAACCACAAAAATATTAAAAAAAAAATATATTCAGTGGAATTCACAGTAGTCAACGAAAGTTTGACTCTTTTGTTAGGAAAACACCCAACAAACAAATGAACCTAGCCAATGTGTACTATAATAACATTGTTAATGTTAGTTTGGTACCAGAGTGCAGGCAACTATTAACGAACTATGTAGATGCTTTCAACGGCAAACTAAGATCATTACCAGGGCAGGTGTGCCCACAATTTGATGAAACTAATATTGCATACTGCCACAGGAGGTTGCATGCCAGTGTCCATGATCCCTCAAGTCAAAAAGGAGACATTAATGCCACACACCATAGCTGATTATTCATGGCAGAAGGTTGGTGTTGACTTACTTGAATTTTTCAGTGGACTATTTCCCAAACTTCTGGGAAATAAATTGACTTCAGAACACTACTGCCTCAACTGTCATCTGCAAATTGAAGGTACACTTTGCAAAATATGGGATTCCATGTCAGTTGATTTCTGATGCAGGACCACAGTTTGTGTCTTCATCCTTCAAGAACTTTTCTGAAAAATGGGGTTTTGAACATCTCATGGCAAGCCCTGGAAATCAACAGGCAAATGACAAAGCCAAATCTGGAGTTAATAGTGCAAAAGATATAGCTCATGAAAAAAAAAAAAAATACCCACATGAACCAGTTCCTGGCAGTGCTTGGCATCAGAAACAGCCCCACCCAAAGAATGGGAAGCAACCTTTCTCAGCTCTCACTAAATCAATGTACTTGTACACTTCTCCCCATGAGGAGCAATTTGCTAAACCTTAGGATGACAAGTGTTGAACCAAGTGACAAGACTTTACTGCAAGATAGGCAAAAGGTCCAGGCTAAATACTATATCATACACATGATTTACCTATGCTGAGTAAAGATGATGTTGCACAAATCTACCCGTACAAGAAAGGTAATTGAGTGTGGGAGTAAGGTGTTATAAAATCACCAATTGGATGAACATTCATTCAAAGTCCAGACAGTGAGTGGAACCTATCAGTGAAACAGATGTCATCTGCACAAATCTTCTGAACCAGTAGAGCACGCAAGAAATGGTCAGCCACCACCAACCTCTACAGACACTCTAAGTTTGCCATATGATATGGCAAAGACACAAAGAGCCCCTGCACCTCTAACAGTATCCTTATCAGCCTCAGCTGTTGTGAGCAAAGGCTCAAATACAACCGAACCAGAAAAATGTGAATCTCTTGCTGGGATTCACACACATGCTGGATGAGGGATATGACAGCCAGTGTATCTGAAGGACTATGTCAAACTGATCAAGGACTGTATATGAGATCATAGTCTCTACTTAAAAAAAGAGGGGATGTTGCATTATTGTTTAATGTATACTTCCTTTGCATTATCATTTAATGTATGTTCCCTAATTGACTTTAAGGAACATGATTCTTGCTCCCTGATACATCACTATTCTCCCTAACCCCCTTCTTATTTTCTTTCTTCCAGTACATAATAAACATCGGTCACATCTTGTGTTGACTCTCTCTCAAACCGGAGTCTGTCCTGTTTTCCATGACTTAATGTAACACAGTCCACTATATTAAGAGCAATGGTTTGTGTTTTGTGTTCACTAGTTGATCATTCGAATCTACCAATAATTATTTCTGCATCCAATTCATGTAACAATTCTTTTTTATTGGATAGCAACATGTCTGATTCCAAATTCTCCTCAGGCAGCAAATTTCTTGACATTGTTTTTATGATCTTTAGCCTTGAAAATGTCTTCTCACATTGGACTTGAGTAACTGATAGCATACAGATGACTTTATAAAGTTCTTACTACTTTTTATTACTAAAACAATTGTCAGTGAGTGCTTCTTTATTGCATTTTTATTTGATATAGGAGGCCAACTCATCAATGGGCAAGGTGACACCCTGGCCAGGCCTTCACTGGGCACAAATTCAAATAAAGAATCATTAAATCAAGAACATAAACTGGGACAGCTCAAGAATTTGGATGGTGTTTAAATAGGAAAATACAGTTGGACAGATTTATTCCCTTATATTTGAGATTGTAGCTTTTTATGACTAAAAGTAAAAAAAAAAAAAAAAAAAATGACCTAATATAATTTATCACAGAACTAATAAAATATTATAAAAAAGTATAATTTTTTTTTTTTTAGGTTTAATTTATGATCATAGTATTTGGGATAAGCTATGATGTTTTATTTGCAAACTATCTTTATCTAGATATTAAAAAAAAAACAACATTTTAACTGTGCCTTATCCAAGTATGTCCTAGGTATGACAATAATCTACATCTGACAGCAAGACCTTAGATTGGGAGGTTTTGAGGAGTATGGAACCACCTCTTATCATCTATCCTGACCTAGGGTGGTAGTACCTATTAGGGTCCCAGCTATGGGCAAATAGTTAATCCCCAAACTGGGGTCAAAACACTATGAAAGTATAAAAATAGATTTTTTATAGTATACCAGCAATACATTTTTGAAAAAAAAATTACTAATGCTACCAAAAAATTACATTTCAGCATTAAACCTCCTATAAGGAGATGATATGCTGCCAAAGAAACAAACTTATCCAAGTCGTGTAATCAAAACTCCTTCTTCTGGATCCATGCCTGAGAAAGAAATCGTGTAAGAAAAAAAAAAAGAAAAGTCAAATGCAGTATACACTTAAGGCAACTGGAATATAAGCTGTTTTTGATTAACCTATTGTAATTAATGACACTTGAAGATGAAAATTTGTCTTCCAAATTTTTCACAAATCAAGGAGTGAAACTCCAATACAAGAGTTGCTCTACAAGTTATGTCACTGAGCTGATTAAACTGGTTCATAATGCCAGAGGTAGATATTGGTGGCATAATTTTATTAAAATTTTGTCTTTTTTGTTATCTTTCCTAAAACCCTGTTCTGTCAACCATTTAAATAAGCTTGTTAGTAAGTTATTCACTGTTTTCCTGTTTCTCTTACCTTCAATATGTCCTGTGAGTGTCAAATTTTACAATCATTCTTTCCTATTAGTTCTAGAAATTTCAACTGCCTCTTTCTGATATTAAGTATGTATCCTTTCTGTTTCCATTTTCTCTAAAGCTTCCTCATTACTTGCATGGTATTCTCAGCACCCTTCTGTAAAACTATATTTCTGTTGCCTCAAGTCTTTTCATCATCTGGAAGGAGATTGTCCAGCATTCACTGCTATATAAGAGGGACTGATATTACATAACAGTTCAGTACTTTCTTTGTTACTAATGAAATTTTCCTGTTTTTTAATACTTGCTTAGCTTTTGGAAGGTATCGTTCACTATCTCAATGAGTCTTTGGATTTTTGTGTCACTTCCCTGATATTTAAATTGTTGTACTTGCTTGATTTTGGTATCTCCAGTTTGTAATTTTCATGTTTGGCTATTCCTTTTTCTAATAACTACACATTCTACACACTTTCCTTCACTACCTTCTGTGTAGGAGTTCTTGCAGTTTCTCTTCTATGCTTGCTATCAACATTATATCATCTGCATATCTAATGTTCTTAAGCTTATGATCACCAATAATGAATGCTAGTAGAACTTCTAATTCTCTCAGAATCACCTCACTGCAATGGTTGAATAAATCTGGTGAGAAGACACATCCTTGTCTTACACCCCTTTCTATTTTTGTATATTTACTGAATTCATTTCCTATCTGTCTGTCTGCAGGTGATTTCCTCTCAGTCTAGGTTCTGGATTATTCTAATATCCCCACCTCCCAAATATGTCCAGGTAACTTATGATATACTTTAAGATTTATGAAAAATTCAGTTTTTGTGGGTTTTTTTTTAATCATTTTACCCAAAGTAAGGTGACCAATAAGCAATGTAGTGAGGAGAAAGGACAATAAAAGGACAGGATTCAGGAAGACAGAAGATGGCAATTGACACTGCCTTTACATTTTTGAAGATTGTAGGTGGCAGGGAAGTAAGAAACTGGAAGAGAGTTCCACAGGTAAGAAGTGCGAGAAACGAAACTATTAGAATAGAACATACAGTTGCATCTAGCTAGTTCAACAGTAAAACAATGAGACCTAATTGCCAATCTAGTATTATGCTTAAATTCATGTGGTCAGGGCACCAAGGAGGAGAGCTCATTATGACAATTGTCATGAAAATATTTAAAGAAAAGGCATAGGAAAACCCTGTCATGACAGTAGGAAAGTAACTGAAGTTGAGGTGCCAGGTCAAGATTGATAACATTACAGACTCTTCATTGCAACCCATTAATAACTACCACCCTAAAATTGGACAGTGGATATTAATGGATTAATATTGTGATAAATGATTTAATGTCTTGCCAATAGAAATGGAATAAAAATTAAAATAAACCTTTAATGATCAAAGATTAGTTTTTTTTTAGTAGAACATTCAAAGAGATAACAGTTTAAAATTAGCAGTTTATTTTAAGTTGATATGAAATGACATGGGAGATTGAATAGATACAAACCTTCAAGGGGGGGACTTCAGGATTCAAAATATTAATTTCTGAAAAATTGAGAAATAAAAATACTATATATGACAGCATAAAAGTAACCCACATGACAAAACAAAAAATTTTAAACCCCTTCTTAGGTCAAAAACTTTTCAGCATTCTCACATACATTATAAAATTCTATAATACTGCAATATGAGATGTAAATAAGAGGGATCTTATATATCAATAAATCAAATAAATAACCTCTACAGTATCTGTCTATATTTCTGAGATGATGTACACTATCTACATTGTTTGGATTAACATCCTCGTCTTTGTTGCCATATTTATCACAACATTTTGGCTGTTGTACGCTCCAGCCTTGTTCAAGTGGTTGGACCCAAAGAGTGAGAGTTCAATATCTGGTTAAGGCAGTGGAGAACTTGGCAAGGGGAATTAAACAGGAGATAACTGGTAACTGACATCCATCAGACATGCCACATGGAACTAGAACAGTCTACCCCAGAGAGTGAAATAAAGTGTTCAGTTCGACTTTCCAACCACCTGAAGAAGCCTGGAGCATACAACGGTCAAAATGTTGTGATAAATATGGCAACAAAAATCAGGATGATAGTCCTAGCAATGTAAATAGTGAACATCAAATAAAGTGTTCAGTTCGACTTTCCAACCACCTGAAGAAGCCTGGAGCATACAACGGTCAAAATGTTGTGATAAATATGGCAACAAAAATCAGGATGATAGTCCTAGCAATGTAAATAGTGAACATCAAATAAAGTGTTCAGTTCGACTTTCCAACCACCTGAAGAAGCCTGGAGCATACAACGGTCAAAATGTTGTGATAAATATGGCAACAAAAATCAGGATGATAGTCCTAGCAATGTAAATAGTGAACATCAAATAAAGTGTTCAGTTCGACTTTCCAACCACCTGAAGAAGCCTGGAGCATACAACGGTCAAAATGTTGTGATAAATATGGCAACAAAAATCAGGATGATAGTCCTAGCAATGTAAATAGTGAACATCAAATAAAGTGTTCAGTTCGACTTTCCAACCACCTGAAGAAGCCTGGAGCATACAACGGTCAAAATGTTGTGATAAATATGGCAACAAAAATCAGGATGATAGTCCTAGCAATGTAAATAGTGAACATCAAATAAAGTGTTCAGTTCGACTTTCCAACCACCTGAAGAAGCCTGGAGCATACAACGGTCAAAATGTTGTGATAAATATGGCAACAAAAATCAGGATGATAGTCCTAGCAATGTAAATAGTGAACATCAAATAAAGTGTTCAGTTCGACTTTCCAACCACCTGAAGAAGCCTGGAGCATATAACGGTCAAAATGTTGTGATAAATATGGCAACAAAAATCAGGATGATAGTTCTAGCAATGTAAATAGTGAACATCTACAGTACTCAAATTATTTACAAACAGTAGAATTAGGTACTGGAGACCACCATGTGCGGATATTTAAAAGAAACATGCTTACATAAACCCCGCAAATGTGCAGAGGTATCAGCCTATGTTAGTCTAAGTAGGGTGTCATAAAACCTTCCCACTTGAAAACTCCTGGAAGATGACAATGAAAGTAACTAGGGATTTCTCTGAGAAACTTCAAATATCACAAGTAGTTACCATAATTCAATCCTTTCTGAGCTAAATTTATTTTGAAATTTGCCAGTTTTAAGGTAACTCAAATTTAAATTTTGTTTCTCTACAAAAATTAGCCTCTTCATACCATATATATATATATATATATATATATATATATATATATATAGGTTGGTGCATAATTATCAGGCATTTTTGAACAATATTACGAAAGAAACAATTGAACATTTTTGATTATTCCAGAGTATATGATTATCTACATGCATTTTTATAACCTGAAAATAAAATATTTTTATAAAAAAAAAAAGTAAACAAAACAGCAGTTTTTATTAGCAATTAACTCTCCTACAAAAACGTCTGATAATTATGCACCAACCCAATGTATATACGAGAAGAAAATGGTTGCCATCCCAAATGCTGCTCCCCCAAACACTGCAATCTTAACCTCTTCAAATCTAGGGTCAACACTTATCTATCATACATGTCCTCATAATCAATTCTTATATCCAAAAAAGCAATCTACATTGAGTAACCCTCTACCATGGTTGCCCCTTGAGCCTTGTACTGGTGAACATTATATATATATATATATATATATATATATATATATATATATATGAGAGAGAGAGAGAGATAGAGAAATAGATATATTGTGTTGTTCAAAATGTTTGTTTGTATATTAAGCAGAAAATTTACTTAATAAACCAAACAAACCTTTTTGTTATCCTTTTATATATATATATATATATATATATATATATATATAGTCATGAGACATCAATTCAAAACTATAGTAGTCTTTCAAATGTCACCCAATATACTACTTGTTACCCCTAACTAGCAATCATGGGCAGATTCAAACACATGTAACATTTTGTTCTTTTTTGCAAATTCATTTAAAAAGGAACAGCAAGTTAATGGGGGCCACATGTTGGTTAAGTCACCAGATAATCGGTGAGTGACGGAAGAAAGGAATATTCTCTTCTATTTTTTTCATTATTGGCATTATTATATCCCCTGATATAATAACACCTTATTTCACACATGGAACAGTATAACTGAAAGAAAAGGAATGACAAGCATGCTTTGTCTCAGACAGAGTTTTATGCTGCAAAAAATCTTACATGCATATTTACATTTATCCCCTGTAGAGTAGAAGTTGTTTTCAGTAAGTCAACCATTACAGCTTGATCCCATGCATCTCAGCTCTACCACCCAAAGAAGATATTGGCGTTGTTGGCCTTCATCCCAGTTTATTCCATCTTTGTCTGATCTGGCCATGATTTTGAGGAGAATACATAGTGCTATCCATCACATACAGTTCAAAGACCTGGAATCAGCCAAAGAAGTTCAGCTTTAAAGAACAATGCAACAAGCTAACAATAGAATTATGTTCAACATCACTTGCAAGGACAAGAGGTCTACAACATACTCTATAGTAATAATAAATTAAAATGAAACTGGGTAGGTCATCTAGCAAGAATGAGAGACAACAGATGAGCTTGAAGATTAAACTATTCAAGAAAATGTAAGGGAAGCTGTGGCTATCAAAATACCCAATGGCAACATGTTCTCAAATTTGAACCAACATTGCAGTGAAAAGTTTTTATTATATGACAGTTCACTCAATACAAGGCTTGTGACCACCTCAAGATAGAGGGTTACTGCTGAAATGGTTATGTTGAATGAGGTCTGATATATGAATGATAGTGGGGGTGGTAAGAAGTGAAGATAAGGAGGACAGATAATGAGTGATCTTTGTCTTTAAGAAATTAACATTGTAGTATTTAGGAAGGCACACACATGAGTGTCTGTTCCACAAAGTAGTAGTTCTTGGTAAAAAGATATTTGAATAGAACTTACTTCTTACATTTGGAATATGGGGGAAATTAGGTTGTTTTAACTCCATAAAAGTAGCATGATGTGTCCTAGATGTAAAAATCTGAACTGGTAAAACTCAAGAATAGAGATTATCTGAACATTTGCTATGAAAATAGTGCTAGAGTAGTAAGAGGCTTGCATCTGTGGGGGTGAGGCTATGGAGTGCAGAATAAGTCTTCCACTATAAGACTTTGTAACATTTTTTTTTTTAACTCTATCGAGCCTGGAAAGTTAGAATTGTGAAGCTACAGCCCACAATACTCCCATTTCAGTCTAATCTGACTCTTCTAAAGATAAAGCATGATTGAAGAAATCAGGTACTTTGTGGTGTGATAGAATGAGTCAGCCCTTTTTCAAAGAATCTTTAGCAATGGAACATATAGATGAGTTTCATGTGAGGTCTGGAATGATCCAATAGATGATCAAAGCATGGAACCTCACTGAGTACAAGAGCAGATTGTATGGTAACAGTTGTGTAACGCTTATGTCTAATGAAGGATAAGAGATGATAACAGACCCAGGCCGATACCCAGCAAACAAAAAGATCATCATCATCTTCTATGTGCTGTGTTCGTTCAAGACAGAGATGAACACAGCTCTCCACAATTTCCTGTCCTCTGTAGCTCTTAATAATTTTTATCTTTTTGTTATCATTCCTAAACTTTGCTCTGCCCTCCATTTACTCAAACAATCTAGGTAGATTATGCATTGTTTTCCTCTCTCTCCATCTTGCTTTCAATATGTCTGGTGGGTATCAAATTTTTCAAGCCCTCTTTCCTCATTATGTGCTCTAGAAATTTCAACTTTCTCTCCCTAATATTATGTATCCTTTTTGTTTACATGTTCCTTAAAACTTCCTCGTTACTCTTATGTTCAGTCCAAGGTATTCTCAGCATCCTTCTTTAGAACCACATTCCTGTTGCTTCAAATCTCTTCCTAATCTTTGAGAAGATTGTCCAGCATTCATTGCAATATATGAAGACTGATGTTACATAACATTTCAGTACTCTTTTCATTGTTTTTAATGAAATTTTTCTATTTTTTAACACTTTGCTTAGCTCTTTAAAAAAAAAAAAATCTGTATCACTCCAAGCAAGGCAGTAAAGCCACTTTCACACAACTGGTTATAAGATGTTGAGGAATTAAGAACAGAAATATTAATAATGAGGAGAAAGAGAAAAGAGCAATTAGGAGGACTGTAGATAGCGATTGATATTACATTTAAATTTTTGCAGATTAAGGTTGGTTGGAAAGCATGGAGCCAGGAAGGAGTTCCACAAGTGAGAAGTGCAAGAAACTGTTAGTGCAGAAGTTATGGTTACATCTAGCCAGCTCAAATGTAAATTGATGAGATCTCGCCACTAGTCTAGTATTGCACTTAAATTCATACAGTCTAGGTACCATCGCAGAGAGCTCATCCAAACAATTACAATGAAAATGCATTTTTCACTATACCAATATCTGATATCTTCGTTCCATCTCTGAAATATTTTTTCTTTCACTAATATCATCGTTCTGTTCTTGGATTTTATGAATCCTGTTCATGAGCATGTCTTTTCTCCTGTTAGTTCTCTTATTTTTTTTATGTACATCTTCTTTATCTCTAATACTCATTCTTTCTATTTCTGCATGTTTTTCATTGAGCCATTCCTCTTTAGCCTCCTTGCATTTGTTCCTTATTTCTTTGTCTAGTGTTCTATATTCCATATCATCGTATTGTTTTTTTGTCTCCATTTTCATTATCATAAGAATACCATCTGTTGTACATTCGTTTTTTTTCTTTGTCTATTTTCCTTTGGGATGATCTTTCTGATGTTACTAAAGCTTCTTTTAGTGTTTTCCCATTTTCATTTTGTCCCTTGTATTTGCTTTTCACACTGTCCATATATTTTTCCTTCAGATTACGGTGGTTCAAGTCTATCATATTGCAATCTGGGTACTGTCATAGGCCTTTGTCCTGGGTATGATGATAAACTACATCTGCATCCTGGGTAAGACAATAAACTATGTCCTACAGCAGGGCCTCTGATCAGGAGGTTTTGAGGAGCGTGGAACCACCTCTTAATTGTTGGTGTTCCCAGGTCCACCCTGACCTGGGGTGGTAGCACCTGTTAGGGTCCCAGCTATGGGCAAATAGTTAACACCCAAACTTGTGTATAAATAGGTTTTAATACCAGAAATACTTTGTAATAAAAAAAATTATTACCAGCAATCATTTTTGAAGGAAAAATTATCAGTAATACTTAAAAAAAAAAAAAAAAAAAAAATACCAGCAATACAAACAGTTATACATTCTTTGGAAAAAATATGACCAGCTTTCGATTTCTTCAAGGAAAAATATTCCCAGAAATAGATTTTTGAAGAAAAACATCACCAGCAATAAAAATTTTGTTGGCATTAAATAACCTATTGAGGTTGATATGCCAGAAAACAAAATAAACCAAGCCTGTCTTAGGCCTCTTCAATTTATATATACATATCTACATAAAAAATGCAAAAGTCACTGTGTCATGCTATTAGGTTGGTACAAAAAATAATGTCGTTTTCTCACATAGTAACATATGTGAGAAAACGACATTATTTTTGCACCAACCTAATATTTCAATTAAAGGGACACAACTCTCTAACTTTCAATAGGTCATGTTACAGAAATTTTGGATTCCCAAGTTTTTATTACTGCGATTGTTTTCAGTGATTTTTTTTTATGTGATTTTTTTGTTACACATTTTTTTGTATGATAAAAAAATTTTTTTACTGTAGTTATAATGGTGTTATAGTTTTTCGCATCGCTTGAAAGTCTAATTTGTAGAAAGAGCATCAGAAAAAGGTTTGATTATGGAGAAGAAGCCTTGGAATCGTTTTTGATACAAGATTCAAAGGAATTTGACCAACTTTGTCTTATAAAATAATAATGGAAAAGGAATCATTTCTTTCTTCTTTCTATCGTCTATTTTTTTCTTTCTTTCTTTTTTCGTCTTTTTTCTTTCTTTTTCATTTCGTTCATCTTTTTTCTTCTTCATTCTGTCTTTCATTCTTTCTGAAACTGAAATTTCGGGAAAACGAGTAAATCAATAATCCACGAGATAAAGGTGATTTTCTAATCGGAGCTTAGATGTGACACAAGGCCGTATGTAAGGGGCACCCGATGAGGATCGAACTCATTATTCAGTCGTGATTCATCTAGCGAGGCAAGCTTGCAAACCATTACCCCACGTCGAGCTACCCAAATGATTTTCTAACCGTAGCTTAGTTTTGGCACAATGTCGAAAGTGTGGGGTACCCAATCAGTATCGAAGTCACTACTCAGTAATTAGTCCCTAATCCAGGAAATAATCAAAATTACTTGCAAAATCCAGCAAATTGTCTTTAAATGGCAGCAGAATAATTATTGTTGAACTTTTAAAAGGTAAGCTTAAATATTAATGCAATACTTAAATGCAGTGATCAATTTTGAGTTCTTCTGTAGTTTATTGTTGCCTATCACATACAGTAGCAGTACAGCTTTCAAAAAGAAATCTCTGCCAATAGAGGACTAGATTGCAATCAAAAGAGCCAAGGCTGCAGTGAGGAAAGGAACATCCCATACAAATAAAAACCTAGATGAAATGGCAGGTAGTAGAGCTTTCAATGCTGAGAATGTGCAAAGACTTCTTCTGTGTGCCATGTTCTTTCAGGATTTAGGCGTCTATATCCTTACAACTCTCAACAAGTTCCTTTTCTCTGCCACTTCCCCCAGACCATGTTCCGTCATCCACTTGCTTAAGGCTGCCAGGTATGTCATGCATTGTTTTTCCTTGTCTCTCTTTCCCTCTATTTGACCTGTGAGTATCAGATTCTCCAGGCCCTCCTTCCTCATTGTGTGTCCCAGGAATTTCAGCTGCCTCTTCCTGATGTTAAGTATAGGGACACTTAAACTCCTGAACAAGCCAAATACCCAATCAAGAGCTCTATGCAGAAGCTAGCTTAAATGCCACCTGATAGGGTGGCTTTTAACTTAGTGTGTGTGTGTGTGTGTGTATATATATATATATATAAAAACAAGTTATTGCTAAAGCATCAAAGAACAGCCTTATCAATACAAAGCCTGCAAAATAAGAAAACATGAAAGACAAAAGAAAAAGAAGACTAAGAAACAAGACATGGCAGACATCTAACTTCACAAAAACCTGAATATTAACAGCTAAAGCACTAACAAATACTAAGCAGGGTTCAGGTACACCAATCTAAATCATAATTCTGAGTTTCACACTATGATGATTGTCATATATGAGTGAACACTGAGGTCAACACTGTGTGGTGACAGTCAATTCTTTGCTAAAATGAAATCTTCAGGTCATGCTAATTGGGTGGTAGTTCAACTATTCATAAATATTTCTACTCAATAGCCATTGTAATAATTTAAATTATATTCATTTCTGCTTATCCAATAGACACTAAAATAACACAAAAAACTTGAAATAACTGACTTTGCTACTTATAATGCCCCAATAACTAGCATATATAGTCAAGTTAACACCCAACATGACTTGAAGATTGATTTTAAGCATGAAACAGACTGTTGACCTTAGTGTTCACTTTTATATTTACACACACACTATCTCAGATATTGAGCACTTTGATCTATAAATATAGCATAAATTAAAACTATATATATATATATATATATATATATATATATATATATATATATATATATACACACACACACTGGGTGTAACAGCAAAATTGTCCAAATCGTGTAACAGCATGGGATAATTTTCCATCCCAGAAAACGTTTAATATCTAGAAGAACTACAGAGTTCTTTTTTCCAGGTTTTCTGATGTTTAGCCATCTTGATACCATTTGTTTTAAGAATCATTGGAAAAACCTTTGAGTCATTCAGCTAGAGAGAGAACAGGCTAAAATCGTTTTGTGTCAGCCCCAATATGTCTCCCCAACAGAGCAATGGTAAGACAAAAAAGATCATTCAGGCCTTCAATAATGGTACCCACATTCATACTCTGGCTTCCATCTTCAAAGTCCATTCAAGAACAACCAAGAGAATGGTGAATATTTAAAAAAAAAAAAAAAAAAAGAGGGAACAGTAGAGAGGAAAACTGGATCAGGAGGTTACAACAGCAGGTGGGATCATCATTTCAACTTAGAGATAAAGAGGAACCATGGATATGATCTTTTGTCTCCAGCAGGCTCAGGAGAAGGCCCAAGAACAAAACAAGGATCTATTTGTTGTTTTGGTAGACTTCACAAAGCCTTTTGATACTGTATCGCAAACTGCTCTTTGGAAATTTTTGTCAAAATTAGGTGTCCCAGAAAAAAGGCTTCATATTATTATCACCTTTCACAAAGGAATAATTGAGCAATCTGGTGTCTTTTTCATCTCTAACTGTTCAAAGCAAGGTAACATTCTAGCTCCTCTTCTCTTCACATTTTTCTTTTCTGCTATGCATGAAAAAGCATTCTCTGAAGGAGTCAATACTGAATTCGGAACAAGTGGAGGTCTGTACAATAAGCAATGTTTTAAAGTACAATTGAAACTTGGCATGCAGCTGGTACATGATCTTCTCTTTGCAGATGATACTGCTCTATTAGCACACAGTCTAGAACACATTCAAACTATCCTTGATAATTTCTCTGAAAAAGCAAAAACATTTGGACTTACTATCAGCATAAAGAAGACTGAGTTAATGTACCAGCCAGTACCAAGCAATCCATCTTTCACAAATCCTTCTGTATTCATTCATGGTACAACATTAAAAACTGTTGAGGCATTCACATATCTTGGATCAACAGTCTCTCCCGGTGGAAAAATGAACAGAGAAATCCAATTCAGAATAGCCAAAGCCAGCACAGCATTCGGATTCGGTAATCTTAAACATAGGTTATGGAACACCAAAGATGTGTCTCTCAGAGTAAAGATTGATATATACAGATCAGTCACTCTCTCAACCCTCCTCTATGGTGCTGAAAGCTTGGACCCTGTACTGCAAGCATATAAATCAACTTGACACCTTTTACATGCGCTATGTTCATACCATATGTGATATAAAATGGGATGACAGGGTCATGAATAGTGCAATACTGAAGAAATGTAACATCACAGGCATTGAAACCATTCTAGGTACAAGATACAACTTAGGTGGGCTGGTTATGCTGTGAGAATGGATGAGCATAGGATTCCAAAAAAGGTGCTGTATGGACAACTACCAAACTCCAAGCATTCAGTTGGATGACCACTCTTACTCTACAAAGACAAATTGAAAGACTTGAAATGTCTCAACTTTGATTTGAAAACCTGGGAAGCCCAAGCATCAAATTGAAAGGAGTGGCGTAAGACATGTTTCATTAAGTTAAAGTGTTTTCAAGGTAGTAGACACGCAGCAAGGCTGGGCTAGTATCATACTTAAGAAAGCACAAATGAAATATGTCTTTCCCTTACCTGATTTTCTCCACAATAGCCCCTGCTAGCATGCACGTGTAAAATGAAAGGCACCATCCAATGCTGACCCTCATTTATCGTCCATGATAGGAGAGTCCACCACTATATATATATATATATATATATATACACACATACACAGACAAAAAAGATACATCTAAAACATTTGTATTAGGTTGGTGCAAAAATA
The DNA here is from genome assembly GCA_963932145.1 of Acanthosepion lycidas. Taxonomy (NCBI): domain Eukaryota; kingdom Metazoa; phylum Mollusca; class Cephalopoda; order Sepiida; family Sepiidae; genus Acanthosepion; species Acanthosepion lycidas. The sequence continues at coordinate 55,392,655 of OZ010589.1, forward strand.
ATATCGTTTTCTCACATATTAACATATGTGAGAAAACGACATTACTTTTGCAACCTAACCAACCTAACACATGTATAATCATATATAATTGACATATATCATTTAGTGTCAATGATAGTAATATCAGTCATAATAAACATTTTCAGCAAGATGTCATAAATGCAAAACACTGATTATATGAAGAGTAGGAAAAAAAAAACAAGATAGAAAATTCATTTTTTGTAGTATTTATTGCTGCTTTGTGTCAGGATATGTGCTGCCAGATAAAAATGAAAGCAAACTGGACAAGGATTGCCTGAAAACAATTTAGGATGATTAGAACATAAATAGGCATTTTTTTAAAAATAACTCCAAAATGAAATCAAAGGATTTAATTTTTCTTTTTATCTTGTTAAATTTCTCAAAAAATATTTTTGACATAATAGTTACAAGAGAAATTATAATATGAAGAAGCACTATTTCAGATTATCTAATGTGAAATTAACCTTGTTGTTCTGTTGGTACAGCACTTCTATTATTTTTTTTGTTGTTGTTCACTTTTTAATTCAGGTACATTTAGAAAGGTTTGGTTAGTTTTGCCAGCATGTTAACTCTCATGGGTTATTTAATGCTGAGAATCGGATTTTTATTCGATAATATTTGAAAAGTTTTAAGTCTTATAATTCATGAAGTATAGTTGAAAAATGGCTGTATAGTTCATCTACAGATGAAGTTGTTTGGGTTAAAGTTTGGTGTGTATTTTTCCTCAAGTAGATCAGAATGGTTTTTATATTAATGTTTATGAAAAGTTCTTTAAGGATATTCACCTTATAAAGGCATTTACAAATAGAGGCAAATTTGGCACAATCCATCATAAAATGTTTTACTGTGTATATCTCCTGGTATACTATACATTTATGTGGATCCTCATCTCTTTGAAGGAATGAATGTGTGATGTTGATATGGCCAATTCTGATTCTTGCTAAGACTACTACTACTCTTTGGGAAAGACTGGCGTTATGGTGTCATATCCTAAGTGTAGATTTGATTTTGTAGAATTCTTTTATTTGGATGAGTATTCCAGAAGTCTTGCTACTTATTTAGGATACATTTAGATTGTTACCATTTTTGACCACTTCTTGTTTAGCCTGAAGTAATTACTGGAACCTGCAGAATAAACCACAGCATTAAAGTATGTGGTTTCTTATCCTCCTAAATATACCCCCAACAATAGCATCATGGTGGCTTTCAATAAACTTGTTGACAAACAAGTCTTAAGAGTTTTGATTGCCATAAGGTTTTTATCTGAGAGATGCACTTCTAATATTAATTCCTATCAGCAGTTTTTAAAAGTTACATCACAAAATAAATTCTTTAGGGTGTTCATGAACATGAAGATGTGATTCCTCGAGAAGTGTTCATTCTTGCTTGTAGGGTAAGCAAATAAAGAAAAAAATCTTAGACATTACTAATATACTTAAATGTAATTATTTCCAAGTGAGAACCCCCAACCATGAAATGCATCATATTTGATAGCATATAATAGTTCCCCCACCACTGACCAGCAGTTAACAGAATGGCTGAGACTAATAAAACCTTTGATAGACAAGATAATTGTATCTGGGGAACCAAAATCTTGTAAAAGATAGAAGTTACAAAGCAATCATATTGTCAACCTTTCTATATGGTGTGAAGACTTGCATAACTACTTAAGTGTCTCCATTAGAATAGTCTTTAAACCATCCTAATGGTGCACTGGAGTGACTTCATCACTAGCACTGACATTTTTGTCTCTACCAAGACCACAAGTTTTGAAGTTATATTAGGTTGGTGCAAAAATAATGTCGTTTTCTCACATAGTAACATATGCGAGAAAACGACATTATTTTTGCACCAACCTAATGCTACAAAAATTATGACAGGTTAGTCACATGACTAAGATAGCTGACAATTCTTTTCAAAAGACATTCCTATTCATGGGACTACCTTCATGCCAATAGAGAAGTGGGGGATCACACTGAAGAGATAAAAGAACCCTCATTTCCTGTGGATTTAGTGACCATAAGAAGGAAATGGAAACAGCTAGCATAGAAGTAGAAGATCTGTCAGGCAACCTCCCTTCAAGCTTCAAAAAAAGAGTGGAAGAGAGACATCTCCAGAAGGTTGGATCATCTGTTCGTTGTTAAGCCTCCTCCAGCATTTTGTAAAACAAGTTTTTTTTTTCTTTATGTGTTTTGCAAACCATTTGCAAGCCTGCAATAGACATAGAAGACTTTACCAGATTTTTGTTCATGAAGCCAAGTCATGAAAATCATAGAGTAAAGCTAAGAATACTGGTAGTATATAGGTTCTGGGTAAACATTAGTCCATTGTATCCTTAAACTTTGTTTATAAGACCTGGGAGATATTTTTTCTGATAGTTTATTTGGGGGGCAGGGGAATCTCTGACATGTCATCAAATATGTTATCTTGTTCTGCCTTTATTTATTTGGAATTCTGTTTAGATTTTTTAATATGAGATTAACTTCAACATCTGTCTATATTTCTGATATGATGTATTGTAACTATTTACAATATTTACATTGTTCGGACTGTTGTCCTCATCTTCATTGTCATATTCATGATGTTTCATTTGTTGTATGCTCCAGTCTTCTTCAGGCGATATATGTTGGAATTTTGAACTGAACCCTTATTTAGTCAATTTATTTATTTGTTATGTTGCATCAACAAAACCCTCTTGAAATTTTAAAATAACGCAGCGGACATTACCTATCCATATTATGTGATAATCAGATATCAACAAAATCTCATATTAATATCTGAAAGTGAAATAAGTAGAAATCTCAAAAAAATAAACCCTTTATGTGTATTATATTTAGCCCAATATGAGGTCTGAATGCAAACAATCAAATACATTTATTTATTATATGCGTGAAAAAGCTTCCTGAAAAACAACTGGTTTTCAACTGTGACTTTTGTATACATCTAAAAAGTCATGAGAATTTAAAGGGAGATAACTAGATACACTTCCTTTTTACAATGAACATTGTTGATGGAGAGAATAAATGGTTAAGGTTAATATGAACATATCACAGAATATCACATATGAAAGAAAATTCAATCATAATAATTCTTGCTATTCTTGTTGGCGGCAGAGAAATTTGATCAGCAAGCAGACATTTCGAAGCCAGATTATAATTACTGAAAAATAGTAAATAAAGCAGTTCTATCCAACAGGTAAATTTTTTATGTTAAATCAAACTTGAAGAAAAACGATAACCAAACTATTTATGCAGAGTTGAAATGTAAGCTTTTTAGTATTTAATGTTGAATTTAAAGAGAGAAAAAAAAATGAACAGTTCAGAATTATCCCCACAATACAGAGTCTGCCAAAAAAATGTATACACACTCCAAGAAAAAAAAAATTGTCTTTTGTAGTTTTATGAAATTGAAATAACACTGTTTACAGTAGTAAAATATTTTCCTGATTTAACATCTGCAGACTTTTACCTACGGGGAACCCTAAAGGATGTGCATCACAGAAAACCGACTACATTGGCAGCCCTTAGACAAGAAATTGAAAATGCACGTCCCGCAATCTACTGGACAATTTGGCAAATGTTGTCCAAGCAGTAGTTTGATGTACAAATAAATGTCTGAAAACTAAGGGCCACCATTTTGAGCATCTCTTGTGATTGTAAAGTCCAAAGGTAACTTGCATTAATCTTGTGATGTCTGTATGAATTTAGTATTATAATATCTATACAAGTTTTTCCTTTCCTGAAGTCTGTATACATTTTTTTTTGGTGGACTGTATATTATTGCAGGTTTGATTTTTATCCCTATATTTTTTTTATATGCTAACATTTCTTTAATATCAATATTGACCTCATTTTGTAATAAGTGCCAAAATTTTGTTATGAATAAAATTTCATATTTTTAAGCAGTGCAATATTTAAAAACAAGATATTATTTAATGTTTTGTAAATATCAAACTATATTAGTTATCTGTTAACAGAGGTACATCTGAAGGCATGCATATAGATTAGTATAGGACATCTGTATGCATGAAATAAATTTCATTATAACAGAAAAGTTTAATGTTCATGTTGTAAGTCCTTGAGTCAGAAAGAATAATATATTGAATAGTTTCAAATACTTTTCAACATAGAGACATGCCTCCACAATGCCAAAAATATCGTATGATCTACTCTCAAATTTTAAAAATTAGATGGAAAATCCAAATTAACTTTTGAGAAGATGATCATTGTCTTAAGATTGAAATCAGTTGATATCTTTGTAGCATTACATAATTTGACGAAGCATTAAATTATGCACATGTCAAAGGATAAGAAATGCATCGCATGGCACTCTGATTAGAGGCAAGAACTGTAAGTCTCCAGTTAGTGATAGTTCATGAGAACAGTTGTATGTCTATTTTAGGCCTCAGTGGCACAGACTCCCCATCAGAAGGTTTTCCCAATCTCAACAATCATTATTTTTCCTGCATAACCCAATGAACTTCATTTTTTGACTTGATTTATTATGATCACAAAACACCACAAAGTACCCTTCTACCTTTAGAGATTCTTGGGGATTATATTGGGTGAATAAAAAAATTATTTTGCCATCCATTACCTAGCCAAAAGACTGATTCAATGTACAATCAAGTCAACAAGTAAGACCTTAATACACTTTCTTTTAATATGTATTCTGTTCTCTGCATGAACAAACTATTGTCTAATCAGTTTTTATAAATATATAGCAACATTGTTTTCTCTCAAGTGTTATACACATGTCCTTGTTTTTATTCAGCCATGTACTTAAGTGTTATTATATCATAGGTATACTAATGCTATATTTGGATGGTATGAAAGATTTACTTCCACCAGCTGTTCCAATATTATCATGTTCATTAGAGCAATGATACCATTCAGAGAAAAAAAAGAGAACAAGTATCAGTAACAATATTTTTCTATTTAATTAAAGAATTTGATGACATTGATTGGAGAAATGTTTTAAATATTGTTAATGTTTGGCCAACAAAGGACATCTTCACTCAGTAAGCAAACATGCTATCAAATTTATAAAATATTTCTTATAACCTACTTAGTGTTTGATTTACAAAAGCAAATAGCCCATTGATTTTCTCATCTAAAATAGTCCCTCTATTTTCTTACAACTTTTGTTTCTTTTTTAAATCTTAGTCTGTTTGAAAGATAGGAAGCCTTACTGAGAGACAATTGCAGATACATTTCAAATAAATCTTTTTGTTTTTAGGATGATGCATGGACTATATTGTTGTTCTTTTTGCTTTGAAATTGTTTCATATAAAGAAAGGGGACTGAAAAAAAGTTATTTATTATGTATAAAATGTCATTTTTAAGTAATCAAAAAAGGTTAAAAAAATGTATAGAACACTTATGCTTTGTGACAAGCATCAAACAGTAAATATTTCCTTGTCCAGTTTGGCCTCTATATTATTAAATATCATGATGTAACAAAGCGAATGAGTAGAAAACTGTTATAACAAAATTTAATAATAAAAAACAAAAAACAAAATCTTTGTAGAGGAAAACATGGATTGATATCTTCAAAATGCAAACAAATGCAAATGATAGAATGTGTTAAAAAAAATTATATAAAATTTGCAATTTTGGGAATAAATTTATTTTGCTGCTAAATCATGAGTGAGAAAGGGAAAATGAATAAAAAGGAGAAAATTTAGAAAAAAGTTTCTTTCTACCCACATCTCCTTTTTGTGATTTCCATTTTAAATTCATCTGTTTTTATTGAATGGAATAAAATGATAAGCCCATTGAGTGATAAAATATTTATAAAATCTAGTGCGATTAACAAAAAGGACAATTTCTTTTCTGTAAACATTTTTTTTTTTAATTACAAGTTAAAATATGATTTATTTTTAATTTATATTATTCTCAATCTCGTAATATCAGGAAAATGAAATTTTAAATGATATATGATCGTTTAGAGCCTTTAATCGAATGAGCAGTTATTTTAAACTTTTGTTTTTTTTTAGCAGTAAAATTTATAGAATAAGAAATAGCACTGATCCTATCTCCATATGGTTTACATTTGGAATGAGTCAAAAGAAACAATTCATAATCATATTTTTCTTTGCTATAACACAAATAGCATATCAGTTTAATTATTTTGTTGATTTATCTAACCTCATATTGTAGGCTTATATATATTTGTAAAAGTCTAGATTACAAAAGAAATTAGTTGCAACTAAATTACTGAGCTATTTTTACTTGTGAAGAGAATAGCTGATCAGATCAATTAAAGTGCATTGTATTGCAAGAAATTTTTCTTGTTAATTCAGAAAAATATGCATTTTTTAAAATTTAATTTTAAATTTGTTGTATACTTTTCACTATTATTTTTCCTATAACTTTAAAAAAGCATATTGATATTGTGAAGGCATTTCAATAAACACGTAATCACAATATGAAATCAAGAAAGCTATATATATATATATATATATATATATATATTGACAGACTATATTCTCATTCAGCTCCCTTAAACAATGGTATGAACATGTTTACTTTGGTCTTGTCAGTAACAATGGAAAAAGGTTTTTTTTTTGTGTTTTTTTTTTTTTTTGTTTGAGAAAACAATCTAGACAGGTGGTGGTCCATTGACATAATGAAGCACTGATGTGAATGAGCGTTGCATATTGTTGGTCAGTGCACAACTGTAGTCGTCTTCGGTCATGGGCAGGAGAGATGCCAATCCTAATAGTAGAAGTAAAAGGCCTTGTATTGGTAATGCAATCCAAAAGACTCGCCGACAGAACGATGAACAGGTGCAGGGGCCTGCAACCGCTACATCCGTTTCATCGTCCTCTAAAATTTCACAGGGTTTTTCTGTTTCTAGATCGTCTTTCAGTATCGCTTCCACTTTTTCTTCAGTATCAAGGAAAAGTTCATCGTCATCTGTGTCAAATTGGACATCTTTTGCTTCTGTTGGTTTAAGTCTCGTTTTTTCATGGGACATGGGTTTATAATCCACAGAACTTGTAATAACATGTCTATCTTCAGGGGGTAATGGAGTTTTTAATGCTTGATGAGAATCTATTGCAGATGTGGCCTCCTGATCAAAACCAATTCCACCTGTAACTGTCCAACTGCCCTCATCAACTTCATCTACATTATCATCATTAATAAGGATACTGAAAAATGAAAAGAAAAATATTTATTTTTTTTTTGTTTTAAAGACAGACAAACATTTCTTTTGCTATTCAGAAACATCTATTTTTTAAAAAATTGCTTAATAATGTATGTCAGCTGAATGACTTAAGTTAGCTATAATACAATAATCATTAATTATGTATATATTATATTCTACTATTTATTGTAGATGTTAATATTAATTTTTATTATTGCTGATTATTTATTAATATGAATATTTATTATTGCTCTTTATTAGAGATGTTTGTTCATGTAGATATTATAATCTATCATGAATTGTGTAATATTCTTGTATTAAGATATTAATTTGGCAATATTAGTTTCATTATTGCTGATTATTTATTATTATTAATAAAATATATTAAATATACAGAGAAAAAACAGTAGTTATATGCTACCTGCAACTAAAAGTTTCATGTCAATTTGTACAGAAGCTTAATATTACAATCACAGAATCATGATTGCGTGACTGCAATGTTGACCAATTTTTGAGCCCACATGAAACTTTTAGTTGCAGATAACAGTAAAATATAAGTACTGTTTTTTTCCTTGTATATTTTATATACCTACTTTGAGCAATTTGCTTGTAGTGTCTACAAAATTTGACTATATATATATATATTTATGAATAAAAATGACAATAGGAAAACTGGTAATTGCTGACGCGTTTCGTCCAATGTGGACTTTATCAAAGCAAAATACGAAAATGAAATTAAATGAACAAAATAACTAATAAAAACAAAAACATCAACACAGTTATAATGACAATATTCTCCACACGTGACAATTACTGACGTTATTTTTCAGTTAAAAATATGAAAATAGCGTTTCTCTACATTCCAGTTGCTAGGTACATTCTGTTTTTGTTTTTATTAGTTACTTTGTTCATTTAATTTCATTTTCGTATTTTGCTTTGATAAAGTCCACATTGGACGAAATGCATCAGCAATTACCAGTTTTCCTATTGTCATTTTTATTCATAAATACTGTCTTCTCTACTGGTTAAATAGGAGAAAATATATATATATATATATATATATGATATGAAAATTTCTCCAAATTAACCAGTAGAGAGACAATATTTATGAATAAAAATGACAATAGGAAAACTGGTAATTGCTGACGCGTTTCGTCCAATGTGGACTTTATCAAAGCAAAATATGAAAATTGATAAAGTCCACATTGGACGAAATGCGTCAGCAATTACCAGTTTTCCTATTGTCATTTTTATTCATTAATATTGTCTCTCTAGTGGTTAATTCGGAGAAATTTTCATATCATATATATATATATATATATATATATAAAACACAATTTTAAGATCACATAGCTGTAATAAGGTTACTATTGTATTTTTTGTATTACCTTGTTTTATATGAGATTATAATTATATATTATCTTTTTTGTTATTGCATCAATCATTATTTGCACATGATTTAGGGTAAAAATTTTTTTATCACTGCCAATAGCAATTGTGATAGTATTTGTGTCGTGAATCAGGCTTAGAATGTGGCAAAAAAATCCTCACGTACACAATGGGCCCAAATTGTGGTTCTATGTGATCAAGGGCTATTCTTAATGTGAAATTAATGTAAAATATGTTACAGCAAAACAGCTGTGCACATCATTTATCACTAATTTCCAAAATACAACTTTTCCATCCCCCCAAAAAATGAAAAAAAGCTCTTAGAGTCATTGAAATAAAGAATGGAATAAATTATCAAACTTATTCTTTGAGAAACTTCAGCAATAAATGCCAAAAATTTGTGCTGCAGCAAAGGAGGATATTTTGATGAGAGCAAAATTTAATCATAAAATGCTTTTTATTTTTTGTTATAATAAAATTTCTAATAAAAAGTCATGTCTCAATTTTTAACCATGTATAATAATACTACTTTTTGGGGCAATTTAAAATATTACCAGGGGTGGCCTGAAACTTTTGAACTGCAGTGTGTGTGTATATATATATATATATATATATATATATATATATATATATATAATATATAGATGTATATGTGAAACTCTGAGTCATGCTGTTGGTGAGAGATTTTATATGTGTGTGTGTGTGTGTGTGTGTGTGTATGTATGTATATACACTTGTATATGTGAAATAGATGAAATAAATATTTGGTTCACAAATATTTTATTTATGTAATACACACACACATATATATATATATATATATATATATATATGTGCACACACACTCTTTCTCTCTTAAGTACCTAATAAAAGAGAGAGGAAATTTAGATTTTCTGGTGAAACTTATCAAGACTTATTCATTTCACCTTTTGCATCACCCAAGCTCAAACATGAGACAATAATTATTATAATTGATTCAAGTTTTATGCTTTTATGATTGCATTGTTGAAAAAAAATAGTTCCAGTGTTCATTTTTATTATGACCATTCTTTGATAAGCTTAATGTTTCTTTAAAAAAGTTTCTCTAGTTAAATTATAAATATTTTTACCCATTAAATGATTTTTCCTCCCCCAATTTTAAATTGACCCCCACTCTTTTAATTATATATTGAGAAAAATTCTGATCCTCAATTATTAAGACCTCCCTGTATTAGGCACCTAAGAGTATATATATATATTATTAATTAATGAATATCAAACATTTAAAATTGCATAGGTAATAAATTTTTATTTTATGAGCTTTAAAATCACAAATATCTGTGATTTTGTTTATAAGTTTGAAAGATTGAGAGCTGTTTTTTAAAGCTCTCATAAAATAAAAGATTTGTTTCATTTATTATAGTTGTTTGCATTTACAGTAGAGGATCAATTATCTTTATTTCATTTTATTTTAATATTAAAAAATAAACGTAAATAAGAAAATGCAGAGCAACAAAGTTTTTGATATTATGCAACATTATTTTAATATTGCTATTAGTTTTTGATAAAAATCAATATATAATCCAATGATTAACTACAATCATTTAAGAAATAATGCATCATATAAATAATTGATATAATTCATTATATAAATATATAACACTTTGTAATCTTAATTAGTCATAATTGTATCATTAGGTCAAACTGAATATACATATACATAAAAGTTTATAAAGAATGAATGGATTTATTTTTAATCCAGTATTTTTTATTACTTCAGATGTTATTTTTAGTGGATACTCATGTTTGAAATAGAAGCCCCATTTGTTGGATTCAAAATAAATCCAATAATTTTTTTAAAATGGCTTTGTTTATTTTTTGGATATGAAACTGAGCAGATCTTTTCTCGCACTTCCCACCTGCGGAACTCCCTTCCGTTTACTTGCTTCTCTGATAATTATAATCTTCAAAAATTTAAATGCAATGTTAATTGCTATCTTCTATTTTCTTGAACCCCATACAGCTTTTATCTTTTCCTCAGCCCCACCCTATACTCAGTCTTTTCTCTCTCCTTCACTCCCTGTAATCCCCTTTGTATTAGTGGTATTCCTGCCATGCTTGGGGTAAGATGATTTAAAAAAAAAAAAAAAAAAAAAAAGGGGCTTTTGAGAAAAATCTGAACAAGAGTGTCCATTCTTTAAAATAAGGAGAAAATTGAACTTTGCTGTGCTATGACTCTCTCTGTTGCTGAGTGGTCTAAATCAAGCAGGATCAAACTGTGGTTTCTCCTACACTGAGGGTCCACAGGTTTGAACCCTTCCAAGAGCACATTTTCTTTATTAAGTTTTCCATAGTATGCAGGCTAATAAATGTAATGCACACTGTTTAAGATGAAAATGGAGTGTCTATTTCAAGCACAGGTATCCACTAAAAATAACATTTGAAGTAATAAAAATACATTTTTATACATATAAACAAGAAAATTTATGGTTTCAGTATTAAGATTAACATGTTAGAGAAATCTATTTTTAAATTAAGTTAAAAAAAATCTCTGGGGATAAAACATTGCCAGAAAAGAAAAGTTTGGCAAAATTTTATATCAGAGTCAAAAAAAAAAAGTTACCACCTCAATTTGATTATACCTTTTGTTCACTGAAAAGAAATTAATGCAATAAGCAACAGTTATTTTTTGGCAATGCATATATGCACTTACAATGTCTGTCTGGAACGTATCCAACTATTTTGAATAAATCAAGTACCAGTTGGGTGGCTTTGGTGTAGTGTAATATGGCTACCAATCAGAGGATATCTTACTGTACATGTGAGAACAGACACACTTCTGTGGGGTTACTCAGTGAGATGCCATTCAGTGAGTTTGCGTATTGAATTACCATCACATTGACAATGAGTGAGTGAATAGCTTATTCATGCCTCATGCAGGGCTTTGTTTTTTGGAAAAAGAACATGTAACTCAAGACTGTCATCTCCACTACTGCCCAGATTTAGTTTTCAAAGCTAAAATTGCCATGGAAAAGATTAAGGCAATTATGATGAAGCAGCTGATGGTAATCCCTAAAGAGTACTTTGCAAACTGTTTTTTGAAAAGGAAGAAAGGATACTGGGATATATGTGAAAGGTTAAAGGGAGCATAATTTGAAGTAAACTAAAGCTAGGTTGGCTAATCTTTTTATTTACTATTAAATGGCCGGATTCTTTCAAGACAGACCTTATATATGTATATATGTGTTCATATAAATAAGCTGAAATTGCTTTAGCCAACAAGCATCCGGATTTAGTCATTTGGTCAGTAAGTTAAAAACTATTGCATACTTTGATATGCAATACTTTTAATACTAGTTAACAATTTATTTTAAGAACAATATCCACTGTGGCTAAGAATGAAAGTTGACAAAATCTAAAGATCTGAAATGCAAGTGAGATAGAAATGGTCACTGGTTGAATATATTTTGCATGGAAGTTGGATGTCATTGTTTTCATTGTTACTTTAGCCACAAAATATCTGAGGCTTTTAGAAATTAATAGCTGAGAAGGAAATACATTATGAAGTTCATAACCAGTAAAAAGATTTCATCCAATTGGATGTGACTAACATATCCTAAGCCACAAGGCAAAAAATTTTAAACAGACAAAGCTTGGCATTATTACTCCCTGGGCTAGTGCTAATGATTACAGTCTCCAAACAAGGTTAAACATTTTATGGGGGCAATGCTGCAAATGCATTTTGGCAGCATGCTTCTAATTTTAATTTAAAACATGGTTGAGTAATGGATAGAGGCTCAGATTGAGGAATCAGAAAGCCAAGTTCTACTCAAATCCATTATATTCACTTATGTGCTAATAACCTTGGGAAAGATATGAATCCTTTTCTTCTCCCACCAGCTATGGGTAAATAACAGGACAGACCAGGTTCTATAGTATTGGATGGCAACTGGATTACCACAGAAAGAAATGGCAACCTACTGCAGGAAAAAAAAATTGACTTGTCAGTCATGTATCAAAAGATACATGATTGCCTAAGTGTGTATCATGCATGGCACATGAGTGACATGTTAGACAATTGTGAATGTAACATAACAGCACAGAAAGTGGAATTGCCTATCCTAGTCTGTTAGGCTCACTTCAACACAAATACCCTTGGGAAATGTAACACTCCATCTTTTCTATCAACAACTAGCTATGAGTTAAATTGCAGGGTAGACTGAGCCTCTAGCTTTGATGGATTAATTTCTATGGTTTATCAACCTTTTGCAGGTTATTTAAAGCTAGAAAATATTTTCAGATTGTAAGGATTTTTTTTTTTTTTTTTTGAGATAATGGTTTAGTAATAGAAGTCTTACTAATTAACCCAGAGCTGGGGGAAGAATATGTGGATTCATACCTTTCCCAAGGGTATTTGCAATGTAAGTGAATATAACAAACCAAACAGAAAATGGAACTTGGCTTTCCAATTAACAATTCAGAGCCATTATCCATTATACCACCCGCACATCCAAGCTTACAGCACCTGGTATTAACAAGTGGTCACCGATCTAGATATTGACCAGGCTCAACATTGCTTAACTTTAGTGTGTAGCTTTGGGTGACAGCTAGACAAGGAGGTGAACAACTCTGAATTCAAAGTAATGGAGAAAGCAATGAGAAACCAATTCACTATCTTTCCCAAGAACTTATGTTGTTCACAAACAGCAAAAAGGAATCTGTGGAGAGCTGTGATCATCTCCATCCTGATGAGATGTGGCAATTCACAGATAATAAAGAAAAGTAATCTGTAGAGAGCCATGGTCACCTACATTCTGAATGAGCATTACATTTTTCTTAAAAATATATTAAGAATGTACCAAAGTTCCCAGAGTGTTCATTATTTTTTTTCCTTTTTTGAGATTAGAGACTATGGTTGCTGATTCTGAATATAAAATTCCTGCAGATAAATAATGTGATTGAAAATGACATTTGTTTTTTTCTTTGTTTTTTTACATTTCAAATTCTACAGAATTGAGCTCTGTTGAAAGAAAAAGCTAAATAAAGGATTATCCTTTCTAGAAAATTCTTAGAAATAATAATATGCTTTCTTTATATATTGTGATGAAAAATGTTAAACGTAGTTTCATTAAATCATTTCAAATTTCAAAGCCAAGTGTTCATTAAAATTTTCAAGGAAGAGTTGCACTGAAAAAACAGGCTGCCACTTGTCCTTTTTGCAAATAAACTTTGAAAAGAGTTAAAAGATCTTCTATTCAAAAAGCTTCTTTGTTTTATTTTTTGTATAATCTTGTCATGCATTACATTAGTTCCATTTGCATATCACCTGCTTTTTATTCAAAATACTATGCAATTTCAAACAGATGTAATTTTCCAGCAGGAAATTGGTAAATCAAAAACAATATTTTTTCTTAAAGTTATGAATCTTAGCATAAACAATCTGCATAAAAATTTGGAAGTCGTTGAACTTTTAAGAGATAAATGTTTACTTTCATGCACTTTGTAATGATCTTATAAATTTATATCAATTAAAATGAAATTTGAATATTTTTACAAACACATCACTCACACATTTACAGAATTCATTAAAATTTTGCATTTAAGCAAAAGAAAATTTTACAAAAAGTAGAAACTGAAATTTTTTTCAAAGTATTTTTACTTTGATACCAGCAATCATGCTGTTGTCTAATTATGCTAATTTAAATAGAATTTCTTTGAAGTATATGTATAATAAGCCCCCCCCCCAAAAAAAACGTGTTTTCCTTTTCTTTTTTTTTTTTTACTTCCAAATTTTTCTGTAGTTAATACAAAGATTCATAATTACTTTGTTAGTTATTTTTTTTAAAATATAAAGGTTAGATATAAGAACTCATTTCAAACCAAATTTTGAATTTATGTAATTCTTTAGTACTTTAGATTTAGGGCTTACTTTTGTACATAAAATTACAAGTTCATAATTTTTAATAGTAGTGTTAGAAATAAAATCTAGTCAATGTTTTAAAAGTAATAACAACCAAGTTAAATTAAAAAAAATAATTTTTTAAAAGTAATTTTTCAAGGATACGGTTATTTCTTTTATCGATGCCAATACCAGAGTAGCTACAATATTTTAAAATTTTAATATTATTTTCTTGTTCATTTGGGCTTTCAAAATGAAAAGAGAAATTTAAAGATAAAATTCAAAATTTTTTTTGTAAATGGAGTTGTTCTTCATATGCTGGTTAGCTGTGGTACTTAAAGACTCATGCATGAAAATGAAACTGAGAAAATGGAGGGAAACAAAAAACATTTAAAAAAATCTAGTTAGAAAAGATTTCTATAACCCTAACCAAACAATGTATTTTGTTCTTCATGGCAAATATTAAAATTGTCATTCTGGGGATAAGACCAACCTGAAATAGGAAACCCAGCAATCAAAAAAATTGATTTCCCCAATTTTCCTCAAATATACTGAGAATATTAGAATATATGTTGCTCAATTCAGTATACGTTGCTATATTTTTCTTTTCTTTAATCTCAATCTAACTATAAAAAAGCACAATATTTATAGGAAGTTCTTTTGACAGGTTCACTTATCTAAATGGCGTTTTGAATTTACTTTAGAGTGCATTTTGCTTTCATAAATCATTCATTTTAATCCAAATGTACCCTTGTGTGAGGCTTTGTCTTGTTCAAACAGGTTAACACTTTATTTGTACTTAATGACCTTTGATGTTTCAATTATTCTTATCTTTGCCTCAGGTGGAAATGTTGTTTATTTTTCATTAATGAACATTTATCAAAAACAGACATAAGACTATTGTAAGCAGGCACTGGCCCTGTTGAAACACTTAAATGCATGAAATTACAGGATGGTGATTTGGAGAGGACTACTAATTGGATAATAATTATTAAAATTCTTAGTCGAGAGGGTTGAATGATTGAGAAGAAAATTAAAAATGAAACATTAAAATTCATGTTTTAAAATAATAAAATGAAATTAAGAACAGTTCTAAGGAGAATAAAACCCAGATTCAGTGAAATTGAGGAAAACCAAGTTTCCCAGCCTTATCCACTTCCCACCAATAAGTAAAATATGATTAATGTGTTGGCTGAATTCCTTAGGTTCTGCTGAAGTTAGAATTTGGACATTTTGTTTACAATATGCTATCTGTAGGGAATGTGTGTTGTCACAGAACATAATGATCTAAATTATTTTAAACAAAGAAACAAAACATCTGTTTTGTGCCAAGCCCCAAGATTTGGGACATTATTTACATTGATATCTTTCTGTAAAGATAATTGAATTCTTGATTCAATTATCTTTACAGAAAGATATCTAGGAAGACTTTGAATATACAAAGGGAATACCATATGGCCAATTAGCAAGATTGCCTAAGATTAAGATGTGCCTTTTTCTGTGACAATCAGCTGCAATTTTTATAGTCATCATTATTTTGGATTTATGTTGAAGTTAATGGGAATATGGAGATAATAAAATTGGGCATTGTGAATTGTCTAGATAGAAGAAGTCATTAATCATTGTTATTGGAAAAGATTTCCCCATATAAAGTCAGCACACATTTTGCTTAGTGGTTATTTTTTTTTCCAAGTCAGGGAAACAGCACAGTCAAGAGAGTTTGCCATGGTTGGCGCTGAATTGCTTATAAGACAGTCTTCACTAAAGAGCACATCTGCAATTTTCCCAGGCTATTTCCAATTTCCTATTTTTTTCTGACATTAATACTTTAAAAAATGTCTGTTTAATTATTTTAACTTTTTTGAAAATAGACAGCCAAATTTCAGTGTTGACCAAAAATTCTCCTAAAATATTTAGTTTGTTTTCATTCAGTATCCATCAGCTTGCTTTAATGCTGCACTCTATTAAAAATAATACCTCTGTTTCATAATGATTATTACATTTAACATATGCAAATAGGGGTAGTACAGTTTAGTATGAAAACTCACTTTACTGCCACCCACACACAAAAAAACAAAAAAAAAAAAAAAAAACATGTTTTATGCTCTCAAGATCCAGATTATAACTGGTAGAAAACAAGTTCTAAATCTGTTCAAACTAATTATTCAGTTTGTGCTTGAAACTGATTATTTAACACAATTTGCAAGACAAATTCATGGACAAAACAATATGACAGGTACAATGAAAATAAAAATTATTCCTAATTCTATACTCAGAATAAAATATCAAACATCATGAATTTTATATCTAATGAAAGTTCAACTGAAAAGACATCCAACCATGTTTACTACCTTCAGTGCCTTTGAGAGACTGAGGCATAAATGTCCAGACCAAACCAAGAGAAAGCAGATCAGAACAAACCAGTCCAAATAAAACAGGAAAATTAATAAATTTCTTTTCTATTTTTGATAACAATGTATGTGAAAGAAACAAAGACATTCTTGTTTGCTTTACACAATCATACATGATGCAGATGTGAAGAAAGAACCAAATAAAAAATATCTGATATTTGTTGGTTACACTGGTGTAGCAAGATGGAAGTGAGGAGGGCTGTTGTATGTGTGAAGGGGAGAAACCTTTTCTCTAGACTGTAGTAACTTTTAATTAATAATTTGCTATCTTAAAGGCAGTGGGGTGCTGAAAACATTTGCTATAGGTAGATAAACAAGCTTAAATTTCATGAATTAAATTTTGTGCATTTTAATATAAAAATTTATGTAAATCTTTTTTTAAAACTTTATGCTAAAATTTATATAAAAAGAAAATGGTATTTTTAAAAAAAATCATTTCAGACTAATGTTGAAATTAGCTGTTTCCATACAGGAAACATTTTGTGTTCATTTACTGAACAGTTAGTGCTATTGTCAGTTGAAATTTATAAAATCTTTCTCTTAAAACAGATTTTAAAAAAATGTTGTAGCTCTTTAATGGAAGTTTCTTTGTTCTTTGTTTAAGGCAGCCTGGAAAGTGAACGTCTTGACTTTATTATTATTATTATTTTCCCTTTTAGTTAAATTTGCTATCCATTTGAACTGAGGCTGCTGTTGGAAGTCTTCAAGTGGTTTGGGCTTTTGTTTGTAATTTTGTAGCACCAATGTATAAAATCCAATGAAAGATTGTCTTCTCTAAGGCCTGTAGGATTCATTTATTTAAACCTTTTTTAATCATTGATTTGAGAAAACAGTTGTATATAGCTAATAGTTTAGACTTTTCTGAACAAGTTGGATGCCATGCATGACATCCATAGGAGATTCTAGATTGCTAAAATTACCAGAGGTTTACAATATTTACAAAGTAAATTTGCATTAAAACAATAATAGAATACCTGCCTCACCATTTTTTTTTTTTAAAAATACATTTCAGTTTATTCTTGTACTTCAAAAAAAGAAAATTATTGCTAGGTTTATTATAGATAACAGCATTATTTTTATACTTTTCTTTTGACCAGCAATCCAGAAAAGCAACTTGAAGTAAATTTAAATAATTTGAATGAGAGGGTTGCTTTCCTTATACTAAATATTTGCAAGAAAGAAAATTTTCCAATTTTTCAATATTTGTTTACCAATTTAAAACTGGGCATAAAAATGCCATCTTAAAAGAATTCTTTAAGATCTTTGGCACAAAAGAGTTAAATATATAAAATATGCCTACATGATGTTAATGAAAATTTTATTGAATAGTAATGGTATGCCATGTTAAGAATTGTGTGATTGCAAAAGACATGCAGAAATCAACACTTCTACACATTATTTGAACCAGTATATCCATCTTTGTTTTGAACCATATTTCAGCCAATATGTTCTTTGGTCTTCTAATAAAAGATTAGCAGATGTAATAACACCTGAGAACAGTCATAAGACATAGTCCAAAAAGTCAGGATAAAAGCAACAAAAATGAAAATAATAGTCCAAATGATGTATGAAATAATGCCAATACATTATTTAAAAACTGCAGTTATCAAAAATCAAAAAAGATTTTTAGTTTGTTTTTTTTTCATAAAAACATGCATCAGAATCTGTCATTCAAATCCCAAACTCATGCGAATCCAACCAGAAACCAGAAAAAAGAAAGATTAAAAAAAAATTATAAATGATGAAGTTGGTAGAAAGAAGCGTACACAAAAAAATAAGTAAAAATAGCAAACATATCATTTCCAAACACAATCAGGAAGCCATTAACCATAGAACAAAAGATATTAAATAGATTAAAAGAAAAACAGTAGGATCTTCAAATAGGTCAAAAAGGGGGAGATAACTTGAATGAGTGCAACCCAAACAATGAAGATTTAAAATTTAAACAACTTATGATCTACATCGTTAAAAATTGGAACAGAAATCAAAGTATATGTTTGAGTATTATATAATTCATTTACTTAAAAGAAAAAAAAAAAACTCCCAAATTAGAATAGAATAATGCTTGACAGACAACAACAGACATTGTCAAATTACTTATTATAATATAACCAATATTATTCAAAAGGCATTAAAAAATGGTGGAGAGTTGAGGAAATATGAGGAGGTACTGAAAAGTTCTCAGCTCAACTCATCTTCCAAAATTCAGTATTTCAATGACCAAGTATCAGAATACTGATTTTTGGAGGTGGGTCTAGCCAAGAACTTTTCAACCCTCACTTGTATAAATAATGCCAAGATGTAAAATGACATAATTAATAAATATTTCATAATAAATACAGGACGTTTGTCAAAATTTTGAAGTTTTTCAACAAACTGTAATATTGAAGAGTGTCCACACAAGGTATTTTGAACTAGTGAAGAAATCTGTGAAGAAAATAAATGAAGAGAGGAAAAAAAGCAAAACAAAAATATTATAGAATGAGCTAACCGGTTATCACTCCTCACTGAGGAAATTAAGATATTGTGCACAGTAATTAAGAAAAGGAAACACAAGGGAAAAAAATATACACCCATCAATAATGTATTGGCACAGGTATACTGAGAGACAAATCACACAAGTCTTAACAACCAATCCTTTTGTTTGCATAAGGATGGTTGTCTTGATTTAATATAAATTGTCTTGAGGACTTTCATGTGATAGTTAGAATGTAATCTAGTCAAGACTGAGAACACATCCTCATGAAAAGTAGATGCACATTCCCTATTTTTAATAAGATTTTCCGAGATTGCAGACCCGAATGTAACAGAACACTCATGCAAATTTTCCAGTCACTCTTTTCTAATACAAACTGGTACAGAAATAATTTGCCAATGTCTGTTGTGTGTTAAGCATTATTTGGGTAATTCTCTTTTCTAGAAGTTGAGTGGTTCAACTTATATAATTAGCTTCACACTGTCACTTAAACTGGTAAATTACAGATAGATTACATTTAGACCCAGCAGCCATTACTTCTACTTAGAGGAAAGGCTGCTTAGGCTTCATTTAAATGGTCTTGAGAACTCTCAGATGGTAAACTGAATGTGCCCTGCTAATTACTGTGAAAAAATCCCTATATTACTGATTCTCTGGTAGTAAAGTTTTTAATCATTGTGTACATATTTATATTTTTTTTGTCCTTGACTGAGCTATGAAGAGTGAGGAGCAATAACCAGTTAGCCCCTTTTTTATTGTTTATTCTTTGTTATATTTTCAATCCACCATTTTACAGTAAGTAATTTACTTGTCTTATTTTTGATCTTCCTCTCCCATTTTTGAAATATATTTTTGTATGTATTTATATGTACTTTTAAAATGTCCATTTTTTTTTTTTAAATGCTTTTGTTTTTTATTATTGCCGTTTTTAAACACTACAATGTTTGTTTATTTTTATTGAAACCGATCATAAAACAATAAAGAAAACTTTATTAAGTATCACTTATTACCTATAGTTCCCACTATGAATAGTGTATGCAAATAGGATTGTTTTTCTTTAACAGTACTGAAAAAAAGAACTGATTTTCAAGGGCAAATATAAGAAGTAAATCCAAAATTCATAGGGAGATTAATTTTGAGACTGGAAGAGTTTTAAATGCAATCTTGGGTTAAGTCAAGCCCCCATTCAACTTTTCTGTAAAGAGTTTCCAGGGCTCCACCTACAAATGTTTGAGATGTAAGCATAGAAAGGACAAGAAGAGCACAATCTGAGGCAGACAAGAGGCTGCAACTGTATCGCCATGTGCACAGCGATGCATATGTGCAGTGAGGAGAAAGTGCCATTGGCAGAATAATACATTAGCAGTAGCAGCTAGAGCAGAAGGACATGATACACCAAGGGATCATGGGAAAACAATGGCAGAGTGATATGATGCAGCCACCATATTGAATAAAAGTCAAACTTGCATGAGAGAATACTAATACAGATTTGTATGACAAGAAAGAGAAAGAAAAATAGTAGTAAGCAAGTAGGTAGTAGTAATAGTAGTAGTAAAAATAAGATAATCATGACAATAGTAACAGTTGTAGTAGGATATTAAAAAAGAGAAATTTCTTTTCCTTGATAAATGCAGAACTGCATGCGATAGAAAAAGGGAAAATTACGTGTTGGAATCAGCCATTGGAACTGGAGAACAGGGAGGAGAACTAGAAGAACTGGACCTGGGCACATCTCGAGAAATGAGCTGAAGAAAGTAACATATAAATGGATGAAGATGGCAAAACTGATTATAAGAATAAAAAAATAAAAAAATGACAAACAAAAACACAAATACAAAACATAAGAAAAGCAACAAAAACAACAACATAAATAAAAAACATAATAAACTGAAAATTAAAAAATATTAGCAATTAAATTACAGAAATTCAGAATAAAGAAATAGTTGTTTTTTTTCTTGATGTGATTTTAATACATTTTATTTTTAATGGAGCTTATTTCAGGAAAGCTTTCCCATGAAGCTCTGAAAGCTATGTTAAGTAGAGTTATTATAATTTCTTAAATTTTCTATTACAGTTTTTGTATTTTACTTTAATCCATATTGTTCTATTCACTACTATTCTAATATTAAGAACAGCATTAACATAAATGGCTCATCATTTCATGGAATTGTCATTTAAGAGTATAAAAATAATAATAATAAAAAGTAACTAAAATTAGCCCATTAATCTCCACTGACAAACTTTTTTATGTTTTATAGATAGAAACTTATAATTAATATTTAATTTCTTTAGAAATCTACAATACCAGATTTTAATGTTAATTTTTATAATTAAAACTGGATTTTTTTTTATTAGGTATCAATTGGTTTAGATGAAAGAAATAATAAAAAAATTCATATTGTTTGCTTGTTTTAAAATCCCAAGCCCCACATTATCATCATAAACATTATAATTTGCTTTAAAAATAAAGTATTTAGATAATTTTTTCCTTATACATATACCAAAAATAAAAAAAAAATAAAAACTTTATTTTTATCTGAATTTTTTAAATGAGGTGTTTTTACTCTTACATATTGATTCATTCAGACTAACATCCTCATCTTTGCTGTTTTTAGCATAACATTTTCTGCTGCTCATGCCCTTAAGCCATACTGTCACACTGAGTCACCATCCAAGCATGTTGAATGGAATCCTTTATTTGATAGATTCAAGTATACTATTGTCTTTCCTGTTGTTAATATCCTTTATTGTTAATTCTAAAACTCTTGCTAATTCTGTCTTATAGTGTCAATCTGTCTCTACTGATCAAATGTATATTTCTGTTTTGCAGAGATCAAGGATTGAACTCCTGAGGAGCCAAATGTAATATTTTGATGTTTTTATTTACTTGGAAAATTGTTTAGGAGATAACATTTAAAGACCAGTAGTAAGATAAAAAGTTACAGCAGTGGAAACATTCTGATAGAAGCCATGATCAGGAAAATGAGCAGAATGAATTAATATAGAAGAGTAAATTTATGAAGAATTCACAAATTAAAGACAAAATATTTAACAATGATTTAAGTAAAAACAAACACAGTTTTTACTCTTGCATGCATATATATATATATATATATATATATAATTAAGTCTCATTAAATAATCATATTTGTATAACTGATCATCACTAACCCAGCACTTTGTGATCTGGCTACTATTGTCAACCACTTTTTGAATCTGTTGACATTTGTTTGTGGATTTGCCACTAAGGTTCTAGGATTTGGTTTCAAATTATGTTTACAACCATAATTCAATGGTTTAAAAAACAACTTATTAAACAGAATATGTAAAAACCTATTTACAATATGGAACCAAATAAAAAAAAAAAAAATTAAATTCTAAAACTTGTATTTATTTTAGGCATATATTTTTTCTCCTTATATTTTAATAAAACCAAATAAAATGCGTAACTAAGCAGAAATAATTTTTATTTGTTATCATTTATATTGTATAATTTGTATTTACAGATCATGACAGCTATTAGGGAGATATGATTAAATATACTTTAATGTTTAAAAAAAATTGTTCATTATTATTATTATTGTTTAGGTAATAAGCATTATAACATAGCACAAATAGCTATATTGTGGAAAAAGGAATTTTTTGACAATATATGCATTTTTTTTATGTATTTATGGTTATTTTTTAACTTTTATCAAAAACAACATTCTTGTACATGTAGTTATGGATAATATTATACATTAATTACTAATTTTTTTAATTAATAACTATTTGTGCTCAGTTGTTGACATTAATAGCTATCTGCTGATGTGTTAAAGTTTTGGAATAATTTCACCTCTCTGATAGATGTCACAATCTGTTAAAATATATTGTTCTCTTTTCCATCCTATTGAGGGACAATTCCTGTTTTTTTTGGCATTTGGTCCAATAATGGTCAGATCCCAAGTTGCTGGATTAGAGGAATACAATGTGTATAACAACTTAATGATTAATATCCTTGCATTATTTCAGAACAAAAGAAATACATATAAATTTTAGATTTGAATAATAAAAAAATAATTGCAAATTCTATAGCTAGCTTTGGAAAAAAAGGAGAAAAAATTAGTTAAGGTAAAAATAGTTGTTCATATAAAACAGATCAATAAACAATAATTAAATATGCAATGTCTGCCTGTTTGAAGAAAAAAAGAAAAATTAAATAAACTAAATAAGCAGTTTCACTATATATGTGTGTGTGTGTGTGTGTGTGATTTGTAATGACAATAAAATAACAAAAACAAAAACAAAAACAAAAATGGTTGATAAAATGGTAATATCATATGAAAGCCAAAAAGGAAATGTTTTAATATTAATTAAAATTCTTTGTTCTGCCTGTTCACATTTCATTAAAAGAAGCAGGTGAACATTTTTCAAAGCAAATTTTTCTTCATTTTTACAATATACAATATCTAAATACATATTTTAAAAGTACAAAAGAAATAATAATAATAATAATAATAATAATAATCAGCATTTCTAAAATAACCCTAACTTTATTCCAGCTCTTGTTTCTTGTATAGGAGGGTTTTGTCAGATTAATTTGGATTAAAAAACAAAAAAGTACTTCTGTTCTCTAACTTTGTGACTTGCTGGTTTTTAAAAAGATGAAATTGATAGACATCTTTTCATTGAACTCATTTTTTTAACATTTTTTTCACTTCAGTGACAAATACATTTTTTCTGGCATCAAATATTTACAAAACTGATAAGTTTTTGCATAATATTGAATTCACATTCTGACCAGGTCTGTTGTGTTCATTTCACTCTAATATCTTTGGGAAAGGAATAAATCCATTTCTTCTCCTCCTCCTAGTGAAAAATTAAATTGAAAGGTAGACTGGACTCTCTACCCAATATAAAAGGAGTATAAAGTAACAGGAAACCACTACACTCTTTCTTAAGTAGTCATGGTAGTTAGAGATATTAAAGAAAGGAAAAATTTAAGTCATGACCTCCTACACCCTGAAGGGACATACATCTTAAAAGTTTTAAAAAATAAATAAAATTTCTGATAGATAATTAAAAAATACAAACTTCAAAACTTCAATCTTACTTAGTATTCCAATTGCCTTCGAAGTAAACTCTTAAAATTCCTATGTTAATTCAGATTTCAATCTACATTTGCTGGATAAGTCAGTCCCCTATGTCAATGAAGGCTGGAGCACCACTTCTGTCAAATTGTCAAACAGTTAAATTGATGGATTATTATTTTTATTTTTGTGTTTTTTTTTTAATGATTAAAAAAGGTCAAATAATTTATTTCCAATTGAATTTACTATTAAAAATTTCTAAGTAAAATATAATTTTTAAAATCTAGGTAATACATGTATATATATATATATATATATATATATATATATACACATTTTGAATTTAGACTGTACACTCATATGAAGAATAATTCTGCCTTCAATAAATACCATGCTAATGAAAGATATAGTTTCATTTTATTAACATGTAAATGAAAATTTGTAAATAAAACTTTATAGATTTTTATAGCTCTAATCAAAAAAATATTTCCCCATAAAATTTGCTCATTATGCTAATCAATTTGGCACTTCAAAAATTAATTTTTCTTATTTAATTTGATAATCTATTTTGCATACGTTTCTTGATGCATGCTTCTAATGTTTTTAATGATTTCAAGGTTCAGTGTTTCTCAAGCACATATTTTGTAAAAATTGTCCTTGAGATATGTATGTACCAAATGTCCATGCAAAGAAATTTTTTTCATATTTTTAGTCATGCATAGAATTCCATTTTATTAGTTTCATCAAGACAAGTGTCTCCTTGTCAACAAGCACATCACCAGAATTGTCATCTTGTCAACAAGCACATCACCAGAATTGTCATCTTGTCAACAAGCACATCACCAGAATTGTCATCTTGTCAACAAGCACATCACCAGAATTGTCATCTTGTCAACAAGCACATCACCAGAATTGTCATCTTGTCAACATGTATACCACCGGAGGTGTCATCTTGTCAACATGTATACCACCGGAGGTGTCATCTTGTCAACATGTATACCACTGGAGGTGTCATCTTGTCAACATGTACATCAAGACAAGTGTCCCCTTCTGAACATGCACATCACTAGAAAAATGTCACCCTGTCAGCAAGCACATCATGTAAAGTGTCACCCTGTCAGCAAGCACATCACAAAAAGTGTCACCCTGTCAGCAAGCACATCACAAAAAGTGTCACCCTGTCAGCAAGCACATCACAAAAAGTGTCACCCTGTCAGCAAGCACATCACAAAAAGTGTCACCCTGTCAGCAAGCACATCACAAAAAGTGTCACCCTGTCAGCAAGCACATCACAAAAAGTGTCACCCTGTCAGCAAGCACATCACAAAAAGTGTCACCCTGTCAGCAAGCACATCACAAAAAGTGTCACCCTGTCAGCAAGCACATCACAAAAAGTGTCACCCTGTCAGCAAGCACATCACAAAAAGTGTCACCCTGTTAGCAAGCACATCACAAAAAGTGTCACCCTGTCAGCAAGCACATCACAAAAAGTGTCACCCTGTCAGCAAGCACATCACAAAAAGTGTCACCCTGTCAGCAAGCACATCACAAAAAGTGTCACCCTGTCAGCAAGCACATCACAAAAAGTGTCACCCTGTCAGCAAGCACATCACAAAAAGTGTCACCCTGTCAGCAAGCACATCACAAAAAGTGTCACCCTGTCAGCAAGCACATCACAAAAAGTGTCACCCTGTCAGCAAGCACATCACAAAAAGTGTCACCCTGTCAGCAAGCACATCACAAAAAGTGTCACCCTGTCAGCAAGCACATCACAAAAAGTGTCACCTTGTCAGCAAGCACATCATGGGAAGAGTCACCTTATCAATAATTTTATCACAATATATGTTTTTGTATTTTTTTAATCAGTTTTTAATTGTATCGGAAGAAAGTTGATTGTTTTTCCTATAAGGCATTGCCGAGACTGTTTGCTTGAACATACCCTAAATGACTTCCATTGTCTATTTAATGAAAACAGTAGAAATGATAACTTAGATAATTTTCAAATATTAGGACAAGTAAATAACTAAGTAGCACTTGTAAATACATCATGAAATATAAATTCAACACCTTGTTTTATGAGAGCATTTTAGTTCTGGTTCTAATGAGTAAGACAATATCACAATAACAGCACACGAGATGTCTACACTCAAATGCAAAAACTTCCAGTTCTTAATAATTACACAATGGAAATTCTAACCAAAAATGAAGATTGGACAGTCTAAGATTAAGAATGTTAAAAAAAAAAAAAAAAAAAAAAAAAAAAAAGCTAAAAGAAAAAAAAAAAGATTATATCAGTTCTCAAGCTATACATATCACAAAAAACTGTAAATCACTAAGGCTATGATGGCATTTCAATTATAACAAGTCACAAGTAATACAATGCACTGTTGTAGAAAATGGATTCACATTCACTAAGAAAATAATATCATGTAAGAAAAATTCTAGAAACATGGGATGCAATGAAAAACCAAGATGATAGATAATCCAATTTCATACGTGATCTTAAAAGAAATTCAATTCTTTATTCAAGAAAGATAAACAGAAACTGATATACTCACCTAACACATTTGTATGTGTGCATATATAGATAAATAAATATAATAAATGAATAAAAAAGGAGAGAAAAGGTCATTGTATATACATGCATGCATGCAATTGTTGGATAAAATTGTGACAGGGAATATAATATATATTACCATTGCCAATGAAATTAAAGAAGCCTAACTTTCTTGCATTCCTTATCTTTCTTATCGAAATATTACAAATATATCTTATTTGTGTATATATATATATATTATATATATATATATATATATATAGGGAGAGAGAGAGACAAAGAGTGAGAGGAAATGAAATAAAAGTAATTAGTAAAGGGAAAGTGTCAAAGACCAACCCTAACAATGCTAAGCCTGCCAAAGAAAAAAAGAATAAAAGAAAAGATAGACACCTATCTAAAAAAATCTATACTTCTCTAGAAACCAACCTAAGACAGAGCCATCACAATAACAAACACCAAGAAAGTGTTCAGGGATTTTGATTTAAAACCCTGACTCAAAGTTTCATGCAAAACTGATCTTTTTTTTCGCCTGAAGATCACTTGGAGTCACAATGTTAGATCAGAGTTCTTGAGAGCTTTCATGGTGTTTTTTGTTTTCATATATATATATATATATACACACACACACACACAGGGTGACTGAAAAGTCATTCCTTATTTTACGTATGGACTTTCCCATCTTGTAAAATTTATAGTTAGATGGGAGATTCCATCATACATAAAATAGGGAGTTACTTTTCAATCACCCTCTCTCTCTCTCTATATATATATATATATATATATATATATGACATAGCAACAACCACCATATATATATATATATATATATTGGGTGCATGGCCAAGTGGTTAGAAAGTTGACTTTTTGACCATGAGACCAACATGGTTGATTTTTCAGGAAAGTGACTTCTTCATATTATCGGGTCTGAGGGGGGGAGGCGATCCTACCATGTGGTACCTTTGGAAAGTGCCAGAAAACTATATCACTAGTTGACCCAAGACTTGTGAATGAAAGTGGGTAGACAGAGAGCCATTAGTGGTTGTGCTAGCACAAAGTCACAAATTATGACCAATGGTTTGAGCATGCTGGCCTTGTTCAGGCTGTTGATCACGCCAGATAATGTGCTCTCTCCCAGAAACTGTAACTAAGGTCTGCTTAGCATAGTTTTAGTATAATCCACAGGTGGGATCTGTGGGTGTTGAACAAACACTAATGTGCACGAGCAGGCGTCTTCATCAGGTACTGGTTAGCCACCCTAGTAGAAAGGCATACTCAGATACAAAAAAAATATTAATGACTTTTTTAAAAGTCAATTATATTCATTCTTTTCTTTCATCATGAGAAATGCCAGCTTAGCAGAAAAAGTAGTAAGGACTTATTATTTAAGCATACACACACATTTCTTTCCTTTGTGTTTTGATCTGATGAAGCCAAGAAAGGTGAAACATGTAATCAAATCTAGTTTCAATGAAATAGTTTTCTATTTGTCATATATATATATATATTACGCACACAAGTACAGGATTGGTATAGATGGAATAAAATTTTAATAACCAAAAACAATTGCTAAAAGAATGCTCAGATAAATAGTAAATAAATAGTATTTATTCAAAAATTATAACATAAGCATGTTATAGGATCACTACAAAAAATAACCATTTTGTTTCAACACTTCTCGTGTCTTGGCAAGTGATGGTTTTGCAATCAATACCATCACTTGATGAGGCATAAGAAGTGTTGAAACAAAATGGTTATTTTTTGTAGTGAGGCTATAACATGCTTATGTTATAATTTTTGAATAAATACTACATATATATATATATATATATATATATATATATATATATGAATATAAGATATTGCACATTGAGTGCTGGTCTTAATAAAATAGTGCTTAATGCAGAGAAACAGAGCTATTAAGTATATATTAATAAATATACATATTATTTCTCATTGGTGGAATCTGTGGAGAGTCATGATAAGCTACATCCTGAAGGAACATGAAATTTAAAAAAAAAAAAAAAAAAAAAAAAGAAAAAAAAAGAAGGATTTTGTGATAATGAACTGTGGCATTATGAGATTTCTATCGGTAATTCCTTACTAATCCTAAACAGTTTTTTTTTCTTCATTGGCAATGTAAGTATTCTGCTGAATCAGAACTTGGTAAAAGATTTGAATGAAGGAATTAAAAAAAGAGGGAATGTCTTTGGATAAAATCTCAACACAGGTTCATCTTAAAAGCAGTTGAGAGCAATACGGAAATTGTGTCTGTTATCAAGCAGCAGGCAACAGGCAGCAGAAATGGAGGGTGGCTTTCAGGGTTACCTTTCGAATAAAATGAAATGGCGACAAAATTCTCCATTCCTGATTTTTGCTGCTTTGACATACCTACAAAATTAGTTTACATAAATGATGACATGTAAGAATGGCACTAAAGAAACCATATTACTAAGAAACTAATTGACTGTTATTTTTTAATCAGAAATGAAAGTTTGAGGGGTAAAAAAAAATGTCTAAAATACACAAGGAGAAAATAAAATTGCAAATCTTTGAAGGATAATACTAATTTTTATTTGAGTACACTCTTTGTGGGTAGTGTAATGGTTAAGAACTCAGATAAACCAGTGAGCTGAATTCAAATTATGGCGGAGTTCATTACAAGTGTGAGTCTATCTCTTCTTTTGCCAAACTATTGATTAAAGAGCAAGGCTGACTGGGTTCTCCCTATCTTGTCTTGAGGTGGAAACCATTCTAGAATTCAAAACCAACCTGAAGATAGATGGGCCCTGTCTTACTGTAGGCATGCCACTACTGCTATAGCTACAGTATATGTGGTACCACTGTGACCCTAAAAGATTATGGAACTTGTGACTGTATGTGGATGCCAGAGGATAGTTATTCTGATAAATTTTTCGAAGTCTTCAGCTATTGTGTGATGTAATAACACTCACACCAGTACACTATCTGTGTCTGGACTTTAGACAATGATGCATGTTATGATAAGGTTCAATATGGTGATAAAGTCTAGTGTATACTGGTGTCATGCCATAGAGAAACAAGCTCCTTTTGTTCAATTAGAGCTACCTGATAGGGGTTAAACTGTGGATTACCAAAATGTCATTCATTTTGGTGAATTACTGTGCATGTTGAATACAACAGGTTGGTGGTGCTTTAATGCTGTTAACAGTGGTAATTTAATATTCTTACAACTGTAGATCAGGTTCTGGATGGTCATGTAGCTCTTTTTTTATATATTACTTTTCCACCAATACAAGGCCCAAGAGTCACTCAATGTAGAGGTTTATTGAATGTGAATCGGTTTGTGATATGGGTATAAGAGGAGGAAATAACAAGTGAAGATTATGAAGATATGGTGGATAGATAATGATTAATCATTGGTTAAAAGATTGTCAAGTTCCAGGAAGCATCCACATGAAAGTTCATTTCACAAAGTAGTAGTTCTTAGAAAGAAGCTATGTGAGAAGAACATCCTTTTTACCAGTGGAACATGTAGGGAATGAGAGTGATTCAACCCTGTGGATGTGGCAAGGCAGGTCTTGTAAAGGTCTGAAATAAAGTTTACCAAGACTGATACACTGTGAGAGCAGACTGTAGAGTGCTCACAGCACAAATCAGAGCAAATATGTCTCCATGAGTGTTAACATGGACTGCTGTGAGATGTTTACTTGCAGCAGGACTATGGGCATATAAGTTTCTAAACTCACACTTATACCACAACACAGTTGTGCACATCACCAATGATGCAACAGAAGGCTTACCTGGGGTATTGAATGGAGCTTTGTAGAATTCAGTGATGGATGCAGGTTCTACCTTCATGAAAATGTTGGTTTATTTCTGTGTACAATATATACCTGGAGAGTGACATTTTCAGAAGTGTATTCATCTATGACATACAGACTCAACTTCAGGCATTATGATGTAGTGTGACATAAGTTACGACTCTTGGTTGTCTTTGTTTTGTTAATGTTGAACAGTGTCATGTATGGCCAGAACATTGGTCCAACCCATATTGCTGCCATTTCTGCAACAGGAAGATGATGTGCTGTTCCAACAAGATAATGCTTGCCCAGCTGATGCAATGGACAATATGCCCTATAAGATGTTCAACATCTTCCCTGGCTAGCACAATTGCTATATGTCATGATGGGGCAATACCTGACTCAGTCATTTAGTCCACCTATAAAATGTTTACTTTAGGTGCAAGACAATGTATCACAGGATGATATTCATTATCTACATAACCTTTTAATTTTGAGAAATTGAAACACATTCAAGTGTTGCAATTTTATCTTCTATCAGCGTGTTAAAAAAATGGATGTAAAAAAAAAAAAACACATCTAGTTAAGTCTTAAATGGAAAAAAAAATTTTTTTGCAAAGAAGTGAATGAAAAAATACTGAAAGGTAAAAATAAAACAAAAATATATATAAAAAAATAATAAGACAGAAAAAAAAACAAAATTGCTAATTAAAACAGCCTGTCAAAAAATCAGCTGTGGGTTGAAAGTGGGGTCAAAATGGAGTGGAAAAATAGGTAAACTTGAAGAGCTGTGGGAAGAAAATAGCCAAAACTGAAGGGTAAGCAAAATTTGAGTAGGAAAAAAAAAAGTAGTTCAACTGTGTGAATTGAAAGACAAAGCAAAATAGAAAGTTGAAGCAGGGACAAACAAAAACAAAACCAAAACCTTGGTGGGGAGATGTGGTAAAATTGTGTTGTGTAGAGGGTTTCAAAATCAAGGGTAAAGAAAATCTTAGAAAGAGAGAGAAAAAATTAATAGAAAGTTTCTTTCCAAAATTCAAATAAAAAAAAAAGAAACAAGACATTGAACATCAAAAAGTTTAAAAAAAAAAAAAAAAAAAAAAAAAAAAAACAAACAAAAAAAAATTGAAAAATCAACAACAAACATAAATAAAATACTGTTTTTTTTCAATATCTATTAAATTTTAACTAGTTTTTAAGCAAAACCTGTAAGAATTGTCCATAAAAAGTTTTTAAAAATTCCATATTTACAAAAATAAATCTTAAAGAAAGTATAATAAAGTATTAAATATCATATAACTATTCTATACTTCAGTACCTGTCTATATTTCTGAGATGAGGTATTATGTACACTATTTACATTATTTGGACTATTGTCCTCATATTTATTACGTTTCAGCTGTTGTACACTCTGGCCTTCTACAGATGATTGGAATTTTGAACTGAACCCTTTATTTTGCTCACTGGGGTAGACTGCTCTAGTTCCACGTGCCATGCTTAATGGATGTCAGTTATCGGTTATCTCCTGTTAATTCCCCTCTCCAAGTTCTCCACTGCCTTAACCAGGTATTGAACTCACACTCTTTGGCTCTTGTCACTGGACCTAACTAATGCCTTTATCCACTGAAGAAGGCTGGAGCGTACAACAGCCGAAACGTAATAGTAGTCCGAATAATGTAAATAGTGTACATATTCTATACTTATTTTTTTATTTTCAGTTGAACTGATGTCCTATTTGTTTATTGTTACAATGTTTCAGCCATTGCACTGTCCTTCTTCAAGTGTCTGTTGATCCAAGTAATAAAAATCATACAACTGTAATTCTTTTTTAGCACCATATGAAAACAGTACTAATGATGTCACTAAGTCTGTCTGGTTACAACATCTGTCCACTATCTCCTGCACCAGTGACTGACTTGCAATAAAAGAGGAAAAACAAAATAGAATACCAAATGCAGAAGTTAGGACAGAGGTATGGTGACCAGACAGACTTTTACCAACAGTGACAAAAATGGTTTTACCTGGTAAGCAAAAAGAATATTCACAATTTTATGGCATTTCAGAGCTGGACGGACAGACATCTTAAGCAACTGAAACATTATAATGAAAACAAAGATTTCTATGACTGAAAATAATAACTCCTCATTCCAGGAATTTAGATAGAAATTACCTGTTTTGTATAATAAGCAGAATGCCTTTATGTTTCTCAGTCCATAACAATAGACTTGTCCATTGGGTAATGATTACTCATTTACTTTCATTTCTCAGTAACGAGAAAATCCATTATAACACAAGATAAGCTCATCACCACAAATATGAGCAAGTGTCATGAAATTATAACAATTGCTTAGTTTCTCATCTAAAAATAAAAATCTCATGGAAATACATCCGTAATTTTTTTCATTGGTATTAACTGTTATAAAGTAAAAGAAAATCAATATTTTCTAAAAGAAATCTTTAAAAAAGGTATAATAAAACATTAAATGTTTTACAAGATTTTGAGTGTACCAGTAGCATAGCTAGAGAGGGATG
Organism: Acanthosepion lycidas; assembly: GCA_963932145.1. Lineage (NCBI taxonomy): Eukaryota > Metazoa > Mollusca > Cephalopoda > Sepiida > Sepiidae > Acanthosepion > Acanthosepion lycidas. Next base: position 55,425,919 of record OZ010589.1, read on the forward strand.
GTCCACCTTAGGCAACACTTTTATGGGGGCAGGACTTTTGAGTCTGGTGTATAAGCCAGTATTGAAATAAAAGTGGTTTTTCATACAGAGACACTACTCACAGTTGAAGAACCGTTTTGATTGTGACTAACTTAAAGTATGGCTCATGTAATTAAGCAATTGTTATCTTGGCTGAAAAATAAACATTATCCAGTGATATATTCATGTTTTTTTTTATCATTGTTGACAATGTGAAACCTGTAAACAGACCCAGATTGCATTCATGCCTCAGCACTGCTGTGTGTGGGAGACACATCTTGGTTGTTACCATATAAATTTCAGTTATTTTCCTAGGCAGAAGTTCATTTGAGGGTATATGTTGCTCTATTTTTCATCTTTTTGGCTTGTTAATAGTTTATATAAATAAATATATAATATCGCATATTGAGTGATGTTGTTAATAAAATAGTGCTCAATGTAATATAACAGAGCTATAAATATGTTAATAGACATTTTTTTTTCCTCACTGGTGTTACCTGTAAGGAGATATATATATATATATATATATATATATATATATAAGGGAGTCACTGTGTTATATATTGTATTTTTTGTAGAGAGGGGTGGAGGAGGTGCAGCAAACTCAAAGGCCACCCCAGGTGGAACACACTCTAGCTAAACCACTGGTATGTGTATGTAAATTAAGAAAAGATTGTATTTCCACTTACTGTTTTCTTGAAATCAAGTCTTGATTCTAAGATATTCAAGCAAGTCATAATCTGTTGTAGCAAGCTATGTGCTCTTGCTGCTATAATGTGAATATCATCTTTGGACTTAGCAACAGCAGGAGAAATGGTATCTTTGTGCAAATGTCTTGAAGTTTCTTTTAGAGCAGAAATGTGTCCTTGCTGCTGTTTAATCTCACTCTTCAGTGACTGTAAAATAAATAGATAAATATAAATACAGTTTTTGTCCGCATTAAACTGTTGTGTTTAAATAGCTATTATGTGACAATGATACTCACCTGCAATGAGTCATACTGCCACTGGACATTATTCTCATGCTGATCAATGTTGTGTGGCTGGTGTTCCTGCACCTTGGTCTCCATTTGATTTATCCATATGAGCATACGTTCTACTTCCTCATGGAAATAATCAGACTCTGAGAGTTTCCTCCTCAGCTCACCCACTAGATGCGAGCATCTAGCAGTCAACTCCCCCCACTTAATATGCATCATCTGCAGTCGGCGTTTAGTGAGCTGATTCTCCTCCAAGGGTCCTTCACAAAAGATGCCACCAGTCAGTTTCAAGGATTCTACAATTGTCTGTTTTGATTTCAGTTCATCCTGGAAGTCCTGTAATATAAAAGAACATAAAAATGAGTAGGGGCTGAGGTGTGAATTCATCAAGCATAGCATTTTGACCTCCAAGGTAGATTCATTCCCAAATGGATATTGAGTTACCTACCAAATGTTCCAAGAAATAGCACACAAGATAAATCTTTCCAAAACAGGAACTATGATCTAGAATTGGAATGGAAGCAGTGATAGCACTATCCTGAATCCATCATTAAAAAAAAAACAAAAACAAGATGCTGAATTAGTAAATGCTAAACACTACAAATACCTCACTGTATCAATACAACTAACAAATTTAGTACAGGAGATAAAAAAATATCTATATTTCTGAGATGAGGTATTATAACTGATTACACTATATATATTGTTCAGACTGTTGTTCTTATCTTTATTACCATATTCATGACATTTCAGCTGTTGTGTCCCCAAGGACATATAACCCAGTGGATAAAAGTGTTGGTTGAATAATCCAAAAAAGTTATTTGACCCAAAAAGTTGTGAGTTCAATACCTCACAGCAGAGGGAAACAATAAAATTGGAGAATTGAGTTACTAAAGGGAATTAACTGATACTAAGATATCCCAAAAAGGTGTGGCACATGGAATTCGAACAATCTACCTCCACAGACTAAATAAAGTCTTCGGTTTGAAATTCCAACTTACATCACCTGAAGATGGTTGGAGTGCACAACAGCCAAAATGCCATGACTATGGCAATAAAGATGAGGACAACAGTTTGAATGATGTAAATATCGTAAATAGAGAAAGAAATTGAACATAGAATAGGTTGTGCTAGGTGTAGTTTTGTCCAACACTGCAAATTGCTACAAACCAAAACATTAACCTAAAAACTTGAATCATGTTCTTAAATAGCTACATCAGATCAAGACTTTTATATGGATGGCACACATGGCATCAAACTCATTTAGAAATATCTAAACTGTTAGCTTTATACAAACACTTTCTTAGCTTAATGGTTAAAAATAGCTTTGAGAGAATGAATCCTGTAGACCTTCGAAAGGAGTATCATTCTTCAAATTTTGTGGACTGGCATGGCAGAATCACACACAACTGTACCAGATAACAGAAACCACTGCACTTGAAAACTTTCAATAAAAGCAAAAATTAAAATGGATAACATATGTAACTCAAAGAGAAAATATTAACATAATCAACATCATTATGTTCCACACTATTTTAAACAAAATGTTAGGAAGGAAATCCCTCATCAATACTAGAAAGAGCAATAACAACTACTGGACTCGAGAAACTTATTTTCCTGAAAAACTGTTTTAAAAATTTTACAAATTTCAACTGAAGGTATGGCTGGCTGCTTAATCAATGAATCTCAAGTGTTTCCTTATAAGGAAACAGCTAATAGTACCATTACCATAAGAATCCACCTTTGAGTTGATGACTTAATATGAATCCACACAGACAAGTGTTGCAAGAGAAATAACAAAATACTAATGTAATTTATGTATTCAAAAGAAGAATAATACATTCTTAATGTGAGCTATATACACATATATCTGGTGAGAGAAATCATTTTTACACTCACTTTTCTGTTATTGTGTATTCAATAAACTTGTCCTCTATCTCCATGCAGACTCTTTGGTCCCAAAAGGTGAGGAATTACTGGAATATCTTTTGTGTAAATTAAGTTTTGCTAATATTTCAAGTAGTTCCTAGGTGTCATACCTTATCAAATGCGTGTATGCAATCTATGAAACATAGATACAGTTTTTTCTGTATCGATATTAATTGCTCTGATCATAAAAATCACATTTCTTGGTCTAGTGTCTTAAACAAAGCCATACAGTTTTTGCTCCATTTCTGGCCTATACACCCTTGTGCAAATTAATTTCAACAAAACAAATAATTCCGTTATTATTTACTTTTTTTTTTGTACATTTCCAGTGAAACCTGACCCAGTGCACATGTTATTTCATGAAGTTGTTCCTTGCAAATTGACCATGGATTCTTGATTGGATTTAAATCAGGAGAGTTTATATAGTACTTTGATTTGCTCACTGGTAAGGCTTGTCAGTGTGTTCGTGCACTTTTTCTATGCTTCCTTGGAGTAATGTCTATCACAGACAATGGCCATAGGATAACTCATTGACAGTTGAGACAATAGTGTCTGGGTGTGATGAAAATCTGATGCAATCACAGATGATGCAATATTTTTCAAGACCTAAAAACTTTCATCATACACCCCAAAAATAGAATCATATTACTGCACACCACTGCAAATGACCTAATCTGAGAAAAAAATAGAAATTGATTACACCCTGCCACTTCACTGGATCTAAAACTGACCGTATGGTGAAAGAAAGGAAACTAAAGCAGTTGTTTCAATTAATTTGCACAAGGGTGCATATCAGATATGCTGTTTGGTTTCAGTGAGAAAAAGAGAACATAAATAAGAAAGAAAGAAATAGAAGATGGAGGAGACAATAATGATCTTAGGCACTTAACATTTATTTCAGTAAAATGGAAAACCTTGTTAACTTTGACATTTTTCATTTGTACTTCTTTAAATAATGACCTGCATCTATACTTATGATTGCTATTGCAATGTCTTGTTAAAATAATTAAGCTCAAATATTTAACAATGCTATTAGGGAATTTCCACGTATGTTTTACAGCCATGGAATTTACTAGGAGCTTATTTAATCATTAAATTAAAAATTATGATTCATCAGAAAATTCCATTAAGAAAACTAAAATTTTCATGAGTAATGCTAATGTATAGATAAATCTGATTATGCCTTTGCCATCATCACACATTTGCTTTTATATTTTTGACATAAGAGCTTTATAGAACAATAAAGGTGAATGAAAAATATTTTAGTAAAGTGTTAATGCTAAACACTTATTACATTTTTTAATATCATAAGATAGGAGAGAAAACAAATTTTAATAAGACAGAAAATTAATTTCCAAGAGAGTAGTGAATTCCTTGTGGTTCTATATGCCTGATGTGACATACAAAATGTAGCCCTATTTCAGCATATAAAATTAAGAAAAGAAAAACCAATATCAGCCTGCAAAAACAGAAGTGAAAGTAACATTCTGGCTTACAAAAGAGCCTTATTTTCAGTTTTTAGTTAATCTCTTAAGAACAGGTGCCTATTATCATCAGTTCCATAGTTATAGGGTCGCTGATCAGCACCCTCCATGTATCTCGGTTGCATGTCAATGTATTCAAGTCTGCTCAGTGACATTGTCGGACAATTTTTTTCTCTGTCTGCCTCTTCTTTTGCTTAAAGCAATTCCCTGAAGGATGGCAGTGGAAATATTAATGACACTTATGACATAGCCAAACCATTTAAACTTTCTCTTCTTGATGGTAGATATGAGATCTGTTGTTCTAATAGCTAAAACACAACGACAAATCTTCAAATATATGACTGTCAGCTCAGAAAGAGGATCAACTTACCTTTAGTTCTTTAATAATTCCTCCCATTTGGGGTATGCTCAGTTCAGACACATTGATGGAATTGAGCCAATTATCTCTAGCTTTCAGCCACTTGTTGATATTGTCTAGGTCAGTGTTGAACTGTGACCAGTCCTTACGATTATTTTGCAGTTTCAGATCTTTTTCAATAATGCAGCTTCGTAAACGCTTCCATCGGCTTGTCACATCTACAAAAAAAACAGTTTGATTATGGACAGGAAATAGAGAGGGCACAAAATAGACAGGATATAGACACAACAATATAGATGAGACAGGATAGAAAATAGAGACAATGTAGTCAACATCGATTATGAATCAGAGACAATATTGACTATTCAAGATACAAATGACATATGATTGAGACCAGTAGAACAAAATCTTTTCTAGCTGCTACCCACTTGGCTCCCAGGTCAAATCCCTAGCACCTCTCTCCCACACCCTTATGAAGACACTTATTTCTTCATATTAGGTAGACGGCAAATGTAAAACAACACTTAACCTAACAATCTACATACACATATATGCATTTCACAAAATAAAATAAAGACAAGTTAAATTTTTTAAGCTGGTTTATCAACATGAAAGGCTAAACTTAAATAAAGAGTATTTAACTATGTGATATCTGTCCTCCTATATGGCAGCGAATGCTGGACAATCTCCTCAAAGATGAAGAAACTTGAAGCAATGGAAATGTGGTTTTAGAGAAAATCGAAACGAAAAGGAAACATACGTAACATCAAGAAGTGTCAGTTAAAATTTCTGAGGCACGTAATGAGGAAGAGGGCATGGAAAAACTGATACTCACAGGACAGATACAGGGAAAGAGGGAGAGAGGAAAGCAGCACCTAACATACTTGATGAGCTTGAGTAAATGGATGGTAGAACAGGATTTGAGAGAAATAGCAAAAAGACAAAACTTATTAAGAGCTACAAGAGACAGGAAGATGCGGAGGGCCATGATCGCCTACGTCCTTAAGGGATACGGCTCATAAAAGAAGAGCTATAGAGGAAGGAGGTCTTGGTAAACCTGATACTCACAGGACAGAGAAAGAGGGACAGAGGAAAGTAGTGTAAAAGAGACTTGATGAGCATGGATAAATGAATGGTAGAAGGGGACTTGGGAGAAATAGCAAAAAGACAAAACTTATGAAGAGCTACTTGAGACAGGAAGATGCGGAGAGCCATGATCGCCTACATCCTTAAGGGACACAGCTCATAAAAGAAGAAGAATGGGATATATGTACTTGGTGCAGGGAAATCAACTCTTTTCAACATCAGAGGGGAAAGCACTAAGAAGTTTTAGATCCACATTTTCAGTAATTTTCAGTCTGCTTTCATGTCATTTACATGGTTACATGAGGTGCTAAGCCATATTCCATTTATACTGAAGTAGGTGATTGGCAACTTCAAAAAATGATGTAGTTATCATTGAAGAGGAAGCTAAACTGAGGTTCCTTATCAGACAACTGAATTGGATGGATAGCTGCCATGACACACCTTGACAAGTTTTACTGTTTGCCAGTTTCGCTCCACAATCACAAAAGCTAAATTAACCATCTAAATAAAGCAAATAAGATCTTAAGGCATGAGAAAAACAAGCCTAGTGCTATCCAATTTGGGAGGTTTAAAAATCTCAGATTTAAAGATTGTAACATACTAATGCAAGTGAGGCTAATCTTCCAGCTTGTCCACTGATATGAAATTCCACTAAGATGAAGACAGTGTTCAAATCTACATTAGCAGCAGAGGCCTTATTTCTTGAAAGGTTTGACATGTCATTGTTTATGGCTAAAATAATTGCAGAAATTTTTTACAATGACAAGAATGCCATCTTACCTGTCTACTGTAAAGTAGACAATAAAAGTTTGTGCGAAACAGCAAAGATAATAAAAAGAATTAGTGACATCAGACTACAGGTGGAAATGTCAATTGTTTGAGAAATAACTGAAAAAGAGGAAATAATACTCTTATGGACATTCAATAGTGAACAGTTGGCAGACATATTCACAAAAGATGGCTCATTGAGTATAAATCTTATGAAGGTGCTTTAAGAAGACCTTATATAAAACAAACAGGCTAGGAGAATAAAAACCTCTGTTAAGTTCAAGTATTCAATTAATCTTGTAATACTTTTCTCACTTTATGTTTCCAACTCAATAATGATGTTATACTTGTGATAATCTCATTTATAGCATCTTTATATCACAGAGTAACTACACTAACTCTAACAGATTCATCAAAATTTCAATTAAAACTCTGACGATTTCGTGTTAATTATTGGATATTTGTTTGTGATTCCATTTTATTTCTGAATTTCAATAATAAGCCAATTTCTTTTAATAAAGTTTTTTTTTAATTGAAACCCATTTATTGCAGCATGTAAAGCAAAACTAATAACATTCTTTTATGAGGGAATATGAGAAGTGGTGTAAGGTAAAGTCAGGAAAAATAGTGTAGAGTTACAGAAGGTGCTTATCTCTCTTTGGTGGAGATAAGTCACGTGATGGCCATTTAATGTCATCACTCCATATTGTGACCAAAGTGGCAGTCAAATTCAGTTAGTAACTTTATTGATGTCAAAACACACATGTTTGTTTGTCCTACCTGGGCTTCTGCCCAGGGCAGACAGCTGCTAAATGCTACAGCTTACAAGTCCATGGTGCCATTTCGCTTTGGGAAAATATATTTCCTGCATATAGAAAGAAACTCTGGCATGCAGTCCTCATTTTGGGAAAATCCAAGACTTGCTGTTTTCCGTTTCTGTGGGATATGTCTTTGCTTGCAACATATTAGATGAATCTGGTCCATTTGTATCTGGAGGCCTAAACATGGCTTCTCCAGACACAGGAGTATCTCCATATTACATGTAAGACCCTTCCTTTTTGTTTCTCCTTAAATTCTGCTTTGCTGTGTAGATATATATGATATATTGTTTTCTGCATGGGACATGTATATATAGTTTTGTGTATGTCTCAGTAGTATAAAGTATCTCTGAGAACAAAGCATTTTTGTCAATTTTTTTCCTTTCAGCCATTCCAATCTGTCCGTGAAATGTGGTGTTATTATATCATGGATATAATAATGCCCATAATGGGGGAAATGTAAATAGAAGAATAAATCTTTCTACCACAGCTCTCCCTCATTGTAATAGTTTGATGATTAAATAATGATGTTATGATTTCATTTGAATAAAAGCTTTTGCATCTACCTCATACTGAATGATTTAAAATATGAAGTATAAAATTTATAAAAATAAAAAAGATAAATTTTATAAGATACAGACTTTCTAAAGAAAATAAAAAGTTCTCCTAAATGAATAAAAATGTAAAAAAAATAAATTAAATTAATATAATTCCAAGTTGACTTACTTGAAACTTCTTGTTCCACTGTAACAATAGTCATTAATCCCAGTTCATTTTTGATTTTGGTATAAACTCTCTGGACATTTTCCACACTTGCTTGACAGTCAGCCATAATCTTAATCTTTATATAAAAAAAAAAAAAAAGCAAAAGGAAAAATTCAAAATTTAAAAAAAAGTTCCTGTCCAAATTTCTGGGATGAAGAGTTATTAACATAGCACAAGGAATAATGGCCTTGTTTTTGTTGTTATTATCCCAATGTTTCAAGCATTTGTGCTCTCCAGCCCTTTTCAGGTATTTGTCAATCTAGGTAACCATCAGGGAATTTTGAAATTGAACCTTTTATTTAATCTATAGGTACAGATTCTTCTCATTCCATTGCCCATGTCTAGAGATATTTTGTCTTCTCTTTTCAAAACTCAGTAGAAACAGAGGAAGCAATAACAAACAGAGCAGCACTACAAAGAAAACAAGATAAATCTAGACTTGGACAGTGGATCAAGAACAATCTACCCCTGTAGATTAAATAAAGGGTTCAGTTCAAAATTCACTGAATATTACCTGGCTCAGTAGAAACCGGAAGAAGACCAGAGGGTACAATGACTGAAATGTTGTGATTATAACAAAGATGAGGACATTAGTCTGACTGTAAATGACAACATCAGTTATATCTTAAAATCTTCTGTTTGAATTTCTGGGATGATGAGTTATTATTTATATTATTTACAGACAGAATGATATCCATGTAACATTAGCCTAAAGGATTAAAGCATTGGTTGGTTAATTTGGCTGCATAGTAATTGTGAGTTCAATCCCTGAGCTCGGTAGTACAGACTGAGACTCAGTGGAAACAGGATTAAATGAGTAATACTTAAAAGAGAGAGAAGACAAGACATTTCTAGAAATGTACAGTAGAGTGAGGACAATCTACTTCCACAAATTAAATAATGGGTTCATTTAAAAATTACTTGAAGGTTACCTGGATCAACATTTGAAAGGGTCCAGAAGGCAAAAAATGGCTGAAATGTTGTGATAATATCAACAAAGATGAGGATATTAGTCTGAACATAAATAATAAGTAGATTTGTTGAATTCCACAGACAAGGTTAGTTTTAACACTTATTTATCTTGTTTTCAAATAAAGTTTTCAATTCCATTGTTTGTAAAAATTGTGCATCTGCATATCTCAAAGCACTTCTGTCACTGGTCATTTTCAAGAACCTGAATTCGTTTCTTATGGTCTTGAAATTTCAGAAAACTTGTGTTTATAAATCTTGATGTTTATGGTTGTGAACTCATTAATCGAATATGATTGGTGTAAACTGATGCACAATTTCTATTTTTACTTCTTCACCAATGGCTACTAAAACTCATGATCATGAGACCCATAACTCATTAGGGTTATAGGGGCACCACATGTACTGCAACTGTAGTAGCAGTGATGTTTCCTGGGAAAGATAGTCTGACAAATCCCAGGCTGGTTTAGTATTCAAAGTTTTTCCTTCTCCTACATTAGTTGTCAACCAAAGCTATAGAACCCAGTCTGTCCTGCTGAGACAGAAAAGATAGATTCATACCTTCCATAAAGCTAGTAGAATGCAATGAATGATTGGGATTTGAACTGTACCTTCTGATTCCTCAATCGTAGCCGCTATCCATTACCCCACCATGCCACTATGTAAATTAATTATTTTCTAAGATTTGGTTGATCAAATGCACTGACAATTTATATTGTTACACTAATTTTATATTAAATCATACATTTGTGTCACAAAAATCATTTTATGATTAAGATTACATATGAATATGTTAGGATTATTTTATACTAGCAGCCATACCCAGCTGGTCAATCAGAAAAAGCATTCAATTAGAATGGAGCAAAAACAACATCATGTTTAGGTGTAACAGAATCTATCTTTTTCAGTTACTTTAAAGTACTTTCATTAAAAAACATTTTGAATTAATTCTGTTACTGATATAACAGAAGTAGCCTGTATGTATTCAATCAAAGTTAGCCGAGGACATGAAGGGGTAAAACAGGCAACATGAAGACCCACTTCAGACCACAATTTTGGAATTTATGAAATTCAATTTGTCAGTGTGCTACCAGGGATTTACAAGAGGATACATTTATAAAGCAATTGTTGTCTGATGAGAAATTGGTTGAAAGTTCAATGAAAAATAAGAAAGAAACCAGTAAAAAATTGCCATTTTTTGCTATTTACGCAGGTTTTAACTATATGGGTGGATTCAGTTATCAAGTTAAATGTCTGTTAAACAATAAACTTATTGTTGGCTACAATTGACTGAAGTTTGTATTAGATTTCTTGAAAATTGAAGGAGTTTTTAGTTTAAAATTTGTGTTGAAATGGATTTTTGGTTTTTTGCAATTTTTTGCTAAACACATTGGCGTAGAAATAAAAATGACATATCATTGAGCTTGTCATCATGTAAGTAACCTACATACCAAATTTGAACGAAATCGGAGGAAAAAAGTTGAATTTATAAATTTTTGATTTGCTTTATTGAGTTTTTAAAAATTATTGATTTTTTTATGCTAAGACCCTATCTCTTACATGGTACAATGTATGTGCCAAGTTTGGTCAAAATCAGTTGGATGGATCTCAAGTGAAAAGGTATCAGACAGAAAGACATCCTCTGTTATATATATATATATATATATAAATTAATATTGAAATATTACACTACAAAATTAAAAATAAATATGAATTTGAGTAAAAAATTTACTAAAATAAAATGATTTAAATATTTACAAGTGATGTATAAATTGCATGATCTGCAATGACTTAAGCACTACAAAGGATTTACACTCTTTTTTAAACAAAGATGATACATCTGTCTATATTTCTGAGATGAGGTATTGTAACTATTTACATTATTCAAACTGTTGTCCTCATCTTTGTTGCCGTATTCATGACATTTTGGCCATTGTATGCTCCTTCCTTCTTCAGGTGATATACATTAGAATTTTGAACCAAACCATTTATTCTGTCCATCAGAGTAGATTTTTTTCTAGTTCCCCATGCCAAGCCTTTTTTGGATACCTCAGTTTCAGTTATTTCCCTTTAGTAACTCAACTCTTCATGTTTTTGTTCATTGCTGTCCAGGACACATGGGTCATTGGATAAAAGTGTTGGTTGAAGTAATCCAGTGACTTGACACAACAAAGAATTGTGAGTTCAATACCTGGCCGCAGCAGAAGTGAACAAAACATTACTAAAAGGAAATAACTGAAACTGAGATATCCAGAATGCATGGCAGGACTAGAAAAAAATCTACTTTGGTGGATGGTTTGAAATTCCAACATGTATCACCTGAAGAAGTCTGGAGCATACAATGGCTGAAACATTGTGAATCTGACAATAAAGATGAGGACAATAATTTGAACAATGTAACTAGTGTAAAAAGATGATATAAAATCTTTTTTTTTTTTAAATTCAGTATTGGATTGTCTACTGACATTGTGAGATTTCATGTGTCTTGTTAATCTGGGCCTATTTCTACATACTTTATTACAAACTGAACAGGATTAATTTAGAGAAGTTAGTTACATACTGTCAGTTATTGCAATGTAGCAACAACTCTAAGTAGAAGCTTATGAAGCTTTATTTGACTAATTCAGCTTTAGTGCTGAAAATGTTTATTTTATTATAGTGGATGGTTACAAGTGAAATGGGAAATGGGATGGGCTTATTTTATTACCCCCATTATATATACTCAAACATACAAATTAGAAGTAATTTCAATTTGAAAAGTTTCTCCTGTATTTCTTTTTAAGAAATCTGGCAACATTAAGTTAATTAGTATCTGATTACTAAACAAGTGTAGTAGATTTTATTGGTATGATTATGTTTTCTTATACTATCCTTTAAAACATTGCTCAAACCAGAGTATTAAGAAAGTATTACAAAAACATTTTAATGAATCTGAAATGATTTTCTTACATGGTCTTGTATTTTTTCTTTTTTTTTTTCTTTTGAGAATCATTTCTCATTCTTCTCTGGAATTCTGCCTTAACACAACATTTTAAAATGAAGACTGATGATTTTACTTTGTTCCATTTCAAACCATCTATTCACTAACACCTGCACTAAAGGTTGGTTGGTTGGGTTTTATGGCATATCAACCACTGTGGGTTATTTAATGCCAAATCCAGTTTATATATATATGCCAAATATATCAATTTTATTGTTTGTTTGTTTGGGTTTTATGGCATATCAACCACTGTGGGTTATTTAATGCCAAATCCAGTTTATATGAATTTTAAATGCCTATTTTGTATGGAATAAAAAATGTATAGCTGGCAACATTATTGTTTCAAAAAAAAAAAAAAAAAAACAAAAAAAAACGTATAGCTGGCAACATTATTCCTTTACAAAAAAAAACGTATAGCTGACAACATTACTTCCTTCTACAAAAAAACGTATAGCTTGCAACATTATTTCTTTTACAAAAAAAACCTATAGCCGGCAACATTATTCTTCTTTTACAAAAAAAAAAAACGTATAGCTGGCAACATTATTTTTTTTTTTTTTTTTTTTTTTAACAAAAAAATGCATAGCTGGCAACATTATTTTTTTTTTTTACAAAAAAACGCATAGCTGGCAACGCTCTTCTTACAAAAAAACGTATAGCTGGCAACACTACTTTTTTACAAAAAAACGTATAGCTGGCAACATTACTTCTTTACAAAAAAAACTTAGAGCTGGCAACATTATTGTTTCAAAAACTTAGAGCTGGCAACATTATTTTTCTGAAAACATTATCTGAGACCTTGCTGTTGGATGCAGTTTATCGCCGTACCCAGGACTTGTATGTAGTTTATCGTCATACCCAGGACGCGGATGTAGTTTACCGTCATACCCAGGACGCCTTGCACTAAAGGGTATTAATATTTTCACTACTCTACCTATTAAAGGTAAAAACTAAAAAAGTAAGTGCTGAAAGTGTTGGTTAAAAAATTTCATTATATTGAGGATGGCAATTATTTTGTTTCATTTGAGGTCTTGTTTTTCATCATTAATTGATGATAATAAAAAAAACAAACAAAAAAACCCAGATTCCAGATATGTAAATGTTCATACTTGCCTGATTTTGACATCTAATTATCAATTCATTAATTAACCAAAGTTTTCATCAAATTATCTTTTTTTTTATATATACATTTTGGCTTGGTAAAAAGTGTATCACTAATGTAACAATTCTGGAAAGTAACGTAACTCTATAATACTGTAATACTATTAGGTTGGTGCAAAAATAATGACGTAATAATGTCGTTTTTTGACGTATTTTTTAACATCAAAAAACGACATTATCACGTCATTATTTTTGCACCAACCTAATAAATGTAAGTGGAGTTTTATATGCTATCAAATATGGGATATTCTTGAGAGTTCCTGCATTCCTTTAATAATGACAAATTGAGTGAAAAGTCTGCATAAAAATATCTGTTAACATTCAAACGCTTAAGTCATATTATTGTAGCATGCCTATGGATGATAATGGGTATGTCCCCATTCACATAAATACAGTAGTAAATACTGTATGTTGGTTTGCAGTTGAAGATTCATTGTGGAATTCACTTGACTCATTTTTTCTACATGCTGCTGGCGAATCTTATATGTGTTGTTCATGCCCTAAGTATTATCATTCCTTACCAACCTTCATATGATTATTCTATTCAGTAACCTTCCCTAGGTTACAACACATATATTCAAAATAATGTTATTGATAAAATCCTTATTGTATGCATTTTATCAGTTTGGTATAATGATAAGCATCATCAGTTGTACTTTTGGTTCATCTACAAGCTCACCTTTCTGGTTTAAGAATGAAATAAACCTTTTAAGCTTTCTTTTGAAAAGAAGTTAACATTGATACTTACATAATTACTGGTTTGATGGTCAAGTTCTGGTCCAACAGGTGTGTGGCATCTAAGAGCCTCTTCAGCAATGATTAATTTATGGGCACAATCTTCAAGAGCATTTAACATTTCTTCATTGTAGGCATCAAGTGCTTCTTTACTGTTACTGGAAAGTTCTTCTTTGAATCTTAGCCACCACTCCTCTTTGTTGACTGGAAAAGAAAATGGAAAAATTCTTTTTTAGCTTAAGAAATTTTCTCATGTATTTCGTAACTTTTGGTTTTGATGATCAGAAAAGAAAGTTATAAAGTGTAAAAATCAACTTGGTATTTTTGTGATTAACTGATTACTTGATAATGGTCACACAGCTCTAAAGAAGACTTTAAATTTACAAATTTTGTTCAGATAACAGAATCCTTCCTTTTGATGATGTTTGTTGCTTGTTTTTATTTATTGGTATATCAACCTGGGTTATGGGGTATTTAGTGCTGAAATCTAAATATTTTGTACACAATTTAATTTTTTATTTTTTGAGATAATAATGGTTTTAATGATACAAGTCTAATTAACCCATAGGTGGGAGAGAAAAAGTGGATTGATACATTTCTCAAGGGTATTTCTGCATAAGTGAATATAATGAACCCAACTGGAATTGGAACTTGGCACTACAATTAGCAATTCTGAGCCATTATCCATTACATCACCCACACATCCAAACTTACAGCACCTGGTATTCCCAAGTGGTCCCCCACCTAGGTACTGATCATGCTTGATATTGCTTAACTTCAATGATCATACAGGAACTGGTGTATTGTGGCTGTAAGCCTCCTTCCTTTTGAAATTGTATAAAAAAAAATTGAACCAAGATAAAAAAATAAATCAGAAAGAAATTGAAAATATTGACAAAAGATGAAATGAAAAAAAAAAAAACCCAGAAAAACAAACAATGGCAGCTTTATAAATAAGACAAAAAGGTTAAAAGGATAATAAGCAAGAAAATTGGATTGACCAGCAAGATAGTGCTGAGAATGTAAACAGAGAGAAAAGATGAAAAATATTAAGAATGTTGGCTAAAGATATGAAAGCAATCAAATTAACACTTTAAGATCACAAAGAGAATCATGTCAGTTGTTAGGAAAAGTAGTACGTGAAAACTGATTTCTCAACAGTAACTTTTACTGATGACTGTAGAGCTACATTATCCAGAGAATAGAAATAGTCAACCTACAACTTAGAAGAGGGAAACGGTGGTAAGGTGGAGTAATATTTTGGGCTTGTATGGTAAAATTATAGATCCCTTCAAAGTTGATGTTGGTATCAGGATAAATGCCAATAATTATTGCAACTTTATTGACAAGATATTTGTTGTATAGTATAGATACCAAGAAGTTTTAAGCTAAAGAGTATATTCTTGCAAGGCAATGCTCCTTTGCATTCTACAAAGCTGACTATTGCCATAAAAGGTTTAAAAGATACCAAATTAATAGAATAATTACCCAGTCTACAGATATTAATGCAATAGCCAATTTGTTGTCCAACATTAAAAGAGAACGAAAACAATTTTAAAGCAAAGAAGATCTTTAAGAAGCAATAAAAACTGCTGCAAACTATGTTAAAAGTTTAAAGAGTAGAAAAAGTCAAGAAAATCAATGAATGAAAGATTGATGAACATTATAAAATGCCAAGGAATTCATATTAACACATAAAATAATAGAAATATTAATTTGTTCATGTATAGTAGACTAGCAGTAGAGCGCTGCGTTGCCCGGGGATGTAACACTAAGAGATAGATCAAGTATTGACCATCATGAAGACTGTAAAATAAAATTGACAAAGATTATTGTTTAAGGTTGACGGACACGCATGTCTTAATTAGTTTTTTTTTGCCTTTTTTTACGAATTGATCAAACCCAAACTCAAACAAAAACATTGTTTTCAATTGTTATGAGTCTACCGATTGAATAGAATTTTATTATAAACAATTGTCTTGTAAATGGAATTTTTAAAGAATTCTGAATGTAAAAATAAAGAAAAAAGTGTGCAAGACAATAAGAAACACTACCTGCCAAAAAAAAGTGAAGTTTTGTTGAGATCGGTTGAAAAATGTAGGAAATCCGATCCTATATATAAACAAACACACACAAACAAACACACACAAACAACCTGGGTTTTATAATAAGTATAACTCGATATGAGTTGTCCCCCTTCCATTCTGGTGACAGAATCATGTTTTAAGTGTTTTCAAATTGATTTTGTGCAAAAACAATTGTTTTTCCAATTTTTGGTGCTGTCAGAACCACCGCAAGGTAATTTTACGCAGTCCTGTGAAGTTTTGTTGAAATCGGTTGAAAAATGTAGGAAATCCGATCCAATATATAAATGCACACACAATCTACGTTTTATAATAAATAAGATCTTGTATTATGTTTCTTTGACCTTTTGAATTTATTTCTAAATAAAATATTGGCAAACTTAGAAAACAGAGTGTCAAAAGTACAGTTTTTTCATTGACACTACTATTATTTTAACTACCTTCCATTCTCAGGAATGTTTGTTGTTTTACAAAGTGATGCTTAGAATTGTAATAAATCTAAACATATGAAAGTGAATTTATACATTTTCTTTGTTCTTTAGAATTGGCAACAGAAATAATAAACACTATTTATTTCTGGCATTGTCATGTCTGTCCACTATTTGGCGTTGTCTGACCAGTTCTTATGTAGTAGTCCTTGCTTCAACAGTGCTTTGCATGATTGTCTTGTGGAGGTTGTTATGCCATGTGACAAGGCCAAAATCATACCATCTTCTGACATTTAATAGTGGTGAGGGAGAGACTCCTGTCGGCCCACAAGACTTTTGACCTTGCTCTGTACATATTCATTGATTTTGTTCTGCCAGTAGAAATGCAACATAGAAATCTGCACACAGATCGCCACAGCAATGATGAACAGACTGGAAAGGATATGAAAGAGCAACATCAGCTTTTAGACCAAGTTCAATATCTACAAATTGCTGGTCATATCCATCTTCCTCTATGGGTGTAAGACTCCAGACTTTCAAGAACAAATGCTTGAGAAAGTTCCTCTGTATCTCCAACTGGGAGCACAAAATGAATGCTTATTTATGTTACATTCACTTATGTGCAAATACTCTTGGGAAAAGTATGGGTCCCTCTTTCTCCACACAGACTGGGCTCTTCAGCCTTGGTTGACAACCTGTCTAGGAGAAGGACAATTATGAACTCAAAAACTCCATGTATCTCTGGTGAAGCACATATGCAGCTAATGATAGGATCA
This sequence comes from Acanthosepion lycidas, assembly GCA_963932145.1. NCBI lineage: Eukaryota > Metazoa > Mollusca > Cephalopoda > Sepiida > Sepiidae > Acanthosepion > Acanthosepion lycidas. The sequence goes on from OZ010589.1 coordinate 55,443,257, forward strand.
TGGAATTCACAATTCCAAGATCCCAAATATAGAAAAAAAAATTGACAAAAAATTCAAGAACTATACATTTTAAAATATAATGAAAGTTTTTGAGAAACTGATGTCTTATTCATAAAACCAACTGACAGTAAATATATTTCACTCACTTGTTTTTATTACTGACAATATTTAATTGTACAAAAACGTTCTGACAAATTAGTAATCAAATAATAATGGATTTTATTCTGAATCTAAATTGACCGATTATCAAATATTTTTTAATGCCAAACCTGAACATACCTGAATATGGAATACCCACTGCATATCGACTGCTGTCTCGCCGTTGGCTTGGAGGACTGACTGGGGGTGAGGATTTGAGATATGTCTCAATCTCTGTATAGTCATCATGTTCCACTTCAGGAAGTGGTTCCTGTTAATACAAAAGTTGATTAACTCATTTAATCAATTAATCCAATTTGTGCATTCATTATCAATTCCTTATTAATTTTAATGCTAACATTGATAGTTTTTTGTTGTCTAATTTTTAAAGGTAACATAAAATTATGCCACGGTTAAAATAGTTTTTACAGAGAATTTTATATATAAAATATTTACATATATTACGTAATACAACAGCTACTTTACAGCAACATGTATTTATTCTGGAAACAATATCATTTAGTTTTCTTCAGATAAAATAAATTCACACAAATTTTTCTGTATTGACAGAACATTTATGGTAGGAACTGTATAAGAGTGAGATTTTATTGATATCAGTAAACAAAACAGTTTTGATTTTAAACTCATCAGTGTGAACCCCCTATGCTTCTTTCAGTACTTTTCCAGAATAAATTTTGCTGTATGGACAGCTTCAGTAAAGCCATGTGACTCTACCTGATGAACAATTAGTGCTGACAGAATTATATAGTAAAAAAAATGACAGCAAATGATAGATAAAAGAAACCGGGGTGGGGTGGGGGGAGAAGTGCAGGAAAGAGAACAGAAAAAAAATTAAAAGTTCTGGTTAGGAAAAATAAAAATGACCTTCCTTCTGTGACTTAATTGAACTTTTAATTCCATTATAAAATTTATTGTCATATATATATATATATATATATATATATATATATATATATATATATAATATATTGTCTGTTTTTTATAGAGACACTTATTTAACTAAATTCTTGAACATTCAGACCAGTAAATATAATTAATACTGTTTAATTGAAGAAGAGAGTATTTACTTAAATAATTATATGGATGAAAAATAACAATCAAACAGAAAATATATTAATATTAGGTTGGTGCAAAAATAATGGCGTTTTTTGACGTATTTTTTAACGTCAAAAAACGCCATTATTTTTGCACCAACCTAATATCTGTTGGATTTAATCCATTTCCTATGATATATTGTTATTGTTTATGTTCAGATACAAATTCAGAAATGATATACTGAGAAAGATCAGCGAAAGCATTTTTTAAAAGCATTAAATTTGGGCTTTGACTGGAAGTTCACTGTGGCTGAATGGTCATAGCATGCCAGACTTAATGTTTGTTCCTCATAGGATGCAAGTTCGATTTCTGCCAGAGAATGTATATTTTCTACAAAATTTCTTGAACATTCAGGCCTGTAAATGTAATTAATATTGTCTAAGAACAGAGAATTTACTTAAGTGTACCCATAAAAAATAATGTATAAACAGAAAATATAAATATTTGTCAAATTTAATCAATTTCCTATGATATATATATATATATATATATATATATATATATATATGTATGTATGTATGTATGGTCATTCTATAATTTAAAAAAAAAGTAATTTCCCCAATTTTCCTAACAAGGATGTCCAAGATATTCAAGATTTTGTAAATACTAGGTTTTTCAAAGTAAGGTAGATGATTGCTATATCTTGACAAAAAGTTACTTACAATTATACTCTGAAAATGTAAAATAAATAAAGATATATTACTAAGTTATCCACCCTATTAATGACTATATATCAATGAAAATACAGAAGAGAGGGAAATATTGATAAAGTTATCATCATAATGAAATCTGAACAAAAAGAATTAAATTATTTGGTTGCTTTTATTAAGGCATGCTAAAAATTTCCATTACAAGACAAAGACCATATAATGGAAATGATAATAATGAGAATAAAAGCAAGCAATGTGTAACAGTTTAGCTTATAGTTTCAAAACATGGAGAAGCAAGAAAAAATACTTTTTTTTTTTTTTTAAATGGATATAAAATGTTAATTTTTCAAGGATATGAATATGAATTTACAGGTCAAAGTTCATGAATGTCAATTTTAAAAATACATAAATAACCTGAAAAGCTTTAAAGTTAAAACATAATCAGTTTCGATTCAGTAATAGAACATCATGTTTTCTTTTCTTTTGTAATCAAAGAGTAAAGATTTAATTTATAATAATTGTTTTTCCAGGAGTTTTCAGATGAAGCGTTTCTATGATTTCAAGGATCAGATTATTTCCTTGTTATTTTTAACACATTTCAGCCGATACATTCTTATGTTATCTCAAGTATACATTGCAGTAAGTCTTTAAAAACATATATGGGGAAAAAAAATCTTTCATCTTTTTCCATCCAACTACACCTCTTTCACCCAATATTGGCAAAAACCCAAGAAAAAATTGGCAGCTTAAAGTCATGAATTATACTTTGACAGTTACCTAGATTATTACAAGCAAAATAATAACAGATCTTTGTCCACCTTACAAGATGAGGTAAGAAAATAGAAAGGTAAATAAATAACTTGAAAGAATTAATGTTGGCGTGGTTGAATTAATATTTAATAGCACAGAAAATAGATTTATCCAAAAAGTTTGAAATTCAAACCGAGAAAGTGCTCAGTTCAAACTAATGGTTTTAGGAAAGATAAGAATTCATCTCTCTTTTTTTTATCCTAGCTATCAAATAATACTAGACATTTTAGCTTTGATTGTTAACTAGTCTAGGACAAAGACAAGTTACTGGGTGACTCACTACTGCGGCCTTGTAACAAGTTAATGTAAGATTAGTAAATAACAATAGCAAAGTGATAAACTTGATCATTTTATATTACTAACATTTTTTGCAACATGCTATGCGTGTTGAAGTCCCCATAGTATTTAGTTGAGTTATTTTTCAAACATTTTTCACTGAGATTTACAAACTCTATGTTTTGTTCAATTTCGCAAACCAACTGATGAAATTTGAATAATCTGATTTGTTTGGAAAAATACTTTGGCAAAAACTTCACATTTTAATAATTTCTTTAACTTTATTTTATAATCTTTTAAAATTCTTAGGATTTCTTACTCTTGAGCAAGCAATATACAACTGGCCATATGTAAATACTTCTTTCTGGAGCAAAATTTCAACTTTTGAAGTGTTTGGCCTTAGTGATTTGTTTATAGTTCTTGCAAATGCAGGGTGAATTGGAAACTGGATTCTTGTATATAAAATCTTAAAGATATTCAAAAAACAATACTGCATTTTTATTAAACAAATATTTATTACATTAGTCATTAAATTGTTTTTAAAATAGTGGGAATATTTTATATGTTAAATAATAAAACATTTTTCCAATAAATGAATGGAAATTTATTGTACTAAGCTATGCACCCTAGTAAAACCAACAGTACTTTGTACCCCTTTATCTGTTTGTACTTCTCTCCAAAACGTGGTTCTGATCAGTCAATGTATGGCTATTTTAGAGGGTGTGACAGATAGACTAATGAAAGTCACAGAATTTTATGTATAGCTAAATAGTGGTCTCAGTGGTTAATTTTTTTTGAATGGCTGACTATGAGCCATAGAGTTGAATGCAGAACACACCTGTAAGATAGAAGCCAGATGACAAAAGCAAAAAAAAATAAAAGATTTTGAAGAGTTGCACAAAACTAAGCAATAAGCAAGCTGTTAATTAACATGATAGCATAGAAAAAGTCACAAAGAAATATAAAAATTTAAATTGGATTTAATTTTTCAAATTTAATTAAAATTTTTAAACTCTTTCATGACTTTTGGGGCACTGTGCTGAAAGTGGATGCGTGTTACTTAACTGAAAAAAGGTTTTCAAAAGAAGCACAAAGTTTTATGAAGTGAATTACGAAATTTTTGAAAATGAATGCTGAATTCTAAAATGGACTTGTTTTTCAGAGTTATCTCCCTTATTTTATAAAATGAGTCAGACTGAAAACTTTTCAGTATCTATGAATGATAATTTTTAAAAAGCTGTTGCTTTAGATATTTCAAAGGCATTTGACAGAGTTTGGCATGCTGGTTTTCTTCACAAGTTGAATGGTTATGGTGTTTCTGGCCCTTTCTTTAATTTTATTCAATCTTTCTTATCAAACCACACAATGAAAGTTATCTTGAATGGTCAATCGTCTAGACCATTTTGCAGGTGTCCCCCAGGTTTCTATTCTTGGACCCACTCTGTTCCTTATTCTCATCAACAACCTTACTGATGTCATCAGTTCCTGATTCGGTATCTATGAAAACAACCTGATTTTTACTCTTATCTTAATTGTAAATAAATAAGGGTTCAATAAAACCACTTTAGCAGCTGATCTCAAAAATGACTTTAAATCTGTTGTAACTGGGGTAAGAAATGGCTTGTTAATTTTAATGCCTCTAAAATGAAGTTGTTCTGCATTAATCATCTTAGAGTACCTTTTTTGCCTTCCACAGTATAGCTGATGCTAACCTGTAGGAGAACAACTCCGTGTGTCTTCTTGCTTTCATGTTTTCTACTGACATGGAGTGGAATAATTATAATGAATCAATTGCAAAATCTGCTCCTAGGAAAGTTGCTTCACTATGTCATGCTAGACAATTTTTATCACCAGAATCTATCTTGTGAGTCTACTATTCATTCATGTATTGAATATTGTTGCATTGTGCTTCTGCAATGTCTCTAGAGATTCTTGAAAACATCCAAAGTACCACCATCAATATTACTGGTCCTGACCTGACATCATTTTGGCTTCAGTTACTTTCCTACTGATGTAACATGGCTTCTTTTTATGTCATCTATAAATATTTTCATGGCAATTGTTTTGCTGAGCTTTCCTTGTTGTTTCCTTTCACAGATTTAAGTGCAGTACTAGATTGGTAGCTAGGTCTCATGATTTTACTGTTGAAATATCTAGTTGTAACCATAAGTCTTATGATAAGTTTCTTCTCATACACTTCTTGCTTGTAAAACTCTTCTGGCTTCCTGTTTTCCTGTCAACTATGATCTTTAAAAATTGAATTGCAATGTCACTCATCATTTTCTGCCTCCTTGAATCCTGGTCTTTTATTGTTTTCTCTGTTTCTTTAATTCTCAGTAACCCCTTGCATCTTGGTGGCTTTATTGCTTTGCTTGGGGTGAAATGATTAAAAAATATTTTTTTTTTAATTCCATTTGTTTGGTTTAAGACTAGCACACATGAAATATTAATGCATTCACAGTACCAAACAATAAGGTTTTCACTACTGTTAGGCATTAAATAAAGTTAATGAAGTCATGTCTCCTTTTTGAAATTCCAACCTTGTCTTCGTTTTATCCTCTGAAATGCTAATGCCTGAGCAATCTCTATTGTTCTATTCTTGGCTTACATATGTCAGCAAAAAAAACAAAGCCACCACTGATTGTTTTATAGAGATGCAGTAGATAAATTATCTCCTTTTTTACAGGACAAATTTACTAATATCCTAAGTGACCATGAAGGTCATGTGACAACAGCCTATGCTTAAGGATAGTCAGTTGCTGTTTAGACTATGAGAGAGACAAATGTAGCCAGTGGCAGTTAAGTCAGTCAGTGAAAGTCATGTATCTTAAATAAGAAATCTCCTTGGCTGCCCATGTCTCACCTAGAAACATTATAAGTAAAACTTTCCATATATTTATCCTTTCACAAACTGCTTGTGTTTTTCATGTTTTTGTTTTCTCTCTATGAGACAAATTGTAATAAATACAGATCTCTTTGTGGATGACATTAATGCTTTCAGGCACAGTTTATTTTGTGAATTAATTTCTTTGAGTTATTTGAGCTCTTCCTTCTGTTGCATCATAGTATTAATAGATCATGGATATACTAATGTTTGATATAGGTCTTGGAGAGTGGAGAAAGCCAAGATATTTTTTCTCACTTTCCAAGAAACCTCTTTAGTATTAAGTCTTTAGTTAATGTTCACTGTATGTAAAGTATTCTCAGGTGGTACAATCAAATACTAAATCTAATTATTTTTACTATGACTAACTAGATAAATCTGGTTGCTAATTGCTCAGTTTCTAAACTAAGCAAAAATTAATCATTTTAAACCTTCAAGAAATACTCTATGCTGTAAAAGCTAACCTTTAGTGCAATTCTCTGCTTGTAAAATCTACATAATTTCACCAATTTCAAAGCTTTAGGGAATTATCATTATTAGGTTGATCTTATAGCAATCTTAAAAAGGTAAAATAGGATGGGGTGGGGGTATGTAAAACTCAGGCAAATATTCCATGCTTATAGCATCTCCTATTTGAATAGTCTTAAAATATGAACAATCTTGCAGAAGCCAAGAAGACATTCAATAAGGATTAGATAAAAGATTTCTTATTATGTAAATCATATTTCCAGTTAAGGAAGTATTACCATTGCTACACGGTTAAAAGTTGTCCATGAGTTCATATAGCAGGGTATTACAGCCTCACTTTCTTCCTCTTCCATGATAATGTCCTGAATAAGACATGAATCAACCAATCAACGGTTAGGACTATTAAAGTTTAACCAATATCCTTGTGTTTAAACTGAAGCCACTTTTTTCCAAATATATATATAATTTAAAACTATATTTTGGGAAGTTTCTAAGTATTTATCTGAAATCAAAATATGGACTTTAAGCAAAATAGTCACAATATATATGGTGAAAAAAAAAGGTTTCAGTTTAAATTGATACTAGAGGGATAATGGTTAAAAACATAGTTGAGTACATGTAAAATGAAAATTTCTACCTTTGTCAAGTGAATTCACTCAGGCAGCTGGAACTTTTCCTTTAGTATTTTGAAAACAAGTGGTATTTATATATATATATATATATATATATATATATATATATATAGAGAGAGAGAGAGAGAGGAAACTTAAGTTTAAGCTAAAGTTTATTTTCCATTAATTATAAACAAACAGAAATGATTCTTTATAAATTTATTTTTTTCTCAATATGGAAATGACAAGTGGGTGGAATTTCAATCTGAATTTTGCATATTAGTAAGCTAAGAAAATAGCCTGCAATGCATTTCTACAAAAGCCTACATTTAATGCATTTCTACATGAAATCATAATATATTATGCAGTTTATAGCTTTTCAAAATCACTATAAAGAAGATATGAGCAAGATAAATTTAATGTTTTTCATGATGAATGTTAATATACAATGGGTGTACAATGACCTTATATAACTTGTCTTCTTTTCACTTCTTATTTCAAAATGGGTCCAGATGATCTTGCCTGCACTTTATGATATTCATAGCATCAAGTTTCTCATGAAAACTTACTTAATTAAAAGCCTCTGTATGTAACTTAGTAAAAAAGAAACTTAATTAGAAACAAAATGGCTGACAAGATTATCCTTTTATGTAGATAAAATAATAGAATTGCTTTTGCTTACATTAAAATCAGATCTTTTCCCCTTGATGTTACATAGTTTGACACAAGGCCACAAATACAGGGCAGCTAGTAATGAACCTGCTAACCATTGCCCCACAAAGAGGTGATGGTTAGCGAATTTAATTATCATTCAGGTTTTCTCTAATTAAAGATAACATATGAATGAAAAGAACAGAGCAATATATCTACATCTTCATGCAAACTATAAAGACAAACATCCCAAAGAAACAAACAAAAGGTGAATTTGTCATTAATTATGATTAAAAAAATTGAAGAAACTAAATTAATTATCAGATATCTTCTTAGATAAGAGTTCATAATTTTAGACTTTAAAAAAAAAAAAAAGAAAGTAATTTATCAATTTACTTCCTCTCAGCTGTTAAGCAGATTTTTGTCTAATTTTTGAGATGAAAAATTATTATTATGAACTGATTTATTTAGACTAATATCCTCATATTGATTATTACAGTCATAAAGTTTCATTTATTTCTGAGATAAAGAATTATCATTATAATATGAGGTGGATGCTGAAACATTTTTGGTCTAAACAAGAAGACCTTAAAAACAAATTCTGATGTTTGGTTATTGGAACCTTTGGAACTTTTAAGCACCACTCATACATTGATCAATTTGAATTTAGTTTCATCATCTCACTTTTTAGTCATGTTACCTTCCAACATTCTTCAGGTGTCTGTCATATTTGATAACCTTTTGTTTCTTTTTAAATATATGTACCTTCATAAGAATTAACTGATGCTAGATATTTCCTGTCATGTACAGTAGAAGGAAAGGTTCTACTCCACTGTAGATATCCCATAGCAGCCAATTATTGGACAACTGATGATGGCCAGAGGGTACTTGGTTGAAATGTTGTATCTATAATAACATTGATATCAACCGGGATGAGAACAATAGTTTGAAATAATAGAAGTATATTGACAATTACTCATCTCTGAAATAAAATACTAAATTATAAAAATTGGTACAAACTCGCTATCATAACCAAATGTCAAAACCATCTGACATTGAATATGAAAGGCTCCAAAAACACACTACTAATATCCTTTGGATATAAGGGTTGATTAGACACGTGTTACTGTCATGCGGTGGTTGTGAGTTCAATTCCTGGATCAGGTAGTGAAGCGATGTTTCATCAGGAACAAAAAGTAACTGATGTTACAGAGACAAAATATCATATAGAAATCCCATATCAGCCAATTAAGGGACATCTGATGATGACCAGAGTGTACTTGGTTGAAAGGTTGTGCCTATAATGACATCTATATCTTTTCTAATGCTCGTTTGCAGGAGAGACTTCAATAGTAACACCTTTGAACATTACTCATTCCGACACCGCTGGTTCCCATATATATATTTTTTTCTTTACCTATCACGTGATCTAATTATTTCAAGATGAGATCGACTGTGCTTGCTCTCTGGCCATCCATGTTCAAACCCAAGCGTTGGCAGCGACACTTTATTCGTATATGACAATATCAACAAAGATGAGAATAATAGTTTGAAATAATACAAGTATACTCCACTCTAGATTAAATAAAGTGCCAAGCTTGAAATTTCTCAAAAGTTAATGAATATGACAGCTATACCTGAAAAAGTCTAGCATGCATGTTGAAACTACAATAACTAAAATGAAGACACTATTTGGAAGAGATCAATATTTTACTAATATATGTAACATAACACTGGACTAAAAAGATAACCATGGCATGCAGTAATTAGTAAAAGTTATTAGCTAATTTTTACTCTCCTTTGTAGTATGATAAAGTTATTTATATGATCTAATGAAGCCTTTTGGTTTAATATAATGGCTTCAACATATCTAACATTCCTTTTATTTGTATGCAAAAATAAATTATAATTTATGTAAGAAGGCTTCTTTTTAGAATTAATAGCAAATACAAAAAACAAATGCACAACAGTTTGTGGCATATGACCATTTGGCTGTTTAGATAAATTCCATTATTTATTAATAGTACATTTTTTAATACTAATGTTATATGTTCAAAAAAGAAACCAAACAAATACACAGCAACACAAAGAAAAGTAAGATAAAATATCATGGCTTTAACCCATATCCTCTAAGTGTCAGTTGAAATTGATGGTGCCTTTTATATATATATATATATATATATATATATATATATATATATATATAAAACTATAATTTTGAGAAGTTAAAATTTCACTGAAATATGTTGGAAAATTTCCAAATTTTCATGTGAAACCAAGAAAATATACCTTTTAAGCACAACGGCCAAAATATATGGGGCGGGGAGTTTAAACTGATGTTTTGAGGATATGAGTTACTTGTTATTACTATCATTTACTGTTATAGTCACTCATAAAATGTAAAACTTGGTGAAATGAGTAAAATTATTTGTTGTAGTATAATTAGTAAACTAATAAAAATCTTCCATTCAGAATACTTAAAAAAATTGTTTGTAATTACTGGGTAGTAATTAAGCACACAGTTTGAAGTATAAGAATAAGTCTTCATCACAGTAGAAAGTTTTACATTGTAAAACATGCTAAATTAAACAAATACTGAGCTCATGTATGAGATAAAATTTTGAAAAAGAAAAAAAAAAATCAAACATTTAAACAAAATACTTTCTGTCGTTTTGAGTTGATTCATCATCACTTCAAAATTTGTTCCGATTGAGCTTTTTTCTTTTTTTTTTTCCTTACTACAATATTTCAGCCCAGCCATTCTACAGCCTTCTGTAATTTTAAAGTCAGTCATCATCACTTGAAAAGTTGTTCAAGATTATTGGTGTCATTGTTGCTCTTGTTGTTTCTACAACAACATAGATATTCCTTGCTACATATGAATTGTACACCTGAAGGCAGCCAGAGAATGATTGATTAAAAAGTTTTTGAACAACTTGTCCAAACAACTTTCATAGTCTGTATATATGTAATTAATTAATTGTATTTTTGGCTCTATGACTTGCTTTGGCAATTAGTTGGAGATTCATCTCCAGCTGTGCTGGTCAAACTCTACCAGCTACCCAACCCTGTGTATACAGGGTCTACGGGGAATTTTACCCAAGCCTATGGGCTCGGTTTTGCCCCACATTAAAAAACGGCCTTGTGCCACATTTTGCCTTGCAGGGAGGTAAGGTAAATAACCTTGCTCAATGAATTTTTATATTTTAATTTTTCTAAATTTTGTGTTATCAAACATTAATTTCTTTTTCAAAAAGTAAATTTTTAAATGTACAATAATCAATAAAAGAGTGAAATTTTGAACTAATAGAGTTTGTAAATAAAGATTTTATCACAAACAAGGCAAATCTTAGAAATCAGAAAAACATAACACAACTCTCTCCCTACAAAGGATAAAATAGAGGAATCAGCTTATTGCCAGTTTAGAAGTAGTACAACTCGGAATTCAAAACTCTGAAGCTGCACAAAGATTGTTAGATATGATGTGCAGATACTATGACTGTAAAAACAACAATAAATCTCCAAATGTATGGATAATCCCACTGGAGAGAGCAGTTATTCAGAATGTTTTTGACATCAATGAGCATCCATCTCAGGGAAGGTGGGTGGATAGAACAACATTATATTAGAAAAAAAAAAAAAAAAAATGAGGACTCTGGAACTACCTCTTAATTTCAGCTGTTCCCAGGTCCCCCCTGACCCAGGGTCCCAGCTAAGGGGCAAATAGTAAAAACAAAACACTATGAAAGCAAAAAAATACAATTTTATAGAATGAAAAACAATACATTTTATCTGTAGATGAATGCATACAATTACATTTAAAATATATTTAGCTGAAGCCATAAAATTGTGTTCAAAATATTCAGAGTCAGCATTAAATAATCCATAGCTACTAAACAAAATCAACCAATCAACGTTAAAGAACTTTCATAACATTAATCCATATAATATCCTACAATTTCTTAAAGAAAGCAAACTGTATTACAAAATATAATTTTAACAAAACTGTAAAAAAAAAGACTCTGTAAAAAAGATTTTTGTAACAAACAGGCATCATGTGAGTCACACTGTGACATTCTGCTCTTCAAATAATACTTTTAGTATGAATAAGATCACTTGTTTTTTTATTCTGTTTAAGAAATAAACTACTGTATTGTCTTCTGTATAACATGACTTGAATATAATACAACCCTTTATTTCTGAAGCTAAAAACAAGGAATAAGTTACATCCTTGAGTATAGTATGACCCCATAGTACAGCCATTCCTATGTATATGTAAAGATGTTCAATTATGCTGATTCCCAAAGAACAAACATTGTTGCCATATCAAATGTCTTTTGTAAAAAATTGTTATCAACACCTGTCTACTTGGTTTTTTATTATCTATTGGGCTGAGTGTATTAGCAATCTTGTGTTTCAACCAAGAGATTTTTTTAAGCTGAAAATGTGTATTTGTGTATATGTTTCCCCTTTTTTGCCTTTAATTTTTGTTCAAAATGTTTTGTATTATGCACAATACGGTAATATACTATTTCAAATCTCGTAAAGACATTAGTTAAAATGTATAAATCTTATTTAAATACTTTAGAAGAGGTACAAAATTTAAAAATAACAATAAAAACAGACATGGTAAAACAACCAGAAGGAAAGAATAGCAAAAACTTACATTACTGTAAAGTGGTAATATTGAAATACAAAAGATATTTAACCAAAAAAGCAGCTCAACCAGTTCATTAATCCTCTCCATTAAGGATAAGATATGTGCACAGTGACTAAAAGCAAGCACCAAGGAATTAAAGGCTAATTAAAATTAAGCCTAACAATTACTCCTTCTGCTTACAGAAGGATGGCTGGCAAGAATTAATATAAATAGACAACAACATTCAGGTGAAAATCTGAGTGAGCCTTCTTCAATACCAAAAACACGTCTCAGTTATTGGATTTGGTAGATTGATGGTTGTTTAATAAATGTTCAGCTATCATTAAACCACTAAACACATCTATGTAAATTGTACTTCTGAATATGTCCTTTATTTTTTTTATTTTAACCTGTGTTTTTTGAGATTTTTTTTAATGACCACAGCTGATTGAATAAATGGTGAGACCAACCTGCTCTGTGTAAAAAGAAAAAAAGAAAATTTTCAGTTTTCATAAATCTGCACATGTTATTTGACAAATATTTTATTTTTCAGATGAAACAGAAACATCCAGTTACCAATCCTGACATGATTAATAGAGAAAATAATGATTACCTCGGGATATTGGTCTGCAGGAAGAAGAAGGCTATTGAGCCGTCCAATGACCCAATCATGAAGATCGTAGAATTCATCCACTTCAATTTGGAGCCGGCTATTCTGAGTGTCACCTGTCTCATTCAACAACTGATCAGTCACATGTTTAAATCGCTTAAATTTGCTGGAATTTATCTTTTGCTGCTCTTGGATTTTCTATAATTAAAAAAAAATAATATATATATATATATAGTGTGCATGCCCGTAGGCAAAATAAAATACTGTTTAAAATAAACAGTGTCTACTCAAATATGGGTATCCACTAAAAATTGTTTGAAGTACTAAAACTATGTTGGATTAACAAATAAAATCAATGAATTCTTTAGAAATAGCTTTGTTTATGTTTTGGATACAAAGCTGAGTGGTTATGACTTTCAAAAAAATCTGAAAGAGTAAAATGTGCTTTAAAGTCAAATAGAACCTAGATATGTGGAAGGAACTGGTTCGGTGCTCAATTACACATTAACCCTACAACAACATCCTGTCATGGGACTTCGATGATGACATTTATATAATTATAGTTCATTTATCAAGCAGACTTACAAATAAGATGGTGTTTTCCAAAGAAAATTGTCTCTCATAAAATCCTTACCTTTAAGCATTCACTTTTGCCAGGAACATTGTCACTCTTCTCAAACTCTCTGATCCTTGAATCAACATCATTCAGCCAATCACAGAGGGCTTTGTGTAAGTTGTGATACTCTTCCCATGATACTATATTCTTTTTTGTAATTTTGGTAATATTCTGTACTTTTCTGGACAATTCTTCCCATCGGTTATTAGCTTCCTGAACTTTTTTTTCCAAAGAACCATTGCAGTCTGTGAAGCCTCCCTTTACCAAAATTTCATACTGCTTTTTCAGGTTTTCTAACTGGTTGATCTTTTCAGAAATCTTTCGCTGTATTTCCTGAAAATGAAAAAAAAAATCCTTGAACAGCAGAATCAAGAAATGGTAATGGGGATATTAGCCATTTCCATACAGGAAACATTCAACATTCATTAATTGAACAGCATTACTGCTGGTTAAAAATTATAAAAAATTTTTTCTTAAAACAATTTTTCAGGAAATGAAACTTCTTGAGTCCACTAAATCTTATTACTCTTTCAAGTATTGATGGGAGTTTCCTTCCTAACCTTTTCTCTAAAGTAGTGTGGAAACTTAACAGCTTGATTATATCATTATTTTCTCTTCTAGTTACATCATTTTAGTTGTTGCTGTTGGAAGTGTTCAAGTGACGTGGTTTTTGTTATTTGGTAAAGCTCTTTTTGATTTTGTAGTGCCAGTCTGATGAAGGATCATTTTCTTAAAGATTTGAATGATTTATTCCTTTGAAGCCATTTTTAATCATTGATATGAGGAAGCAGTTGTATTTAGCTGAATAAACTATCAGCTTCATACAACATTTCTGAATGTGCTGGATGTGATGCATGACATCTGTATGAGAGTCAAGATCTTACAAGACTATTTAAGACTTGAGTTTTCAGGTTAATATTTTGGTTTTGTAGCATCTTACTTTGGCAAACAAAAGAGTACATAGCAAAATTTTTCAATAGAAGTATGGCATTTAAGATAGACAAAGAAAATATCTTTTAGCACTGACATAATCAAAGAAGCAGAAAGAGATTATACACAAAAATATAAGCAAATTTAAATAAAACTAATGCAAAACAGATACAACTAAAAAAAATGAATCAGATTTAAAAAAGTGATTGATCAATTGGTAGTAAATAAGTATGGAAAAATGATGGAAGGGTGCCAAGATTAATAAATACACAGGGTCAGAGAAGGATAAAGAGAGAAAGTGAAATAAAATAATAGAGAAAATACATCAGAATAGAGAAAATACATCAGAATAGAGAAAATACATCAGAATAGAGAAAGAAACAGAGAGAGAAAGACAGTAAGTAAAAAAAAATGGTAGAAAGTGATAGAGAGTGAGAGAAAGTAGCAGAGAGTGAGAGAGAGTTAACAAGAGAAAGTGGTAAAGAGGAAGAGAACAAGAGTGTAATGAGAGGAAATTGCACAAAGAGAAAAATATGAGAGAGAGAGAAAAAGTAAAAATAATAAAGAAAACTCTCATATATATATATATATATATATATATATATATATAATAACACACATGTACACTAAAATGAAAAAGAAATTATAAAAAGAAAATAAATTTTTGAATTTATAAAGAAAATAGGAAAAGAAATCATAAAATTTATTTTCTTTGTTTTGTGAATGCAACAACAAAAAGATTTCATTCCTTTCACACAGACTAAAAATCTGATCACCATATTTTGTTGTGTCTAAGGCCCTACTCTACCCAACCACTCAAAAATTGGTTCAAAACATATCTCTGAGGTTTTACATGCAAAGTTGTGGTATCTGGTTGGTTAATGTCGATCCGGATGTTGTGGATTACCAGTTCTTGTATCTGGCCTAACTCTATAATATTGTGATATTAAATGCAAATTTGAAAATATATTGAACCTACAATAAAATTGACGAAGAAAAAATATTAACCAGCCAATCAATTCACTGATTATAAACTTTAAAAAGTTCATTTTGAGTTAAAAAGGAAAAAAAAAGAAGAAAAGGAAAAAAAAAGAAGAAAAGGAAAAAAAAAGAAGAAAAGGAAAAAAAAAGAAGAAAAGGAAAAAAAAAGAAGAAAAGGAAAAAAAAGAAGAAAAGGAAAAAAAAAGAAAAGGAAAAAAAAAGAAAAGGAAAAAAAAAGAAGAAAAGGAAAGAAAGAGAAAAAAGAAAAGGAGAAAAAAGAAAAAGAGAAAAAGGAAAGAAAAAAGGAAAGAAAAAAGGAAAGAAAAAAGGAAAGAAAAAAAGGAAAGAAAAAAGGAAAGAAAAAAGGAAAGAAAAAAAGGAAAGAAAAAAGGAAAGAAAAAAAGGAAAGAAAAAAAGGAAAGAAAAAGGAAAGAAAAAAAGGAAAGAAAGAAAGGAAAGAAAGAAAGGAAAGAAAAAAGAAAAAAGGAAAGAAAAAAGGAAAGAAAAAAGAAAAAAGAAAAGAAAAAAGGAAAGAAAAAAGAAAAAAACGGAAAGAAAAAAGAAAAGAAAAAAGAAAAAAGGAAAGAAAAAAGAAAAAAGGAAAGAAAAAAGAAAAAAGGAAAGAAAAAGCAAGAAAAGATGCAATATTAATTTTTTTTTTTTAAATCATTTCCCACCAAGCAAGGTGGTAATGCCTCTGGGATGCAGAGTTTACAGGGAGTGAATGAGAAGACTTTAGTCAGAATTGAGGAAAAGGACAATAAAGGAATAGGATTCAGGAAGACAGAAGATGGTTATTGATATTGCATTTAAATTTAGGAACATTGTAAGTGGCAGGGAAGCAAGAAATTGAAAGAGAGTTCCCCAGACAAGAAAAGAATTAGAAGAGAACTGCATTTAGCTAGTTCAACAGTAATTAATTAATTAGACACACTTATTAATTTAGTAGCATGCTTAAATTCATGAAGTTGAGGTACTAAGGAGAAAAGCTCATCAGAATAATGGCCATTAAAATATTTGAAAAGACAGAAGGAAACTATGCTATGTTGGTGAAATGTGATTGAAGTCAAGATGCTGGGTCAGGATTGATTACATTATAGATTCTTCTTTGAATTTTGTCAATAATCTCGAGAGATATAATAGAAGCACCAGGCCAGATATGGTAGCAGTAGTCAATGCATGGATGAATGATAGATTTATAAATGTACAAGTTGTTTAAAATAGGTAATCAGCTTTGCTTATAAAGTTAAAATTGGTATTCTGTAGATGTAACTATGAAAGAATATAGATAAGCAGTTGGGGTGAAAACAGAAAGAATAGTGAATATTGATAATACCATCTCTTTGAAATTCCAAAGCTTAATATTTTGGGATGCATCAAGAGCAGATATATATTTGGCAGTGCGTTGTTCTGAGAGAATTCATTCAAAAGCAATGAAATAAAAGTTTTGCTCTTAAAAATTTAAATAAGAAAACCGAGAACAACAGATGCTCATTACGACTTTCATAAAAAGAAACTACAAAAAAAAAAAATAGGGAAAGACAAATATAAAAAAACTCATTTACAAACCAAAAACTTCTGCATTTCTTATCTAATTCCAGGGCATTCGTCTTTGATTCTATTTCTGTGTGTTGATTACAGTCATGAATAACTTTGAAGCAATGACTTTTTTTTTCCTCCAGTCAAGACAAACATAAATAGAATCAGTTTTGTTGGCTGAAGTAGTCTTTTGTTTTTTTTTAACACTTGTGACATATAAATTTTTCACAAACGGCTAATCATGTTTTGCTTATCAAAAGAATGCTAATGAAAATGTCTGCATGCATATATACACACATAGGTATACAGTGGACATGTTCATACACAATGCACATTATACAAATGACGTGAGAGAAAAAGTTACAAAAACGTGTGCACATATTGTATGAGATAAATAGGTTGAATATGTATTCATTTAAGTAAAGAGTAACTGTTTACACCCAAACATGTGGATGTTAATATATTTGCCTGCACATGATCTTCTGAGAGTCTATTTGTAAATAATTGTTTACATTAGGTAAGGAGAAAATGAAAGAAAAATGAGTACAAATTACAATAGTAAAAAATTTTCTTTTGTACTAATACATAATTAAATCTCTGTTTAGTAATACAGATGCAATTGTTATCAGCATAAAAATTAAACTGAGGAGTTGATTTCAAATCCCCACCCAGTTTGTTGAATTCACTTTTGAAAATTCATCTCTTCTCCCCACCAGCTATAAGTTAAATAGCAGAGTAGACTTGGCTCTCCGGCTTTGAGTGGTAAACCTATTAATGAGAAGGAAAACTTTCAATTCCAAGCCACGGAGAAAGCAGCAGAAAACCACTCCACTATATTTCCCAAGAAGTCACAGCAGTTCATAAATTATGCAGAAAAGGAATCACTAGTGAGTCATGATTGCCTATGTTCTGAAGTGATATGTCATTAAAAAAAGAAAACAGTCCACCACAAGTTACAAAGTGTACCACCAATCATGAAGAAAGACAATTCTAAAGGCAAAATTTTGGAGAAGACAATGGGAAACCACTCCACTATCTTTCCCAAGAATGCATAGCAATTCACTAATAATAAAGAAAGTAATCTATAGTAAATCATAATTGCTTACGTCCTGAAGGGATATTGCATGAAAAGAAAAGAAAAAGAAAATGGCCTACCACTAGTAGGTACCCACCTCTTTATGTTGCTGAAATGATCCATTGAAAAATAAGTACCGAAATACATGGTCCCAGCAGTTGCTGGAATGTTATTGAATTCAGCCTCAAACTATCTTAGGGAGTTTGACTGGATTTTTTCAAATCATAGAGAAAGGAAGGGGAAATCACCCAACTATATGTCCAAAGAATGTCTAGCAATTCACAGAAAGGAATCTATGGAGAGTTATGATTGCCTATGTCCTGAAGGGACAGGAAATGTAAAATAAAGCATACAGAGTGGGGAAATAGTAATATACAATTTCTACTGATCATTCTTATTCAGTGCCCTTCTCTATGCATCATGGGCAACTATGGAGTTGTACTCTGGATAATGTTTCAGATACAACATCCATTGTAGTTTCTGCTGATTCCCATTTCCCCAGCAGTATAAAAAGCCTGGGTAGGTAGATATGAGTGACAGATTATTACCCATGCAGTAGGTACCCTCCTCTTTATGTTGCTGAAATGAGCCAGTGAAAAGATAAGTACCAACATACAGGGTCTCAGCAATGTCACAGGAGTTGCCAGAATGTTACCGAATTCAGCCTCAAACTATCTGAGGGAGTTTGACTGGATTTTTCCTCAGGTTTGACTCCTAAAGCCTTCCTCATGTGAGCATAGCATAGTGGTTATCAGCATGAAAAGTGGGATCAGTGAACTAAGTTCAAATCCTGATCAAGGTTGTTGCATTTACTTTTGCACAAATAGGAATTGATTTTTGTTTCACTCAGCCAGGGGTGAAACAAAAGAGAAGGCAGAGTACTCTAGCCTTCAGTCAAGAAGAAGGACATTTCAGAATTTAAAACCTCTGCTTTACAGCTATTCCCACACATGAGAAAGGTTATCCAATACACTTTATTTTTTTTTTTTTTAATCAACTCGCTCTAGGCAAGGAAATAATGCCACTAATATACAAAGGTGTACTGGGGATGAAAGAGAATAAAAAAAGACTTTAGAAGGAATCCTAAACAGGAAACAAAGACTAAACCTCTACTCTTGTTCAAAAACCCAAAGAAGGGTGTGAACCAGGTGATAGGCAAACCTATTTACTCCTCTATTAAAACATTAAATTTCTTACCTGATAATACCGATGTTGACTGTTCTTGCTTTCAGGTGAGGATTCATCATATTTCTGTAAAGCCTTCTCAGTATCATCAAGCCAAGCAGAGAAGTCATTGTAGAGAGTCATAAAACATTGCAACTGCTTCCCAGTTTCCTTAATGCTGAAATAAATAAAAAACAAGAAGCCCAAACATCAGTGATGAGACTATCAATGTTCAATATTATGGTAACATTTTAGAGAGTGGTTTGCTGAATCACCTATCCATTTCACTATGAATCATTCTGACATATACCATAAGAGATCTTCAAATTTAAGGACTAGAGAAAAAATATATAACTATTAAATAGAAAATATATAGAAATATATTGTATTTCTGAAATATGTTATGCTTGATAGGATCAGTTGATGGTCATAAAGGGATTGACAATGGGAAAAGAGGAAGGATGTGGTAGGACTGAGTGCCTTTTTATTTGCCCAGGAATTAAATTTTCTTGTAAGAAAAGGAGATTCATTCCCACAAATTTTTCAATGAGAATTTTTGTCTCTTAATGAACACACAGCTTAAAATTGCTAGACAGTAGCAAGCAAAAGAATTTGAAGTCTTTCTCTTGCTCTCCTTCACTGATGAGTAAGGTCAGAAAGGTTTCTTTACTAAGGACAATAAAAGTAGACAATACAGACCATATGCATTGTACTATTCAACACTATGAGAAAAAAAAAACTTTCTCCCAGTGAAAAAATATTTGATTTGTTTTTAAATAAGAGACAGTTCAACTTTAGTATATTGGTTTCAAGTAACCTACAGAAACTAACAGTGGCGAAACTGATTTGGTCCCCAACATAAAAATGATAGTGGTTACCAAACACAATTTTAATTGATTGTTTTTTTTTGTGACTTATCAAACTTTGGCAGGTTTTTTTTTTAAAGCTAGAAAATATTTTTGATTATAAGAATTTTTGGGATATGAGTTACTGATACAAGTCATGCTAATTAACCCATAGTTAGTGGGGAGAATTCACACCTTTCCCAAGGATATTTGCACATAAGTGAATATAATGAACACAGCTGGAATTGGAACTCAGCTCTCTGATCTCCAAGCTGTTATCTATTACACGATCTACACATCCAAGCTCACAACACCTGGTATTCCTGAGTGGTTAACCATTTAGGTAGTGATCAGGCTTAATGTTGCTTAACGTTGATGATTGTATGAGAACTAGTGTTTCAACATGATATGGCCATAAGTCAACACCCTTTTGAGCCATATACTTAAACACATGTCACAGTATTTGGCAGCCTTAACTCTATGTCAAATCACTTTCTAGTGATAGAATTCATAATTATAATCATTTACAAGTGCTAATTATCACTAAGCTTCCAAAAAATTTTCCTGCTTATTCTTCTAATTTTCTTTTTTAAAAAAATGAAGAAAAAAAAACAAAAAAAAAAAACGAATGTAATTAGCAGTTAATAAACCTAGAGTTATCTCTCTTGAACAGATTTTTAAAAAAATTACTCAAACGTCAATGACCTGACTGGACTGAGAATTGCTTTATTCTCCAAGTAAGAGCTTTTAATGTTATTGTGTTAATAGAAATTGCACTATGAACCATTTGCTGAATTAAACAGACAAATCTGAGGGTACAAACTCTTCTCTCACTTTTATTCTGTGAATCTTACAATATGTAAGGTTAATGAAATCATCCTTATTCAATCAGTTCCTTTGACTCTTATCATTGGAACTGTGAAGTGATACAAGGGAGATAATCTCACTCCATCATTGGTTATTAGGCATATTAGCAGACAAACCCATGTGATTAAAAGCTTTTTGTTTGCCTGTAACATATTACATTACAATAAACATTTCACATAACTGTCCTTATCTCACAAGACATTCTCTCTGAAAACTCTAGGTTTATTAACTGCTAATTATTTCCTTTAGTTTTCTTAGTAAGAAAACTAGATGAATAATCAGGGAAGAATTCTTGGAAATTTAATGATAGTTAATACTTCCAAATAATTAATATAAAAATGGTGGTGTGGTGGGACACTAGAATCAACTTCAAAGATGAGTATTTCTTGTCTAAAATGAGGTCACCTGATTTGGTTAGTTTTGAAAATCCAGCATTTTAACATTTGATACTTGACTACTTTTAAAATAAGCTTGTTCAGAAATATCTAAACTAACAGATGTATACAACCACTTTTTCAGGTCAATGATTAAAAATGGCTTCAAGTGAGTGAAGCCTGAAGGTCTTAGCTAGGACCATCCTTCTTCAAACCTCATGGGGAGGTGCTGCAGAATCCCAAACCACATCACTTAAGGACTTTCAACAGCAGCAACAACTAAAATGGATATAACATGTAATTTGAAGAAAGAATGATGGTGTAATGAAAATGTTGATGTTACTTCAAACAAAAAGTTAAGATAGAAGCAACACCTTTACTAGAAAGAGTGATGGCAGCTACTGGACTTGGGAAATCTGCTATCCTGAAAAATTGTTTTGATAGAAAGATTTAATAATTTCCAACTTGCATTAGCTGCTTGTTTGATGAATACAGAATGTTTCCTTACTAGGAAACAATATTACCATTGTGTGATATAAAATTCTGAATTGAATTTCCTTATAAACAAGTCAGGTTAAAAACCTAATTCTTGCAATCAGGAACAGGATGAAATGTTTGAAGAGTTTGGTTCCCAAGATAGAATTAAAGGCACAAAAAGATACAAGTAAATTAAAATTACATATTGTCATGTCGTGTGAAAATAATTCAATGTCAGGGTTGCCAAACTGAGCTACATTTGAAAGCCCAATGTTAGTAAATTTTGAATCATTCCAACTTTTAGGGACATTTTTAAAAACAATCTGGGATAATTTGTATTGGAAAAGATGAGAAAAAAAAAAAGTCAATTTGTAATTTACTATCACTGGGCTTTCAAATATAACTCAATTTGGCAACTTGACCACAGATCAGAAAGGAATTATATCTTACCTTGCTTCTCTCTCTGTAGACAGTTTACAAATGACTTGCCAACGTTTTTCCAACGTATTCTTTGTATTATTCAATGCAGCCGATTCCTTATCAGTACGACAAGCATCTGAATCATGCAGAAGGACCTCACAGAGGTTAAGAACTGAAGACACACCAGCACTATGACGCTCGATATCCTTTTGCATATCCTACAAAAGAAATAAAAACAGATGTGATAATTATCAAAAATTATTTTAAGCACATTAAAGCTATGAAAAACAAACATGGCCTAAAAATTATATAAACCGGAACTAAAAATTCAGTGATATTATTCAATATTGATCATTTTCAAAATATCTGGAATACCAAATGGCTTCCAATCTCATGATCTCACGATTAAGTTACTACAATGGTAAAACTAAAGGTGGGCTTACCTTTTGATGCTCCAGGTGTGTGTCTATTTCTTTATAATCACATTCAGTGTAGACCAGAGGTGCATGTAGTTTATCCTCCATTTGCTGTAACCATTTTCTCAAATTATCAGTGTCACGGTCAAACTGTTGCATTGCTTGTAACGTCTCTTTAAGTTTGTGCTTCCTGGTAAATGTGAACAAGTTTTGGTTGCTTATAGTACAAGTGTTTAATACAGTGTAAACAATTGCTTTATAATTAGAAACATTTTTCTTTTACTGTTTACTCAGATCAAATAACTTGACCTAGGCAACACTTAAGATACTGGACATAAACTTTTCTCAGGCCCTTGCAGGAAATGGCTACTTTTAATTAGCAGAACCTATTGTGCTTTTGACATTCAGGAGAACATTAATCCTTATCATATATAACTATTAATAGAGTGAGATTTTTGAAAATTTTGTGATGTATTATATTATGCAGTGTTTTTCTTAGACAAGTGTCATCTTGATTATCATCACATCATTTTCGCTGTTGTATCCATTTTTGTATGGATGGCATGATATTTATTGGCATGGAAAGTAGAATCAGAATTTATTGCATTCACTTTCACACTAATGCCTTTGAGAGAGGCTTTTCATGTCTTCTTCTGAGGGCACAATGTAGAAATGTCATCATGATAACAACCAATACAAAGACACTAGTTTGAGTAAATCTGTGCAAAATAATAATAATAATTCCTAGAAGGTTACTAATTATGCTGGGCATCTGAAGAAATTCAGTGTGTATGACAACTGAAACATTGTGATGTTGACAACCAAGATGAAGATAATAGTCCAAGTAAATTTGCATATAATAATAATAATAATAATAGTAATAATAATAATAATTCCTGTTCTCAAATAATAATCTTTATAATAAGGAGTTCATAAATAATACACAGATTGAGTATTCTTTATCCAAAATTCAAAAATCCAGACATCTTCAAAATCTGAAAGTTTTTTTTATTAGGTTCTGACATGACTTGCTACGAATGGAAAATTTCAGAAAGCATTGGGAAGATTCTTAGGTAATGTGCAGTTGTTGCAAGTGATCTCATTTGCCTTGAGGGTGTATATGTAGCCTATATTGGTGCAGTTTTTCTAGCAGTTGTCACACCAAAACCTTCGTTCATGGATTACTTACCGGGCGTTTTGTGCATAATAAAGATATTATTCAAAAAGTCCTGCATTTATATATTTTTTGTAAGTAGTGATCATGTTTTTTTTTTTGGACACGTACAGGAAATGTAAAACATTATATCTATGTGAAATTTTGATTTCAACACTTAAAAATCTGTGTGAGCATTACAAGATTATCATCATTACCTGTATCTGTATGTATACTAAATTTATTTTATATAAAACTACTTTCAGGGTATATGCATAAGCTGCGTTATGAAATGTAAAGGAATATCGTGTTTATGCTTGAATTCCTTTCTGAAGCTGCCCCATTTTATAGATACCATATACAAATTAAATAGCCTGTATTCCAAACTTTGAAATAATTTGAAAACTGAAGCCCTTCCGGTCCCAAGAATTTCGGATAAAGGATTCTCACTCTGTATAATATTAAATAATAATATAATGATGTGCATAATAATTCCTAGCTATATTACAACCACCAAGAAAACTAGTCTGACCAAATCAACCTATAATGATGCCTTTGTTTTCTCTTTTTTTCTTTGTTTCTCTGCCATGCAAAAACAGATACATAAAATTAACAAATGAACCCTGCCCTGCTTTAAACACTGGGAGTAAGCAGGTAACTAATATATTCATTAAGCCATTGTTCTGTTGCTTGAGCAGATTGGTTAAGTGTACAGAGTAAAATCAATGAATAAGGTTCTAATGGAAAGTTTGTAGAATTTGAATATTATACACAAAATGAATACAGTTCTGATGTTTGGCATGGTTTGGTTTATTTTGTTTTACAGTATAGCAACCTCAATGGGTTATTTAATGCTGACAAAATTTTTTGTTGCTGGTAATATTTTGTTTTGTCAAAAATCTGTTTCTGATAATATATTTCCTTCAAAATTGTATTGCTGGTAATAATTTTTTTCAAAAAAGTATTGCTGGTAATAGTTAACTATTTGCCCATAGCTGGTACCCTAACAGGTGCTACTACCCCAGGTCAGGGTGGACCTGGGAAGACCAGCAATTAAGAGGTGGTTCCACGCTCCTCAAAACCTCCTGATCAGAGGCCTTGCTGCTAGACGTAGTTTAACATCTTACCCAGGACACTCTGATGTTTATCTCTATATTTTGTAAACATGTGTGAATACTCATGATGGTTGGAAAATGAAGTGTTAGTCATTTTTATTCTTCCTCAATTTCATCCTTCCTCAATTTTTTTCCGCTATACTATGTTTAACTACTAACTCTTACATTTTTGCAAAATCCAGTGTTACTTCAAAAGTTATTTTTAGTTGATGCCCATGTTAGAAATAGACGCCTTGTTTTTTGTTTATATCTTAAACAGTTTGTATTACATCTACCAGCCCCAAGACTTAAGAAAATGTACTCTCTGACAGGGTTTGAACATGCACTCCCCTTTGTATGAGAAACCCCCATCTAATCTGGCATGCTTTAGATCACTCAAACACAGAGAGAATCATAATCTAGCAAGGTTCTATTTGCCCTTTTTAAAGAATGCACACTCTAAGATTTTCACGAAAGCCTCTATCTGCTAGATTTCATATCTGAAATGTATACTAAGCAATTTCTAAAGAATTAATGGATTTATTTTTAATCCAAAATTTGTATAACTTCAAAACATTATATTTAGTTGATGCCCATGTTAGGAATAGATGCCCTGTTTTTTTTTTTAAACAGTATGTATTACATTTACTGGCCTGTATACTATAGAAAAAATTGTGCATGCATAAGCTGACATAATACATACTATTTAAAGAAAGGATTTCTATTTCAAATATGGGTATCTACTAAAAATATTGTTTGAAGTACTAAAATGTTAGATTAAAAAAAAAAAAAAATTCTTTTGAATACCCAGTATATAGGAAAAAAAGCAAGAAAGTTCTCAGTAGCTAAATACTGGTTGATATAAATACTATACTTTTCATTATTCACTATAATTTGTCAAGTAGTTATCATATTAAACAGGGATTGATCTGGTATTGATCTTGCATTGATAACCTCAATCATCAGTGTCATGTGATTTTTGGAAGGTTAGTCTTTGAGGGGGGAAAAAAGTGTATCTTATATGATATTAGCAATATAACCCATCTTTGACCAGGTCTTTCATTACTGGGAATTGTTGCTGTTCAAGTGGAGCAGTTTAAGTTTAAAGTCAACCCACCTGAAAATCAATATTAACAACAACATTTGGATGCAACTGAAGCACATCCCCAAATGGGGGGGGTAGCAATTTGAAGTGGGGGGACTGAAAATGGAACTGTATAATAATAAATAATATTATTGTAATGATTTAAATTATCTATTTTTATTAAAGTTTTTTTATGAAAGAAGATAGTGGAGAGCCATTGTTGCTAACAATTTGAACTCAAAACTGGCACTGAAGAATTATCTATCAAACAAAAAAAATTTCATTGAAATCAAAAATAAACTGTGGAAATGCATAAAGAAAAAGATTTCATCAAAATCAGATGAAAACTGGAAATGCATAAACAACATCTGATCATACACACACCAATTTTGAGAATTATAGATATAGATAGATGAAATATAGTATATTCCATGTTTATTGGCAGATCAGCATCGGGTTTTATTTATTCTTAAGTTAAAGTATTTAAAATGAGTACAGAAAGTATTATGCACAAGGTAGGTAGGTATGAACAATTGCATTAAAATGTGTTATACTATGCTTGAAATTAAATCTCTTTCTGATTCACTCCACATCAAAACCTGTCAGCTGGATACAAACACTACAAACACAAAATAAAACCATTGCTCTCTGTGCAGGGTTTTGAAGCATTGTATCCAGCTCACAAAAAAGTCCCCCTAAAATATAAAATACAATTTAAATGTTGGTGCCAATGATGAATGTTGCT
The DNA here is from genome assembly GCA_963932145.1 of Acanthosepion lycidas. Taxonomy (NCBI): domain Eukaryota; kingdom Metazoa; phylum Mollusca; class Cephalopoda; order Sepiida; family Sepiidae; genus Acanthosepion; species Acanthosepion lycidas. The sequence continues at coordinate 55,469,890 of OZ010589.1, forward strand.
GCTAAAGCATGACAAAAAATTGTTGAGTCATGTATCCACCCTGACTGCTTAAAAGGACCTGCTCATGACAAAGCATTGGCCCTGGGTCATCTGACCTGACACAAGGTTCACCACCAGGCCTATACACTATTGACCCCTCCATCCTCCAGGTTGCTTCTCTTGCCCACAACGAGACATTTTACCTTGATCATTTATACAGGCAATACAGAGAATTTGAGTTTAACATCTTGCATATCATTTTCTTTTTACCTCACTGACAGTACTTTTGTTTATTCTCTTGTAATCATACATGGTATATAACAAATGTAAATAATAAAAGTACATAAAGAAAGTAAAGCTGACAAAAATACAATCCTAGTTTAAATTGGTTCCATAATTATAAAATTGTCATAATCTTAATAACAAGTAAGGAATGAAAGATCAAAATGTCTTCAGCAGAATTCAGTTCTTTGAAAACTTTCCATGATCATGAAATGGACAATTACAGTGAACTGGGAAAAAAAGTAAAGTGAAAAATACACCTACCTGTTACTGACAATGGCTTGTAGGTGCTGCCACTTCTGCTCAACTTGTTGAGATCGAAGTGCAATATCTGAACTATGCACTTCACTGCTGCACTTCTGAAGTGCTTCTCCTTGGTGTATTAGGCTGTCCTTCTCTTGTTCTTTTGCATTTAATTCACATTCATATTCCTGTGGACAAAACATCAAATTTAAATGGTTTGGAAGGGATGCCATGATTACTTTGCACAGATTCTGTCTGATTAAACTTATTTTGGCATTTTTTGTTAATGAATTTTAAAAACCCCTGTTTTAAAATGATTTTTTATTTTAATGTTATAGATGTATCTGTTTATTTTTTTAAAGAATGTGTGGGAGGGAGGACTTTTATGTTATAGGCATATTTCATTTTTTTTTTTTTTAAGTGATTTTAAAATGAGAGCTTTGATGTTATAGATATATTTCTGTTTTTTAAGTGATTTTTAAAAAATATAGAGTGTCTTTAATGTTGTAGGCATATTTCATCTTAAAAAAATGGGGAGGTTTGATGTTAAGTGTATTTCATGTTTTTTTTAAAAAAGTGATTTTAAAAAAGGGGGCATTGGTGTTAGGTATATATAAGAAATTAATGATTGAAAAAATGAGTAATTTGCTCTTATATAATTTCTTTTTTTTTTTTTAAACAAAACTTGATTTTCAGAAAAGGTCAATTGATGTAGATATATTTCAGCCATTTTAAAAAAGTGGCTTTTAAAAAAGGTGGATTTGATATTAAAGATATAACAGTTTTTTTTAAGTGATATTAAAGATGACAATAATTTTAAAAAAAAGTGTATTTGATATTATAGATATTTCTCAACTTCTCAGAAAAATACTTTTAAAGATGACAAAAAGGGATCTTCATTGTAATAGATATCATTTTTTTTTTTTTTTTTAAAGAAGTGATTTTAAAGATAAGAAAATACATTTTTTTTCAAAACCAGGCTTTTATGCTGTAGATATATCTCAGTTTGTAAAACAAAAAAAAAAAAAAAAAAAGTGATTCTACTCCATAAAGTCACAAGAGAAATCAAGTTTTTAACAGTGTTCTTTAATGTTTCTAAAAAAAAAAAAAAAAATGGATAAATATCAATTGTTAACAAATTTGTCTGAGTTAAGAATGTGATTTTCTTTTCCTTTGAGTTGTATGTTTACTTATTTATCCAAATAAATTTATTCGTGTGGAAATGCAATACCTCGGTACAAAGATGCATCCATATTGTTATATATATATATATATATATATATATATATATATATATATATATATAAATAAAATGAAAGACAGTATTAGTTTATAGATGTTATTTCAAAAGGAGTTCACTCAAAACCATGATAAAGACAAGACAAAAAAGAAAAAAAGCCAAAATAAAAAAATCACTTCATGTGTTAAGTTGGTTACATCACCATTTTCCTAAACCAGAATAAATTTAAGTTTCTCAAAAGAGCGCATGATAAGGTAACGACAATGTTAACATATTTCGTATATCCATGTGAAAATAGTCAAGATGTAAAATGTTTAAAATCCTGATAGTTTTTGGTTTTCATTGATGCTTTCATAGCTGGAAAACTGTTAAATTCCTGAGTAGGATAGAAACCTGAAAACAATAAAGGACAGTTGCAGGAAGAGAAATGAGTTTATTCCGGATATCAATTCCTGTAAGTGTTGTTTCATTAGTATCAAGAGAATGTGCACATCTTTCCATTTGGTGTTACTGTTTACAGAGAGTGGGTTGCCAAAATAAACACCACACCCTATTTAAAAAATGTTATCCATTTTGAATTTGAAAGGATAAAAATCCAGTTTGGTTGAAAGATTTTAAAAGCAAATAAAAGAGAAAAGTCCTTTGGTCATTTTTATTAAGTGAAATATAAGTTTAAAGTTACCTGTACATTTGTATAAAATAAAAAAAATTCTATCATTGGTTTCTTTTTGGTCATAAACTGTCTGCTAGTGTTAAAGAAAATCTTTTATTAAATTTAGCATTTTGTCTTGCATCAGTTAAAATGCTCCATATTTTGGTATTTTTTAGGAAATATTTAAAAAAAAAGTTCTTAATGAAGACTTTAGCATCTTTGGTAAAGGTCATAAAACAATTTAGAATTTGTTCAACAAGGACAAATACATTTTCTGTTTTGTATATTACAAAAGCTTTATAAAAAAAAAAAAAAAAAAGCAGTTTTCATGGCCTTCACCACCTGAAAGTATGAACTTTAGCACAGGTAATCACTGCTACTAGATTTTGGTATCCAAAAATATGCTGTGTGAGTCAAGACAATCAAGTTCACCTTTGTGAAAGCTGATTGTTTACTAGTAAGGTGCCAACTAAATATACATTACTGATATAAAACTATTTCTTTTCTTTCTATATGGTGGTTCCATAAACACACAAACATGAGATTGTTTTATTTAAAAAATGAAAAGCAGGTTAATATTACTGACTTCTCAATGTGAGTATGTTTGTGTATATATATATATATATATATGTATGGAGAAAAAATTGTATATTTTGGGAAGCTCTCTCTATAATCCATGTTTCCTTAAAAATGACTGACAAGGTACTAGGTTAATTATTTTTAATTGTAATTTTGAAGTGTACACACAAGAGATTTCTTTTTCAAACTTAGTGTGTGTAGAAATTGACTATATATATATATATATATATATATATATATATATATATAGTTGGGAAGCTGAAGGTAACATCAATCAGCTAAGTGACAAACCTTTTATTTGTATTAATTGTCTCTCTCTCTATATATATATATAAGTAAACAGTACTTCTGTTGTTAAAATGCAAATTACAGGTATTCAACTTATGAAAATATTTGATTTAGTATGTTTATAATAATATTTTACAATATTATTATAAATACCAATAATGTGTGTGTTGAGAGAAAAACATTTTACACATTATGAACAAAAGTTGAAAGACTTTGTCTTTCAATATTTACTCTCTTGTCCTTCAAAATATTATAAATTGAAATAACTTTGTTTGCACAAATACAGACAAACATCAGTATATATAAAAATATAAAAGTGAACATTGGAGTCAACACTCAGAGGTGACAGGCTGTTTCATGCTAGACGCAATGATCAGGCCGTCAGTGGTGCATTGTGGGTAATCTATTGGTGATGGAGGAGAGGGAAAAAATAAAATAAAATTAAATAGTGAATAAAATTTCAGAGTTCAGGTGCAGATGTCAGGAGGATGGAGTTGAAATAGACTTTAGAAGGAACCAGAAACTGAATCCTAAATAGGAAACAAGGGATAAACCTGTTCAATAGAATGGGGAGGAGTGAGAACTGGATGATAGGTATAAGATATACAAGATCTCTCTCTCTAGCCATTATGATACTATTTGTTGAAAGAATCACTGAAAAACCCTTTGAGTTATTCAGCTAGAAAGAGAACAGCTTAAACATGTTTTGTGTCAGTCCCACTATGTCTTCCTAACTGAGCAATGGTGGGAGGAAAAAGATCATTCAGGCCTTCAGTAATGGTTTTTTTCTCCAATCAAACAAATAAAATCAATTATGAATAATGCAATTAAGTTCTTAAATGTTTGTAGAAGAAAAGTTTTATATATAAAATAATAATAATAATAAATAAATAAATAGGGAAATACAAAAGTTGTCTCCTTTGTATGGAGAAAAAAGCTTGTGAATTTAAAATTAATATAGAATGATAAATAATACAGTAAAATGAACAGTAAAAATGTTTTGAATTTACAGAAATACATATCCACAGACAATTTAACTCCCTGAAGATGGTCTCAGATGAAACTGAAAGAACTTGGAAAATAAGAATTATTTGAAAGAAAATTTTGGTATTTTTCTTAATTTAATATGGCTACCAAGAAACTGACTTGTGGACTTGAAAGGATTAAAATAAAAATAAACAGACATAGTATGTCTAAATTATTTAACCAAGCCTGTTTGAAAGAATGAATATATATATAAAAATAAAAAATATCAATAAGAACATCGGATTATATATCTTACTGTACTTTCTATATATATATATATATATATATATATATATATATATATATATATATATATGTGTGTGTGTGTGTGTGTGCATACATGTTTACATATATATCTACATATGGAGCTTTATCAACTTGCATAAATGTATATGTTAATTATATAACTGTGATGTTTTGATGTCTCAGAGGAAGTTATTAGTTAGGAAGGTCTGTCTGGTTAATTATTGTTAACTTTTTACTATTAACTATTACTAGTGACTTATGGTAATATCACATTGAAACACTGGTCATCTGAGTAAGTTAATGCTTAGCAAGGACTGTCTGGTTAATTATTACTAATGGATCATGGCTATATCACATTGAAACACTAGTGTGTGTATGTGTGTGTGTATATATATATATATATATATATATATATATGTGTGTGTGAAAAGTGTGTGTGTGTGTATATATATATATATATATATATATATATATATATATATATATATATATAATTATTTATATATTATATGTGCGGTACTTATTAGAAAGTGCTCAATATCAGAGATAGAGCTAACAAAACCGTTAAAACGAACATAGGCAAGATATTCCTAAACTTAATAGAAAAACACTTCACTGAAACAAACAAATCATCAAAAATATTTAACAAAAATAATGTAAAGATCAGTTACAGCTGCACAAAAAAACATAACAGAAATAATCAAAAGCCACAACAAAAAAATGACAACCTACAAAAATGAAACCAAAGATCCAATATGCAACTGCAGAAGTAGAACAACATGTCCACTCCAGGGAAATTGCCAA
>OZ010589.1:55477728-55563169 GCA_963932145.1 Acanthosepion lycidas
GGCTCTCCATAATTTCGTGTCCTTTATAACTCTTACTAAGGAATGATTGGGGATACTAGGTGCTGTAACTTTGGATGTGTGTATGGTGTAATGGATAATGCCTTGAAATGAGAAGTCATAGAGCTGAGTTCAAATTCCAGTTGGGTTCAATACATTCACTTACATGCAAATACCCTTGGGAAAAGTTGGAATCCACCCCTTCTCAACACATTTATGGTTTAAATAGTAAAGCAAGTATTTGAAAATTATCATCATCTCCAAAAATGTTTAATAGAATATTCATTTGCAAAAACAAAAGAATTATTCTTATAACCTAAACATATATTTCTGCTTTAAATAACCTACAAAAGGTTGATAAGCCATAAAGAACAAATCAGTCAATCTTTTACTAAGGTTTTTTTTTTCTTTTTAACTATCTCTCCTAACCCTCTTTCATCATTAAGTGTCCTTCCTTTCTGATTCTAAACATGCATCTTTTTTGTTTCCATTTTCCTTAAAACTTCCTCGTTACTCACATGTTCAGTCCATGGTATTCCCAGCATCCTCTTTAGAACTAGATTTTTGTTGCCTCAAGTAACAAATAAAATTAAATGTTCACTCAACTGTTCCTACTCAGAGATTTTTGGAAATTATATCAACTTGTCTGTTATCGTGATAGTAAAATAGAATTCTGCTGTCAAGCAACCCCAGCCCACCAACAAGCGGATGGAATTTCCATAAAACTCAGAGTAGGACAGATAAGTGAACATTTCATTTTTTTTTTTTAATCCAGTAATGTATTATTTCTTGATATTGATTACTTTAATTACAAAACCAGCTTGCTTTAAAAGATTTATCTTTCAGTCCCTCTAAAGACTATTTCAACTCTATACATCTAATGTCTCCACTCTAAACTTTTTACTATTTATTTACATTTTTCCCTTAATAGGAGTAGATAGGTTTGCTTATCATCCAGTTCACACTCCTCCCGGTCTTTTAAACAGGAGTAAAGGTTTACTCCTTGTTTCCTGTTTAAGATTTCCAATTCCCTCTAATGTCTTTTCTTTCTCTTTCACTTTGGGTGGCCTCTTGCAGCTTGGTGCCATTATCACCTTGTTTGGGTAGGTGCCTCTTACATTGTGACCCTCTACCTCTAGTGTCTCTTGGGCCTTGTACAGGGTGAACATCATTGTCAACCCCCCCCCAAAAAAAACCCTGGTTTATAGTTTCTTTTCTGTTTCTTTTACAAAATGCAATCTTTGTTATTGTCATTCATGCATGTAAAATTCTAACACAGTTCCTGTACATTATTTATATTCAGATGATTGTTCTCATCTTTGTTGTTGTCAGCACATTTAGTCTGTTGTGTCCTCCAGCCTTCCTCAGGTGTAGAACAAAGATGGGGACAATAGTCCAAATATAAATAGAATAAATAATAACTCCTAATCCCAGAAATTCAGACAAAAAGTTCCTTTTCACCTTCAACATACATAAACTAATTCACCAACAAGCGAAGCTAATTAAACAAAAATATAACAGACATTACTTGTATGTTGTCTTTAAAAAGCCTTGTCTGAAAATCCAACACCCACACATTGTGTGTAAATAAATAAATATGAGATTTAAGGTGGCATAAAAAGTTTATCACCATAGAAAAAAAAAGTGAAAAGAGTTCAAATGAAAAGCACGAACCCATTTCTCTCTGCTAGATTTTTTTTTCTTTTTGGGTGTGGGTGTGTGCGAGTAATGGTCGTTAACAACTGCCTATGCATAGCTTTTTTAATGCTTTTAAAGATTACATCAACTTGACATCCAGCAATGAACTTGTTCTTGACAAAGTGGGGGTGATGGGTGATGAGATGTAGATTAGCAGAGAAGAAAGTTAATAGCAGACAGAGAGATTAGAATTTAGTAGGTAAAATAAATAAATAACAACAGACAATTTACAGCTCAAACAGGATATTTAGACACTTTCTTATCAAATAGGTCACTGAACTACACTGACTGGACCACTACACTCCACCTGCCCAAGGCACATTTACTCTTCCTCATCCTTTTGTCCTTTCCAACCTTCCTGCCTAATTCCTTTTGGGTGTGGCAGAGTAAATAATTCAGTTGCTCAAGGGAGTTAATTTTGGCCAAAGGAAAACAGAATTGCTGCAAAAGATTACATGCTAAAAATAGAGATGAGGAAAAAGAAAGAATTAACAGTAAGAAAAAGCGACAGCTGCATAGCAAGTGTTAGCAAGCTTATCTTGCAAGCCATTGCTAGTAATTTAAATCTTCACTGGATATTTCCACAATTATAAAGTTGTTCTTGATTGAGCTATAATAATAATAATAAAATAGTACCTGCCTTAGTGATGGTTAACAAGATAGTTTTGGATCTATTAGACCAATCTGCATTCAACTATTACAACTTTCTATTTTTACTTGGTTTATTGAGAGGAATAAAAATTTGTTTTCAATTATTTTTATAGTAAAGTAGCCATTTAAACATCCTCTCTCCTTCTTTTAAATTTCATCATTTGAATATTACATCTAAATACCAAAGCAGTCTATAGGAAACAATGTTTCATTGTAAACAATTGTAAAGGTAAGGAAACTAAGAAACATATAGAAAGCTTGGAGGAGAAATCCTTCCCAATCCTGTGGAAGGTGTCAAGCATATGCCTGATCTTCAAGAATATGGGTGAGAGATTTTCTCCCTCCCAGTATAGACCCATCAGTCTACTCAATATCATCAATAAACTTTTCAAGGCTATAATCAATAAGAAGGTTGTCGAGCACTTAGAAAAAAACAAATGTTTCAGCGACAAGCAGTACAGGTTTCAATCAGCCTGATGCACTGCTGACATCCTAACTACAATTACTCGCAGAATTAGTGAGGCTCTTGATGGCAAACACACATTAAGAACCATAGCATCAGATATCTTGAAGACCTTCGACAAGGTATGGCAATAAGGTTTGCTACACAAGCTCTCCAGCTATGGAATAACTGGAAGGGTCTTCTTAATTATAAAATCCTTCCTAACAGGAACCCAGGCAGTCAGTGCAAGGGTCACCTATCAGACCAACCCATTTTTTTTATTTACATTAATCATCTGCCTAAAAAATATACTCAGATCATTTGTAAACATCTATGCTGATGATACAACTATATATAGGCAGACCTTTAAAACTTTTGATGATCAGAGTTTGGCAGCTGATCTCTCATCTGATCAAGCACTAACTACCAAGTGGGTGAAAAATTGGCTGATTACATTCAATGTCTCAAAAACCAAACTAGTTACATTCCATCATCACTGACTGGACCACAAACTACTGCTGTTTCTGATGAATGGATGTTCTCTCAGAAAGGAATAGTGCCTTGAAAAACTACTGGGCCACAAACTCACACCTGACCTCAAGTGGGACTCAATATGATCCATTGTAAAAAATGCAGGTAAACCGGTCGGCTTCTTGTGCTATTCTCTATCTTTACAAGAACCAGAAAATGTACAGTGTAACCCAGATATAAGAGAGTTGTCGGGACCGGAGAAGAAGTCTCTTATATCCGGATTTGGTATATTATATATACATTAACACAGGCTCTAATTTGGGACCAGAGAAAATCTCTCTTATATCCGGGTTACACTGTATCGTCATATTTGGGCAGGATCTGCCCGGACCTCACTCCCCAGCTTTGGTAGAATCCAAAAGCTTCTCTGAGCCCTTGTGGGTGATGAATTATTCCCTACCATCCAACCTCTCTCTCACAGGTGGAATGTAGCAAGTCTCTCTTGCTACTTCCTTAGAAAGTGCTTGGACAAACTACATTCCATGGTTCTGCCAGTTCAAACCTTCATGGTAAGGACATACCATGCCACTTACATAATAGCAAACCACCCACATTTCCTCTGTATTCCATCATTGAGAAGTAAGTTCTATGTGAACAGTTGCTTCCCACAAATTACTGCTCTGTGGAACTGACTCCCAAGAGAATGTTTCCCCAATCTCTACCCTCTTAATCTGTTCAAGTCTAGGGTTAACCATTATCTTCCACTCCTATCTACACAAATTGCCTCTTAATGTAACCCTCTACCTTGAGTGGCCTCTGAGCCTTGCACAGGGTGAATCTTAATGTAAAAAAAAAATTAAAAAAAATAGAAATAAAAGCATAGGAAGAATGATGGCTTGAAACCTGTTCTCAGCCATCTTTTGTATGTCATGTCCCCTCAGGACATTGGCGATCATGGCTCTCCACAATTTCTTGTCTTTTGTAGCTTTTGTCTTTTTGCTATATCTCCTAAACTTTTTTGCTATCCATTTACACAAGCTTGCCAGGTAGGTCATGCATTGTTTTTCTCTGTCCCTTTTGCCTTTAATATGTCCTGTGAGTATCAAATTTTCCTATCCCTCTTTCCTCATTATATGCCCTAAAATTTCAACTCTTCCTTTCTGATGTTAAGTATTAGTGTCCATTTTTGTTTCTATTTTCTCTAAAATTTTGTTGCTGTTCAGTCCATGGTATTCTCAGAACCCTTCTGTAGAACCACATTTCTTTTGCTTCAAGTCTCTTCCTCAACTATGAGGAGATTGTCTAGCATTTACTGCCATGTAGGATTACATAGCATTTCAGTAGTCTTTTCTTTGTTTCTAATGAAATTTTTCAGCCATATGTTCTTATATATACTGATTTTAAAACTATTCCCACCAAAATCAGTCTAGGGTAGAAAGGAGGCTAAAGTGATCCTTTTCATCATGATGAAAGGGATCACTTTGGCATCAACTCAAGGAGGATGTCAGTGATCATAGAATGAAGTTGATATTTAAATCATTAATTGAAAAGGCTTTGAATTTTATATAACAGTCTTGTTCTTTACTTTTAAATGGAATCTTAAGTTTTTGTAGGAATTTTGTTATTTTTGAGTTGGTATAAAATCTTAGTATACCAGAAGATGGCTAACATATGTTTGGTTTTGCCCAAGAGTAACCTAGAACAAAATTGGACTACAACAAGTAGGAATTTGTAAAACAATGAATAAGAAGGTGTTGAAAAGTTTTTGGCTTAATTCTGATGTTTGCTCAGATTGGTTAGATTTTGGTGACTGGAACAGACTGAAAATTTTCAGCACCCTCTCATCTACCAAAATGGTTAAGTTGTGAATATCAAAAAAAAATAGACTGGACAATAGTGTAGAAATCATAAATAGGTATTAAATTTGAAGAATTTGTATGGACTTTATCAAGGCAAATTGCATCTGAGTTTGCCTTTATAAAGTCCCTCAGAAGAAGAAACACGTCAGCTGAGAATAGCTTTTCCTCTTGTATTTTTATTCATTTGTTCCTTCACAGATACACTATCTGAAAATAATTTACACAAATACATATATAATGATTGCATAAGTAGAGGAACTGCCAGTCACAATGTGCTTGGGTGTGTCATGTGATGAAAATACTATTAATAAAATTCAATAGGACTTTTATTCAACCAAATTGTGCTAGAAATGTAATACTTCACTATGTTCTCATGTTGAACATTTAGAATTCCTTGATTTGACAAGTACACAAGCATCTAAATGCTCTCATTTTTGACTTTGAATAAAAACAGGTTAGTCAAGACTGGAAACTGAGATGCAATTTTCTCTTTTGTGTGTGTGTGTGTGTGTGTGTGTGTGTATATATATATATCTCCAGTGTAAGCAGGTTAATACCAATGTCCAGACATTATACTTTTAAAAAAGTGATCAATACAGAGTAGAGCTTAATAACTTATACCGCCAATCGAAATCCAACACGAAAGTTAACTTTGAACTCATCATAGGCCTGATGTCTGACTGGTTAATTGAGGTTGTCAACCCCCCCCAATACCACCATAGGACCTTTTTAAATTTTTTTCCGATCCCTCTCAAGGGTATTGCTACTTTTAAACCATAAAATAACCGTCTATTCTCCAGTTGAGCAACACCGCCTGAGGAGGCGCACACAGTATCAAAACATGATTGCATTTATGTAGTGGCTTATAACATGTTTTTGTTATAATTGTTAATGAATATATATATATGACTCACAAAACAGCACATTTTTATATATAGTGCTCAGTATTAAAATAATATTAAAAATAGAGTATTAATAATATTATATAAAAAAAGATTACATAACTTTTAAATATCAATTTTTTTTTTTTGTCGTTTTCCCTGATTTCTAAGTTTCTTGGTTAATTCTTCATTCTTCAGGAGGTTTTAGTTTTAAACGATATTTCCAATTTTTTCAATTTCTTCCACATCTTTTCAATCCATTTTTTATGTGTGCGTATTAATAAATTTAACATGCTTTTGTTTATGTCTTCATTTTTTTCAGCTGTAGATTTTTATTCCAGTTGTAAATTTTTTCTTTGAAATTAAATTTTTTTTAACAGTTTATATAGAAGTTATATTATTAATTAAATTGTAATATTTGTTAATTTGTATTATTAATTAAATTATAATATTTTACGTTGTATTATTAATTAATATTTTATTTGATTTATTATGTTATATTAAAGTAACAAAGTAAATATTTGTTAATATATTGGCATTGATGCATTATCTCATTCTTTTTATTTAATAATTTAATTTGATTATTAAAAGTTAATATTGATAATTTTTCTTCTAAACATTGTCTACAATTCCTATTGGTAATATTACAAGGATGTACTTTTTTTTATAATTTCCCATTTAACTATAGTAAGTATATTATTTATAATAGGAATTGTAGACAGTGTTTAGAAGAAAAATTATGAATATTAACTTTTAATAATCAAATTAAATTATTAAATAAGAAGAATGAGATAACCGGCCAATGTAAAAATTCATGAAAATTGACATGTAAAAAATGGATGGAAAAAGATGCAGAAAAAATTGGAAATATCATTTAAAACTAGAACTCCCTGAAGAATGGAAATTAACCAAGAAACTTTGAAGTCAGGGAAAACAACAACAAAAATTGACATTTAAAAGTCATCTTTATATATATTGCCTTACTTTGGGTAAAACAGAGTTATAATTTGGATCAGAGTCCCTGAGCACTGTTTAGTATTTGTTTATATATATAAAATTTAATTTACTTTCTTAATTTAAATTAAATTTTAGAAAGAGATACCTACCTCTTCAAATTTTGCCAGCATTGTCTCTATGTTGTGCCCATTCATGGTACGGACTTTGTCTTCCATTTGTTCACACCAAGTGCAGAATTTGTTGACGTCTGTGCTGTACTGTGGCCACATCTCAAGTTTTCTCTTTACTTGCAGAATGCGTACATCCAGTTGTACACAAAGTTCTGTCCATTGCTTATGCCAAAGCTTCATCCGTTGCTGAAGGAGACTGACATCCTCAGGTTGGACAATATGGTTCAACTGATTTACATTGACAAACAGCACCTGGTACTTGTCCTCGTAGATTGAACAGGACACCTGCAAATCCTAAAGAATAAAAAAAAAAAAAACAGATCTATATTTACTCTTCTGACAAACAAAAGTGTTCAGGTTAAATTTAAGAAATTTGTGATGTAATTTTATTTATTTATTTGTTTATTATTGATATTGCTATACTTATACGGTTCAACTACATCCATGATGATGTGAATTTATGACCATTAGCTTGTGAATTTACTGTTGGAGTTTTTCAATTTGGTTTAAAACCATAGTTTATTTCTTACTAATGTTTGCCCAATAAAAAGCTAAAGAGTCACTCAAGGTAGAGTATTACTGAGTAAGATGTATGATGTGAACATAAGAGAAGGAAGTAGAAAATGATGGTTTATGAGGATATGTAGGATAGATAATGATTGATCTTAGAAGAGGTTACGATTGTAGCACTTAGGAAGAATCCATATAGGAGTGTGTTCCACAAATTAGTGGTACTTGGGAAGAAGCTGTCTGAGTGAAACTTCCTTTCTTCAAAAGAAATACAAAGGAAGTGAAGATGATTAAGTCCTGTAGCCGTAGCAAGGTGGGCATTAGCTGTAAAGGTTTGAATTAGTTTGAATCATAATTCAGTAGTTTATAAACAAATTTAGAAAAACTGACAGTGTCCACAATTTGAAATTGGATCAAATCCCTCAAAATTTTTATAATTTTCAATGTTTGTTTGAGCATGAATTTAATGTGTTTATTAATTATTATCTGAAAATTATTTTTGATACAACCAATTAGAAAATACAAATAATTTTCACTTATCACAGAGTAATTTATATTATATATATATATATATATATATATATATATATATATATATCTCAAATATTCAGGAAATTTCCTTCCATTCTTTAATTTATACTGTGAGCATTCTAAGACAATGAATTTCATTAGAATATTTAATAAAAGGAGGGTTTAAGATAGGGATATCCCAGTTGGATTTTTTCCACAGAAGTAATAATAATTGGTCAAGTCAAATGCAATGTACTGTATGACTGATACAACTTGAACCTTACTGAAATTAATTAAGGAATATTTTTATTTAGGGGGATAGGTGTTGATTTCAATTAGCATGCGGATGACTGCAGAACACTTGTCCCTCCCCTTTTATAGGCAAAAGCACACAAATGCATGCCAGGATTTTTTTCTTATCCAATAGGTCAGTTGGTAGTTTGGCATGACTCAGTCCTGATCTGTCGTCTTGAATTTAGAAGGCTATGTTTGTTTGTTCGAACTTGCTTGTGTGTGTCAATTCCAATTTTTACTTTGGGAACTTATTATTGTTAATTTTCCTTACAAATAATTCTTGCTTGATATTATTTCATTTTTGCCATATTTTTTCTTTTTATTATGAACTTTGTTAATTGTTTTTTGGACAGTTCTGTTCTTTATTTTGCATTTAACCATGGCTACTCACTTCACAAGAGAGCATTTGTAAACGATTTCCCCCCCCCCAAAAGTTTATCTTAGAATGGATATATTTTAAAATAACTAACATCCTTGATTAAGTAGTGAAAATTTTATTGAAATCCAACATTTAGTAGATTTAAACAAACAAAACAAAAAACAAACTATATTTGATTAAAATCTTTTTTTCAATGCAAATATTTATATTTTTTCTTCCAGATAAAGAACTTTTCAAAAACATCTTTGCTTCTATAAGGTATATGAAAATAATTTTTTTAACAGAACAGTAAATTTACATTTTTTTTTTTTTTTGCTTCAGGTGTCAATTTCCAATCAAAATCTTTTGTTCATACCTATAAATTAATGACTGTCAAATTCCTATCACTGAACCATCAAACCTGTCAAGTGAGAAAAACCTTAGGAAGTTTGATTTAGCCTATAGTGTTATCTACAGTAAATTGAAAGTGAGTAATATTGGTATACATATAGCTAACTCAGGTTTTAAACTTATGAGAGGGCATCTGAAGTTTCTGAAATGGTTGAATATCATGTTAGTCTTTTAGAGTTTGTTAGCTCATAGTTTCTTATAGTTTGGTTTTAAAAGAGTTTTCTTTTTTTAACAATAGCAGGAAGGCAGTACATGGACACTAACAAAATATTTATTTTATTCATTTTGATATTTTTCAATTTACATAGATGACATAAAATTAACAACCATTAAAAAACAAAAGAATCTTTCAAATGTACAATGCAGAAAATAAACAAAAGTAAGAATGGAAAAAGTATTTGGACACATTTTATATTTTAATACACTGTATTGCTCTATTTTCAGTTACTGCTAGGATATATTTTAGTAATCTTTCATAACTTTTTGAAATGTTGGCCTATTTTTACTTGCAAACCATTTCAAATCATTAATGTTTCAAGCTTCAATGAAATTTCTTATTGGATTAAAAGTCAACAGACTGAAGCATCTTTATATTATTAGGTTGGTGCAAAAATAATTTCGTTTTCTAACATATGTTACTATGTGAGAAAACGAAATTATTTTTGCACCAACCTAATATTAAGAAAAAAATAAGCCTGAGTTTCTTTAGCTGAATGTTTCAGGTTGTTATCCTGATGAAAAGTTCAACCATTTTTAACCAAAGCATTTGCACAAAAGAGAACATAATAGCTTTCAAAATAATGCAACAATGGTTCTTTCAATCATGTGATATGCCCCAATACTGTTGAAAGGAAAACGCACACAAATCATGATACTTCCACCCCTGCACTTTACTGTGGGAACTGTTTTTTTTTTATCATCAACATATCCAGGTTGTCTCTATGAGTTTAGTTGTGGCCAAAAAGTTCTATTTTCATTTTGACCAACCAAAGAACAGTCTTCCAAAATTTAGAAGGCTTTTCTGAATGCTTATGAGCAAACTCATCTGTAAATCCTAGTGCTTACCCCACCACCAATAAAAGTGTTTTCCATGGAATGTTAAAATATTCTTTTACAATTCATTGATAATAAATATTTTAGTAAGCAATTTTCCAGTTCTATTTAAATCATCTAGAATCTTCTTTCAATTTACTATTGTTCAAGTTGCTTATGAAGAAATTTTCCATGGGTCACCAGTTCAAGGAAGGTTTTTTGGTGGTGCCAGATCTCTTCAATTTCAAAATAAATCAATCTAATGGTACCGACAGGAATACTTAACTTATCAATGACCTTGTTGCTCAAACATTCATTCTTTTGTTTGGTTGACAGTATATTTTTTTTTTTTTTTTTTACTTTTCTAATACTTTAACTATGACAATCTGATTACAAGAATGTATAGTTAATGACAACTGTGACATCATTTGCATGTCAAGTATTGTAAGAACATTTCAAAAGGATCTGCATTTCTTATGTTAATTGTTTAATGAGGTACAAATATTTTTCCATTTACTTTCATTTAGAATCTTATTCTGCATTGTATATTTGAAAATAAACTTTCCTTACTCATTTTATATTGCGATGTTTAGGTGGTGTAATGGATAGAAGCTCAGAATGAGAATTTGGAGAGCCAAGTTCACATTCCAGTCAAGTTCTTTACATTCACTTACATGCAAATACCCTTTCCCAAGAGTATGCATCCATCTCCTCCCCCCACCTATGGGTTAGATAGTAGTCTGGAAAATTAATTTTATTCTCAAGAAATTGTTAATGCAATATTCACTTGCAATAAGAAAATTATTTTTACAATACAAAATGTTTCAGCTTTAAATAACTCACATTGTATTGATAAGATAAAATAAATCGTATATCACAATACATCATGTGTGTAAATTTAAAGTAAATGTGTGACATTGCAATCTCTGGGGCTTGATCAAACAAAAAGAGAAGGAAAGAAAAAAGGAAGAAGAAAGAGTTTACTAACTGGATGGTAATTGTTGAAATTGCAGAAAGATGGATTGAAAGGTTGAGAAGAAAATTAAAAATGAAATGCTTTGAAAAATCCTGTTTTGAGATAATTCAAAGGATAATTGAACCCAAATTTAACTAGACAAAATTCAGTAAGACTGAATAAACCCAAGACTGCCTTGTCCTTCCCCATATTCCACCAATAAGAAAGAGACAGTTAAGGTATCTGTGAAGATGTCAGATAAATTAAAACGTTATCGATAGGTGGGCAGTGAAATAGCATCCATGATTCTCCTGGATCAGATAAAATAAAAAGAGGTTTCAAATCAACCACCCAGAAAAAAAGAACCTCACACATTCATCATTATATTTGCAGCGATATTCATTTAGAGAAAATTTTATATCAAAACATTAATTTGGATTCCCTTGGATACAAGTGGTAAGAAAAAAATTAAATACTATTTTGAGTGACCATGGACAAAAAAGGCTGTGTGGTCAGTATAGACAGAGAAAAGATAAACTTTCATTTTAAGGAGAGTGGAAATAATTTTTTTCTTTTTCCAATTCTTCAGTGGTCTGGTCAATCAAAAAATCATAGCATAGGACAAGCTGATAGATAAGAACTAATGACTGAAAATCCCTTTTGTCTTCACTGCATCTTCTGGAAGTTGGATTTATCACTACAGCCCCAGCAGCTGAGCTGAGATTGGCTGTTGAGAAAGTGGGAGAAGGAAAGGAAGGTGAAGGAAGAGAGAAGAAAGAAAAGGGAGAGATTAGCACTGCCTATATAGAGTGATGGTATGAGGCAAAGTGTAAAGAGAGTAGGAGTTAAGGGGTGGCTTGATTCCTCTGACTACTCTCAAAAGGGGGCTGGACAACCCCAAATTTGGTAAACCACTTGAGTAAGTGTATTTTTATATATGGAAATTTAGAAAAAGTTGATACTTAAGGTAGAAGACAACCAAACCCAGACCCTAGTCGACCCCACCCCTGCTGGACACAGGACTCCATATAAGCTGGAGATTTTGGAGACACTTAACAGCAAAGATAACAGGAGACACAACAAGAAGAGAGAAACACTGGAATCTGCATCATTTGCCAATACCTCCTAACCAAAGACCTGGTGCCAGGCATGAAGACAAGAACTTAGAAATTTAAGTGACTGCAAAAACAAGCTGAAGACTCTAGAGGGGATCCCAATGTCATTTGATTATAACAACAAGTGGGAAAGGGTTAAAACTGCTGTACACAAGAAATCATATATAAACCAAATTGTTGTTATATTTTTAGACTGACTTAATTCTTTATTCCAAGGGATTCTTGTTTTTTGTGTAGCTCCCAAATGATCAAACTGTCTTCAGTCGAAGTTTGCTTCATCAACGATCTTCTTACCCTCTGAGATCAAAAACATAACACAGCAGAGGAGTGAATGGTCAAGAACAGACAGACACCAGCTCAGTTGAGTGGAACTGTGCTATCAACATGGTACCAGCGCCAAAACAAGTCACATGCTGATGAGTGTAGAGTCAGCTAAATGGTAACCATGTCAGTCTGAAGGAACTTGAGGACCAATGACTGGGTGACATAATTGGTTGCTGCTTCCTAGGGCTGGTGACAGGGGTGTTGCACATTTGCTTACCATTGATAAGAGTCAATGCCAGGCGTTACAAATGTAAACCTCAGAAGTATATTAAATATTTTGCAAGTGTCCAAAAATTTATTTTCCTTGCACTGTCTACAAGTTTGGATTATCCTATAAGCTGGTTTAAGCTGCAGCCTAGGGCCTCAAGCCGGATTATCATTTAGGCCAATGTAGGCTTCAGCCTAAGGACCCTCAAGCTTGGGGAAACTTCAAATGAATCATTTTTATTTTCTAGATGTTATAACTTCTAAATAGTTTCATAAACTGAAATTACATCAATATGACAAACTCATATTTATTGATTGTTTCATTGTTATAATACTGGTTAATATAAAATCTTTTTTTTTTTTTTTAAATTATGGTTATGTTGAAATATGTACTAATTTGGTTTGAAGTAAATAGTAAAATAGTGGTATTTTTTTAAAGAATATCTTTATTGACAAACAAAGGATAGTTATTCTAGTTTATTTAAAGAATTTGAAATAAGTTTACTTCAAGCGATGTAAAAAATATCATTCACTACAATATATCACTAGTAAAAATATTCAAGATATGTGCATGGAAGTTAGAGAGTGACTCAATCTGATTGGGAAATGGGACATAATTCCATCAGCCTCGGAGCCCCAAAAGGTCATAATCAGGCCTTCACTGTATATAGTGAGAAATACAGCATTTTTTTTTTTTTTTTTTTTTTTTTAAATTTGCATTTCTTTTTACATGCAACATTAGGACGTTCATAGAAAGTGTACAATAATCAAAAAGATTACAGAATAAACCAACTCAAAAATTAATTTATCAAGGAAAGTTTAAAAAAAAAGTTACTTTACCTGACATCTGTGGAGTTCAGCTTCCAGTTCATCATAAGATGTGGGCAGGACTTTCCCACTTATGTTATGCATGTCCCTCAACCAAGCCAACAGTTCTTCCACTTGCTTATCACACAACTCCCACTGTTTGACAGTAGTTTGTAATTTGGATGTCTGCAAGTCAAGAGCCCCGATGACAGATGCACGTTTGTCTTGGAGGTTTTTCAATCGGAATAACAGATTAGTTTCTGGTTCACCACTCGTATATTGAAGCAATTTCTGGCTGACATCAAGAAGGGAGTTATAACGGTCATCTTGCATTTTGAATTCATTCTCAATATTCTGTAAAAAAAATAAAATAAAAACTTGGATGAAAAAAAAAAAAACAAAACAAAAAAGCTTATCGTTATTATGATTTTGAATAAATATAATGTTTACCCAGAAAGTAGTCTTATTATGAATATCTCAAGAACGAATTGATGCAACTAGGCAACCAATCAAAAGGTGGATATTGTGGAAAGAACTGTATCAAATAACAGAAATCACATCACTTGAGGACTTTCAACAATAACTAAAATGAGTAGCACATGTAACTCAAAGAAACTAATGACATAATCAAGATGTTGACATTCAACACAACTTCAAACAAAAGGTTAGGAAGGAAACCCCTGTCAATACTGGAAAGAGCAATAACAGTTGACTTGAGAAACCTATTTTTCTGAAAAATTATTTTAATAAAAAGATTTTATAAATTTTAACCAAAAGTAGCATGGGCTGCTCAGTAAATGAATACTGAATATTTCCTTATAAGGAAATGGACAATATTGTCATTACCATGAACTGGCACTTTCTTTTTGGGTGACTCGGTCATCGGTAAGATCCCAGCAAACAAGCTTGTATTTATTTTCTTAAATGTCATGTACTTTTAGGATAAAGGTGATTATCACTCTTCACTATTTCCTTTTTACTATTATCTGTGAATTAGCATAGATTCTTAGAAAAGATAGTGGAGTCATTTCTCATTGCCTTCTCTATGGTTTTGCATTCAAAATTGTCCTCCTACACTGACTGTCATCCAAAGCTAGAAAGTCTCATTACTATTTAACTCTTAGCTGGTGGGGATCAGAGATGGATTCATGCCTTTGGAATAGATTGTCAAATACATATTTCTTCTTTGGACATTTCATTAATTCTGGCTTCATATCAGAAGTTACATGAGATTGGTTTTTAAGGGCAAAAGAATCATTTTACCAACCTGTTTTTATTGAAGTCTTGAGATTTTATCTAAATGGTACTTCAACAAGTTCTTTACTATTTTTTAATAACATATCCCTTCAGGACAGAGTGATCATGGTTCTTCACAGCATCCATTTGTGAATTTCCATGATTTCTTGCCTTTTCTCTGAATTCAAGGTAGTTATTCTTCTAGGCTGGGTACTATCGAAGATGAGACAGTCAAGTCTACTCTACTATGTAAACTATAATTAGTGAGGAAAAGAGATTGAGATATATTTGCCAAGGGAATTTGATCTTTACTGGTGGCCTTGTGCCAGGTTAAGCTAAACTAAATAAATGCCTAATAAATTATACAGCTTAAGTGTCATCATGAGATCAGTAAGTAAAATATTTTTACAATATTTACATTGTTTGGACTATTGTCCTTGTCTTTATTGTCATATTCACAATTTTTCAGCCATTGTGCACTCCAACTTTCTTCAGGTGATATATGCTGGAATTTGAACCGAACTCTATATTTAGTCCCACTGGAGTAGATTGTTCTACTTCCACGTGCCATTTGTGGGTATTTTAATTTCAGTTAATTCCCTTTAATAACTCAACTCTCCAAGTTTTTGTTCACCTCTGCTGTGACCAGGTATTGAACTCACAACTCTTTGGGTCAAGTCACTGGATTACTTCAACCAACATTTTTATCCACTTGGGGGCACATGACCCAGTGGATAAAATCATTGGGGACACACAATCTCATCTCAGAAGTATAGACAGAAATGTTCTTAATTAAGATGAAACAGTTTCTCTTTTTCTTTTCTTTTTCTTTTCTTTTTTTTCTTTTTTTTTATTTACCTTCACTTTTTCCATGATGTTTAGCTTGCATCTCATTGAAGCCATATCAATATCAAGCGCTCGTAGCGTGGATTCTTTATCTTCAAGCCATCGGTCAAACCAGAGGGTCTGGTCATTGAAATTCTTCCATGTGCTTATCAAGTTGTCCACTGTTGTTTTCCTCTGGTTAATGCGTTTTACAACATTCTGCCATTGCATCGAAAGACGCTTGAGATTGTTTTCGAAATCAGAGTCAGTTGCATCGCCAACTGTTTGCATTTTCTGACCATCAGCAATTATCGCATGAAGAAGTTGCTGCTTGTTTGTTAGTTCTGATGTTAAAGTCTAGATAAATAAAGAGAGAACAAAAAAACAAGTGAAAAATAAGAATTTTTTTTTTTTTTTTTTTTAAATCATTTCACCCCAAGCAAGGCAGGAATGCGACTAGTATGCGGGGGGGGGGGTTACAGAGAATGAAAATGAGAGAAAAGACTGAGTTTAGGGAGGATTGAGGAAAGGACAAAAGATGAATGGGATTCAAAAGACAGAAGATAGCAATTGATGTTGCATTTGAATTTTTGAAGATTGCATTTATCAGGGAAGCAAGTAAACTAGATGGAGTTCCACAGGTGAAAAGTATGAGAAAAGAGACTGTTAGAGTAGAAGTGGTGGTTGCATTTAACAGTAAACAGGTGGGACCTAGATGCCAATCTAGTAGCATGCTTAAATTCATGTAGTCTGGTCACCAGTGAAAGGCTTGTCAGAATGTCATATCTAATCACTTAAATAGCAGTGAATACTGGATAATTTCTTTAAAAATTAAGAAAAGACAAAGTGGCAAGAGTTGTGATTTTATTGATGTAGGTTGCAATGCAATGAAGTTCAAGAGATAAAATGATATGAAGAAAAACAATGTCAATACTAGGCAAAATCAGTTTTGAAACTAAAGCATTAAATGTAAAAATAAGAGAGAAATAAAATCTGAGTATAAAGAAATAAAACTTATTTTATATGTATAGGTTGAACTATATTGTGATGTATCATGAATTTCACAGTGATTGGTCTTTTAACAAACCCTGGGTTGTGTTGAAATCAAGACACTAACAAAAAAAAAAACAAAAAAACAAATGAATTCCACCAGAAGCAGCCACTTCCAGGGCAAAGAAAACAGTGGTATTTATACAGAGCATGGGCGAGCTTATGCTACTGAGAAATCAGCCAATCAGATACAAGGTTCATCTGAGGGCCAATTACATCAGCTTTGCACAGCATAGTAGGTGGAGGCTGAGGTTTGTCCACTGCCGACTACACCCTCCTAACATCGACATATTGAAAAAGTAATCAAGGTCAAATTGACACCAAGACCAGGTTAACATCAGTATTGAAAAATGATCAAGATGTCATGTGTCTCACCCCAGATCATACGAGAACAGATATTACTCTTGGTGACTTTCAGAGAAATCAGGTATAGGGTTGATCTCAAATTATTTCTGCACTGCTGAATTCTGACTCATGTATTGGCCAAGTTGTATCTAGGTTGCAGGTGTAGGAAAGAAGTAGCTTACAGGAAATATATAAACATCCACCCAGTAATAAGTGGGGAGATTAATTGCAGGCTAAAATGTAAGGTTCACATTTTGGGTGAGTTGAATAAGATATAATATTAAATCTGAGAGATCAAGTCTTGTGTTACACTCAGCATGATAATATCATTATAAAGATAATAAAAAAAAACATGATCAAGAACAGCAATTAATTATGAAGACTATTTTTTACAAATCTAAATACTTCACCTGGTATTTCTTTTGCTGGTTGAGGAGTTCTTCAAAACTTCCTCCAATATCTTCAGCAAGGAGATTTTCAATCTCTGCCAAGTGTGACATCCAGGCAGTACACTTTTCCGTAAAGTTCTGATGCAGCAGTACACTCTCTTGCAGGCAGTGGCAATGTTGAAGAACACAGGATTGCAGCTGGTACCACTTGTGGTTTAAGTCTTGCAACTGTTGCACCTTTTCTGCGTCAAGTGCCATTCGATAGCCAAGTTCATTGAGACTGTCAAGTGAAGTTGCATTGACATTAAACTCAACAAGAAGCTCTTTGAACTGGATTAAGGTTTCTCTGGGCAGAGCCTCTTCTGCTGACAAAGACTGCACTTCCTGAATGTTTGTGTTCTGTAGAATTGTCTCAGCTCTTTGCAAGAAAGAACTGATGCTCGCCAAAGACTGCTCAAAGTTTTTTAGCTGCAGCCTAATGTCAGTCATCTGTTGGTGGAATCGGTCAGCTGAGTGCCTAAGTAGAAGAAGCCTTTCCTCCAAAGTGGCTTGTTGAGAAGTTATATTCACCACAGATACTGTATCCAAGTTGGGTCCCATGTCATCACTCAACTGATATAACTCAGACAGTTTTGATTGGAAGATGTCTAATTTATCTTGGAGATCCTAGATAAGAAGAAAAGGGTTTAAACAATTTAAAGTTAACCAATTTAAAAAGTCAGAGAGAAAATCTTAGGAAAGAATTAAAATAATGTTTTCCAGAAGTTCTGCTAAATGAACTGGGTCAGTGCTCAAAATTCAAAACAGATTTTCATGTAAAAAAAAAAAAAAAAAAAAAAAAAAAAAAAAGGTTTGACACCAGTATTTAAGCTGAAATGGAGCATACCATTCGCAGCATTGGAACAAGTCACCGAAGAGTTGGACAGACTCAAAAGAATTGGTGTAATAGAAAAAAATTAACTATTCAAAATGGGCTGCACCAGCAGTGTATGTAAAGAAAAAAAAAATAAAATTCATGTTTGTGCGGATTTTTTGACAGGATTAAACAGTTTTTTAGAAATATAACTACCCATTACCAAGTCTAGTGGAAATTTCTTCAAAGTTAAACGCTGGAAGAATATTTTCAAAGCTGGGTCTCTCTGAAGCATATTTACAAATTCAGATTGAAAATGAATGTTCAGCATTAATGACCATACATATGCACAGAGGATTATATAAGTTTAACTGACTTCATTTTGGTTTAAAGGTGGCACCAGCTATTTTTCAATAAGCTATGGATACTATGCTTGCAGACTGTGATTTCAAAGTGGCATATCTTGATGACATTTTAATCAAAAATGTATCAAAAGAACAACATGTTACGAATGGGGAAAAAAAATTTGGAAAAACTAAGAGAGTACAGATCTAAGTTCAGTGAAGAAAAATGTCAACTGTTTTTGTCAAAAATTAAATACCTTGGTGAAATTATTGATAAAAATGGTTGTCAACCAGATCTGTCAAGGGCAAGTGCAATTAAAAATGTGCCCCCACCAACAAACGTGACTATGTTACAAGCTTTTCTAGGATTGGCTAATTACTATCAAATATATGTACATAATATGCATAATTGGAGAGCTCCATTGAACGATCTACTTAAAAAAGGAGTAAAGTGCAACTGGAATGATAATTGTCAAAAGGCATTTGATGAAATAAAAAAAGGATTTAAATTTATCATTAGCACATTATGATCCAAAAGCAGAAATTATAATGGCATCAGATGCTAGTGAGTACTGAATTGGAGCAGTGATTTTTACACAAATACAATGGCAGTAAAATGAAAGCCTTTGCTCATCCTTCACTCTTGCTTTTACCAGCAGAGAAAAATTGCAGCCAGATAGAAAAAGAGGCTCTAGCAATTATATTTGCTGTGAAGAAATTTCATAAATTTATTCATGAAATAAATTTTAGGTTGCAGACTACCAACCTCTATTAACAATATATGGTTCAAAGAAAGGAATACCTATGCATGCAGCTAATAGACTACAATGCTGGAGTACCGTCTTATTAAACTATAATTTTACAATGGAGTACCATTTGAGGACACAAAAAAGGCACTAAAAAGCAAAATGGAAATAAAAAAAACATCTTGTGAAACATAGTATTGAAAGAAATAAAAGAAAAAGCAAAAAATGATGTCTTTATTGTGAAAATAAAAAAGCAATTGAAAGAAAGTAACAAAGAACAAGATCCAGATTTAATGCTTACATGTTATGCAATGGTGTAGTAATGTTCAGGCAAAGGGTTGTAATGTCCTGTGTGTTACAGAAGTGAATATTGAAGGATATTCATAGTAGACATCCTGGTATTTCAAGAATAAAATACCTGAGAAGTTTCATATATTGAACCAAGATATTGAAAAAAAAAAAATGAAAGCTAGCAGAGGTTGTGCTCTGACAGCAAAACTACCAATCACAAAGATAGAACCATGACCAAAGGCAGACATAATGTGATCAAGACGTCATATAGATTTTGCAGGTCCTATGAATGGATCAAATTATCTTGTAATAGTTGATAGTTTCATTAAATAGTCAGAAATTTATAAGTGCAAAAATCCAGCATCTTCAGTGACAGTGAATTTCTTGCATGAACTGTTTGCGAGATATGACATACCATAGTCTTTGATAACAGGTAGCAATTAAAAGGTAAAGTATTCAAAGACTTCTGTAAGATGTTTTCCATTGAACATATTACGACCCCAGCATATCACCCAAGGTCAAACAGACAACCAGAATGTTTTGTGGGAATATTCAAAAGAGTGTTGAAGAAAGCAAGTCTTGAGAAAGTAAATGAGGAAACATTCAAAATTTTCTGAGAGTTTACCCCAATACACCATCAAGCATGTTGCCAGTGGAATTAATGTTTGCTAGAAAAGTAAAATAAGTATTTGACAAGTTATTACCATGTCAAAAAACATGAACTTATGACAAAAACAACACCAAAAGCTTCAAGGTCAGCAATAAAATGTTCTTTAGAGGATATAAGGATGGCAAAGAAATGTGGAAAGACGGCATAATATCAGCAAGAATCAGAAAGTTGATTTGCATGGTAAAATGGAAAAGATTTGAATATAGAAGGCACATTAATGGAAGAACTGATAAAAATGCTATATGGCATTTTCCGATGTGCCAGCACCACCACAAGTTGTGGAACCTAAAAGGACAAGTTCAAGCAAAAGAAAGTATACTGAAAAACTGGAAGTGGATCCAAGATGGAAACGCTGAAAAACTGGAAGTGGATCCAAGATGGAAATGCTGAAAAACTGGAAGTGGATCCAAGATGGAAATGCTGAAAAACTGGAAGTGGATCCAAGATGGAAATGCTGAAAAACTGGAAGTGGATCCAAGATGGAAATGCTATAAAGTCAAGGATGTTGGCAAATTCTCCAGAAAGAGGAGGGGGAGATACTAATACGAATTAAAAAAAAAAAAAATGTATTAATCTCAAAAGGGTGGGGATTTTGTGAAGTAAATAATAAACCCCTGGTGACTATATAAACTAGCCCATAACTATAAAGATCTTCAGATCAGAGGTAGGAAAAAGAAGCTGTTTCGAGTCAGTCTTCAGACTAATTAATACAGGCATCACGGCAAGTTATCAAAGCATTACTTATAGGCACTTTATAGCATATACCAATAATCATTATGCCATCTACTAATCTTCTCAAAAAAAAAAGAAGAAAAATACCAACCTGTATGTCTTTCCAATACCTTTCAACCTGATTGTTGTCATAGTTAAATAACATGTCATCTAAAGATTTCTCCATATGAGCAAGCTCCTCACTGAAAGCCTGGTATTTTTCATTGTAGATTTTCAAGCGTTCAACAAGATATTCCAGAAGTTCAATATGTTCTTTAAGCTGAAGAGTCAATGTCTTCCATCTAAAAAAAAAAAAAAAATAAATGACAAAGTTTTATATAACTTTAATTCAATACTAATAAAACTAGAGCATTGCATGTCATATGACAGTGTTTTAATGTTGCAAATACACTTTTGGCTGTAGAGATAATATCAGGATTCAATATTTTTTGCTTATCCATACTCCAGCTGTCCCATGAAACCACTAATCAGTATAATGAGGCTTCCATCACATATGCACAAACTCACAGTACTTGACCTTTAGACCGAGTTAACATAAGAAATACTTGCTGTATATTTTGTGCATTACACTGGTGCATATGCACATATATATATATATATATGTGTGTGTGTGTGTGTGTATGTGCGTGCGTGGAGAGAGAAAGATGTTAATTGTATACAAAATTACATTTCTGCATATACAGTAGAAAACTTGTTTTTACTGAAATCTT
Organism: Acanthosepion lycidas; assembly: GCA_963932145.1. Lineage (NCBI taxonomy): Eukaryota > Metazoa > Mollusca > Cephalopoda > Sepiida > Sepiidae > Acanthosepion > Acanthosepion lycidas. Next base: position 55,499,569 of record OZ010589.1, read on the forward strand.
TGGCACACTTCTAATGAAGATATCTACTGAAACTGAAGTGCCAAAAATTAAGATCAGCAGACCATTAATTATTAAAGTGTTTCTAATATTCTTTTATTTTTTGTCTGGTGTTCTGTGAATGATCTTGAAGAATAATCTTTTGTAAAAGTTTTTGCTGCTTAGTAACTCTGATAATCCTGTCAAACTGTTGTTTAACGTTATTGAAATTTTATTTCAGATGAGTCACTCCTTTGAAATGGAATGTCAAGTAGACAAGAATGAGCATTTTCGACATCTCTTTGCTTTTAATCAAAGCTGCCAAAGCTGCTTGAGACATTTGTGCTGTATATGTAGATGACTTCATTACCAAATGAATGACATAGAAATGGTTTTCCTGATTCATAGAGGGGAAGTTTAAATTCATAGACTCTCTGCACTTTGGTTAACCTGTTCAGTTTGATGAAAATTAATTTCATGTGCTGATTAAAGAAGGACCACTAAGGAATCGACTCAGAAGATGGCAACCTCTAATGTTATTGTTGCTAGTCATCTTAACACAATGGGTAAGGTCCAGAAACACAGTGCATAGGTGCCATGTGTTTTGATGGAGAGAAACATATGCCAGTACTCCTCCATTGCTGCCAGTTTAGTTGCTTAACACCAGGATACTCATGGAATCAAAGTGAGCATGTTTAGGAAGTTCTGCCATGCCTACCATATTCTCCTAATTTAGCCTCTTCAGACTATCAACTTTTTTGGTAGTTTTCTATAAATTTGAGGAGTATTTCTTTGTGTCTGTGAAGCTTAAAACATAACTTGATGAATTTTTTTAGTCAAAACCTAGTGATTTTTATTGTTGAGGCATTGAACAGTTAGGGAATCATTGGCAGGAAGTCATAAACAATGAAGTGGAAGAGATTGTTGAATGATTCATCAGAACTATTAATAAATAATAATTATTAAAATGAATCATATGTTTGCCCTCCCAACTGTTTTAGAAATTAATTCGGCCATATAATGTATATGTGATATAATAGATAAAGAGGTAGTGTGGCTGTACCAAGCCATAGGGTATGAACAAGGTTTAATACAATTGACTGCAGAATGATAGTTGGAACCAGAAAGATAAAAGCACACTATCTCTGAGTTAGCAGCTACTCAGAATTTTCTTGGACAAAAGTAGCAAGGATATACAAGGAATATATGAATTCCAATCAGATATCAGGGGTGTGTTAAAATTGCAGGCACCCACAATTGATGCAAGAGTGGGATCTCCAGTGACAGAAAAATATGGTAACCATACAATGCAAAGAAATATTATATCAATGTATATATTATTAGTATATCTACTAATACTGATCAGCCCAAAGCGGCGTACAATATATACTGCAATCCATGGGATTATGTAGCTGTCCCATTATGGACATGACTTGGTTATTGCATATCACATTAAGAGAGAGAAAGAACACCACTATTGGAAAATTGACACTATATTGTCTGATCTGATAAGTCATGTTTCTTACACTTTCAGGTAGATGATCGAGTTCTTGAGTGTCAGTAGGGTTTTGTGCAAGCTGACAATAACTCTTTAATAATGAACATCACCATTTTGGTGTCAACTGGAGACTCTGTAGTACTAAGTTAAATGACGCTCCCTGCACACAATAAAAATTTGTTGTATTGTATGCTGGTATGTGTCTATACTGACTTGGAAATAGCAATGAATTCTAGTTGGTTTATAACACAAACACTACTAATTGATATTTCAAGGTGTCTTAAAAATGTATATAAACATTGACAACAAGCAATTTACATTTTGAGGGAGGCCACAGAATAGATCGGCCAACTCATTATGATAATAATAGATGTAATAAAGGATGAATTCAATAGTCAAAGCAATACTTGAAATTAAATTTACATGATAAACAAGATCACATATTCTTGAAGAAAGTGAAGGACTCATACCTGTTTTGAATATTACTGGTGCTTTTCTGAATGTCCTGTTTTATAGGAGTCTCACAGACCTGACAAAGTTCAGTGGATAATTTTGTCAGATGTTCCATTTTCTTTGATTCTTGTTGGATCTCTTCAGACTGGGCCTATCAGAAAATAAAATAAAAATAACTAAAATAAAAACAAATCAAATTGAGAGATGGAAGAAGCCATTATTAACATTGAGCACACTTTTTGAATCTATCTCAGAATGACAACGAAATATGGTCATTTTTAGGCAAAAATGTTAAACATTTTACTGTCCCTTGTGCAATGTCTGTTGAAAATGTTTATGCCCATAATCCTATTGAAAATGGTAATTTAAGATCCCTTTAAAATGAATACGTCCATTACAAAAATAACTGTGCCAAACCTGAACTATACACCACTTAGATATTTCTTAAATAGTTTGAATATAACTTTTAGCTGTCAGCTCTCAACATTTTGACACATCGTATGTAAGTAAGCATTTTTGATGACATAAATAATGAAACCATTCATTTGTGGATGGTAGTATCAATGAAATTTATATGTATTTTAGCTGAACAAAATTTAAAAAATAATTAAGCCATTTTTAGCTTTTTTAGTAGTATTAGGTCTACTTCAAAACAACAACTAATCTAGCAATAAACACATGCATATAATCAAGTTAACCAATTTATTTAGCTATGTTTGTAACATAAAATGGTAAATTTATAGTTTTAATGGGATGGATGTACTTGGTGCAGGGATATCAACTACTCAGCATCAGGCTAGAAGGCAATGAGAAAAAGTCTCCAAAACATGTCTACCAAATATTATATTGGGAAGATAATAAAGTATATTTTGACTTTGTTCAATAGTGCAGTGTAGTGAACAGAAATGTTCTTTTGTAACCAAAAATTTTGATGTAATTTTTTTAAACTTTGATCTCAGCTCAATATCTGGGCCTTTGTAGCAGAATTTTATGTTTGGGGATAAAATTCAATCTAACAGTTGCATGTCTCAAGAACTTGTCCTGCATGCAATTTAACGACTTGTAGAGAAAAAAAAAAAAAAAAAAAAAAAATCCATGACTGCAATCAAGTACCATGTGCATCATTTTTCTTTTGGACAGGCTAACATGTGGAACCTTATTCATTCAGGTAAGCATTTCTTGCCATATTCTTCTTCTGACTGGCTTTTGCACTTTTCATTCCTTTTCGAGGATGTTCATTCATGTGTTCATGTCCATCTTCGGCCACCATTCCTCATTGTTGAAATCTGTTGGTTCAAAGGGATCCGTCTTTTTCTCTCCTATAAAAAAATTCAGGATTTTTTTTCCCTTAAAATACGTGAGTGGGTGATCAGTCCTTTTTTAGATACCAACCACAAGGAAACAGGAACAGTGAACAAATACCTGGTTTCACTACAAAATGACATTGAGCTGAAGCCAAAATTCAAAAAATTATATCAAGACTTCAAACCTCCACCTTGTTAATTGATTATTGCACAATATGTTTAGATCCTTGGGTTCATATAGGACTTTCAACTGTAAAGACTTTATCATGTAGTAGTCTTGTTGGGATGCAGTGGTTTCAAAACTTTCTAGTTGCCACCCACTCCACTCCTAGACCACTTCTTTAATACTTCATTCCCACACCTAGACAAAATACTTACTTCTTCGTATTAGGTATACAATAGATTCAAAACATCTTGCACTCTAGACACAAGTATATATGCATTTCACCAAATAAAAGTTAACCAAATAAACCAATTTATTTAACTGTTTTAGCAATATGAAAGGATAATTTTTTTTTTTTTAATAGGTTGGGTGTATTTGGTACAGGGAAATCAGCTTCCTAACATCAGGCTGCAAAATGAGATTTCTTCATTCAGTAATTATCAGTGAGTTTTTTTTTCTTGGAAAAAATCTAGGTGACTGCACTGTGAAAAAAAAAGAAAAGAAAAAATTAGTACTTGCTCTAATATCCCTCTGTCAACCATACCAACTTTTTTTTTTTTAATCCCACTACTACCCCCTTTTTCCCTTACTGCCCTTAGATTGACCTTCCCACTAGGGAGGCAGTGCTGACCATTTTGGGAAACTATAAGGGAAATTGCCAAACAAATTTATTTGCTGACATCATAAGGTTCCTTAACTTATCATTTTTTGTGTATTGTAAAGGTAATATCTATCGGACTTATCCTCAGTAAGTTATTTTTCAGACATGTGAATACCTTCATTGAGTGGAAGCTAGAATAGATGTTGAATATCAAAATTTACTTACCTTCATCTTTGAAAGTTGCATCTTGATTGAATAATAATTTCCAGGTATAAAATTACTGTGGTTGCTTAAATAATACTCAAGCTTTGCCAGCAAGTCTAAAACGAAAGCTTTCTCTGTGGAGAACTCATTCCATTTCTCCAAGACATCCTGGAGATGTTTCATTTGTTGTTGGAGGTGCTTACAAACTGCTTGCCATTTCTTTTGCATACTATCAACTTTTTCTTTAACAATTTTTTGACTTCCTGTAGGTGCTAATTCCAATTCCAGCAACTGATTTCCAAGAGCCTTCAAGTGGTCAATATCTGATTCCTTGGCAACAGCTTTTTCTTGTAGTATCTGTCAAAAGGAGAAATAGAGAAAAAAATTAAATCATAGATAATGAATATCAATTTACAGCAGGAGTAGTATTGTTGTCGTGTCCATAAAAAAATAAAAATTAATTATAATGTCAACTAAAATAATTATAACAATTATAATTAATTCTAAACCAATGAGAATTGACTCAAATTTTGTTCTCTACACACACATACACAACATTCTTGCTATCAGACAAGCACTTCACATGGACAGGTCATTGTGTCAATGAAAATTTCAGTTCATTTTCAGGCCTTTACAGTAACATTTATCTTTTAGTACTAAAAAAAAAAAAATCCATGGTAAGAAAACCCTATACACTTCATGTATTTTTCAAATAAATAACCTGGACACTCATTATAAAAAAAAAAAAAACATAGGAGAAAGACTGCATACATTTTACTTATTCTTTATTTTTTCATTCTGTTGGATTTTGATTCATATTTGATCTACATTTTATTCAGTATTACTGTCTCATTTCTCTAACACCACATAACAAGCAGATAATAAATAATACTCATTTTGTTGTTTCCACATCTTGCTGTTTCTCATTTTTATGAATATTTTTTTTGTATATATAAATGTAATATGTTTTTGTTTTGTATATATAAATGTAATATATTTTTTTTTTTGTATATATAAATGTAATATATTTTTTTTTTTTTGTATATATAAATGTAATATATTTTTTTTTTTTTGTATATATAAATGTAATATATTTTTTTTTTTTTGTATATATAAATGTAATATATATTTTTTTTTTGTATATATAAATGTAATATATATTTTTTTTTTGTATATATAAATGTAATATATATTTTTTTTTTGTATATATAAATGTAATATATATTTTTTTTTTGTATATATAAATGTAATATATTTTGTTTTGTATATATAAATGCTTATAATTATTAACTCAAGAGTTATAACTCCCCTATACTGCCTGGTCAAATTAGTAAAATCATTTTTGTATGTCTTTAAAAAGGAAAGTTCTTTATAAGCATAATAGAGAAAAGTAACAATTCTTAAAGTAATCTACAATTTTCTTAAATTCTAATCATGTATCAGTTGTATACCACTTTTGTGTTATTGGAAAGTATTTAGCCCTGTTGAACAATTGAGATTCCTCATCATGAATTCCTCATTGGATGTCACTTCAATGTTAGTCTTGTGGTTACTTGGTAATTTACGCTCCTCATCAGTAACATATTAATACATCCCCTTTACTGTCTTTGCTTTCGCTGGTTCCCAGACTTCATGAATTTAAGCATTCTACTAGGCTGGCATCTCGCTCACACCTGTTCACTGTCAAAACTGTTAAATGTAGCCGTCTCTTTTACTCCAATAGCTTCATGTCTTGAACATCTTGCCTGTGGAACTCCCTCCCCTTTTCCTGTTTCCCTGATAGCTATAATTCCCAACTATTCAAATGTAATGTCAATCAATGTCTCCAGATGCCTTGATCTGTCCCCTATCCTTCTCTTCATCCTTTCCTCTATCACTCCTATTTACTCTCGCTCCAATTCTCTGTAACCCCTTGCATCCTAGTGTCTTCCCGCCTTGCTTAAAAAAAGACCCAAAAAAAAAAAAAAAATAAAAAAAAAATAAAAATAGTCAATATGAGTCTTTTTCTTTATACTAAGAATATAATTAACTAAATTTTATTGAGTCATAAAACAGTCTTTAAAAAAAAGGTAAATAAATATTTCAACATTTTTTCAGAATATGAAAAGGAAAGCAAAAATTAGGTAGGTAATTTGTTTAAATTGAGAGAATCTAGCAGACATAATTTTGTAAGATTGGCAGATATAATTTTGTAAGATGAGTAAAACATTTGTCACAATTCTAGTATTTATTGTTGGAAACATTATATGTGAATTTCTGAGACAATTATTACCATTATTCCAGATTAGATTATTATTATTGTTTGTCTTTCCTTTCAAACCTGCCTGCTCAATTACAAATGGAGAAAAAGAACAACATCAGTTATCAGTGATGTAAACAGTTTCAAACAAGGCATCTGTAAATTAAAACAAAGTATAGATAACTCTTTAAAAAGTCAGATATTGATTTGACACTGTGTTTGTATCATAAACAAGATCCCCTTCTAAAATGATAAAAGAAATCCATATTTTTAGATTCTGATAACTGATTAGGCTTAAAGATCTAATGAATGCTATTTTACAAAAATTAATCCATACTTTCCATAAACTTTTTAATAAAGAGACCAGTCAATTTTTTTAGTGTGATACTGTGACGAAAGCAATAAACATAACGATGTTAGTTATGAAAAAATCCTTTTATAATTTACAGTCTACTTTATATTATTCATAAAGAGTTTGTTATTCCTTTTATGAAAAGCAAATAACTAAAACATTGCAATAGAAACAGTAAGCCTACAAAGTTGATATTCAAGTGTCTAAGAAAATATTGGTTAACCAGAATGATGTCCAATAACTTCTCACCTGACATTCTTTGAGAGTATGTTTAACATTGACCTCCATTCCAATTATATCTCTCTTTTTAATTTTTTCCTCCATATCTGAAAACCAATTGGCAAGGTTCTTCTGGAACTGGTCAAATTCTTCCCATTTGTCTTCAAATAAAGACAGACCATTAAGTTGGCTATTGAGCTGTTCTTCAACTTTGGCCCAATCTTGTTGCAGTTTGGATAATCTCCTGGCAAAATCTTTTTTCTCTTCCAGTGCACTAGCAGAATCATCATCATCATCATTTGGCTTGAGCACACACTGGTTAACAAAATCCATGGTTAATGCTTTGTTTTCCATCTCAATTTTGAATTTCTAGAAAATAGAAATTAAAATAACTAATTAAAAGCAGTAGGAAATTGTTTATATGCTAAAATTTATCAATTTACACACAAACACAACAAAATACTTATCATAAAATAATAGCTATTAAGCAGTTTCATAGAATATTATTATATATATGATTTTTATTTATTTCAGTAACCAAATGTTATAATATAGAGAAGGCTGTAATGAATTGTCCCCTGCACAGACTCAACACCTCGTCACCTAAATCAGATACAAATATACTCATGCTTACATCTGATGAATAATAAAAAATATTTGAGTCATAACACCTGTCTTGCATGATGTGTCATTCAAAATGTCTTTGACTTAACTCTGTTACATGAACGGTGTCACTCTACTGCCAGCAGCTTGGTCCCGAACTAAGCAGTAGGAGGGTAGCAGTTACAGTAGACTTTTTCAACTGCCCAACACATTTTTAGTGCATTCAATTCTTATTGGATCCAACACCTTGGCCTTATGCCAGACTAAGGTAGGCATGATAAATATCTATATATACCTACACTTTTTACTTTTCATAGTAATTTGATATGCATTTTATGAATATAATATTCATATATATTTTTGTGAGTTAAGACCTTTCTGTAAATTAGGATTTCACATTGACAGAAATTTGTTGTTAAACACTCCCAGCTGAAAATGACTATTTCTGTTCCCTTGTGTTCTGTATGCCATCAAAGCATATATATATATATATATATATATATATATATATATATGAGATGAGGTATTATAATTATTTACACTATTTACATTGTTTGGACTGTTGTCTCCATCTTTGTTGCTATATTCTCAACATTTTGGTCATTGTACATGCTGGCCTCCTTCAGGTGATTGGAATTTCAAACTGGACATTTTATTTCATCCACCGGGATAGACTGTTCTAGTTTCATGTGTCATGTCTCTTCTGGGTGTCTCAGTATCATTTATCTCCCTTTAACTCAATTCTCCAAGTTTTTTTTTTGGTTCACCTCTGCTGTAGCCAGGTATTGAATTCACAACACTCTGGGTTAAGTCACTGGATTCAATCAAGGACACATGGCCCAGTGGATAAAAGTGTTGTTTGAAGTAATCTAATGACTTGGATTATTTCAACCAATGCTTTTATTCACTTGGAGAGAGGAGTTAAAGGAGATAACTGATACTGAGACATTCGGAAGAGGCATGGCATGTTGAACTAGAACAATCTACCCTGGTGGACAAAAGTAAAGGTTCAGTTCAAAATTCCAATTACCTGAAGAAGACCAGAGTGTACAACAGCTGAAATGTTGTGACTATGGCAACAAAGAGGAGAATAACAGTCCAAACAATGTAAATAGTATATCTCTATAAATTTCAAAATGTGTGTGTGCATTTGTGTAATCGGATGTTGTTTATGCATTTCCACAGTTTATATCTGATTTTGATGAAATTTTTTGTTTGACAGATAATTTTTCAGTGCCAGTTTTGAGTCCAAATTGTTGGAGACAATGGCTTTCCATTACTTCCAGTCCATTATAACTCTCAGCAACGTTTTACTATTTACTATCTGTTCTTAGATGTATATCTTTCATAAAAACTTTTATAAAAATAAACAGTTTAAATTATTACAAAAATATTATTTATTATTATACAGTTGCCTTTTCAGGTCCCCCCACCATTTGGGGATGTCCCACAGTTGTACCCAATTGTTGTTACTAATATTAATTTTCAGTTGGGCTGACTTTAAATTTAAACTGCTTCAAGTGAATGGCAAAAATTCCCAGTAATGAAAGACCCAGTCAAAGACAGGTTATACTGCTAGTATATATATTATAAATTAATTTGATTTAAAATATGTTTTTTTTTTGTGAAAAAAAAACATATTTTAAATCAATTAATTTATAATATTAATGCTCTGTAAATTTACATTGAGCACTATTTTGTAAAAATAAAAATATCTATAAGAACACCGGATTATATATCTTACTGTGCCTTCTTTTTATATATATATATATATATATATATATATATATATATATATATATATATATATATATATATATATGTGTGTGTGTGTGTATATGGATGTGTGGGTAGTGTCATAGATAATGCCTTGGAATGAGAAACTGGTGAGTCAAATTTGTTACATACAGGCAAATACTTTTGGGAAAGGTATGAATCCATCTCTCCTCCCCAAGCTATGTCTTAAATACCAGGGCAAACTTGACTCTCTAGCTATAGTTAATAAATAGTCTAGGAGAAGGACAACTCTGGAAGTGATACAAGATAAACTTAGGATATCAAAACACAAGTTAAAAGGAGCCCCAAAGGTTTACCTAGAAGGTGTCCTCAAAGACAACAAGTGAAAAAATTGGCCTCAAATGATATCAGTGGGACACCCACCATAAACAAGGAAGCAAACCCGGTTGAACTTAGGATTTAGGGGAGAGATAGAATCCCTCAAAACAGCATCTCTTCAGTTTGGCCAATGTTAATTTGATTTAGTCCAGGAATGAATAAATATTTTTATGTATAAAAAATTTAGTCTAATATTCTTATCAGTTATCAGTAATGTTAGAATTACCTTATATTTATTAAGCATGGGGCCAACTTTATTCATTTTGTTGATCGGTTTCTTCTTGTCTTCCTTAAAGATGTTTTGCAGCTTATTAATAAACGTGATGAGTTCATTAAGGGCCTGTCTTGAGGGCAAAAGTTCCATCTGTGCTTGGTGTAATGTCTGTTCAGCTCGGCCAATGTCATGCTTGAGTTCTGCCCATTGTTCTTCAATTTGGTCCACATTAATGTTCATCTTTGCAGCAATGGCAGGATGACTGTGCTGCAGTCTGTAGCCAATGAAAATCAATTTGTTCTTTCCAACAGCTTCATTGTCGATATCTTTTCGAAATTCCTAAAAACAAATATCAGAGATGTTATAAACACTATATATCAGTCATCACATTTTTCTTTAGTGTTGATATCTTCAACTCTTATTACAAATACAACCATCTTTGGAAGCTGTCACTCTATCAAGACTATTTTATTAACAACTGAGAAAGTATTTATGCCTAAACACTTGTTACTGTCAGAACTTGAAAATGATAGTTTTACTGATCTGAATTTTCTGAGGGGATGCAATTCTTAATTTAATGAGTTATTTTTTGCAATTTTCACAACTACAAAATACTCATAAAAATTCTACTATTGTCTCATTAAATAATTGATCTTAAACTTTAACAGAATATTGTAATAATAATCATAATTATGAACTCAGATCATTATTTAAAGAAGAGGGTACAAATGAAAAAAAAAAAAAATCAAAAACAAGGTTTTACTATATATATAATGAAAACATTTTATAAACTTCTTTATTAACACAAAAGCATAGTACACATGAAAGCATAACAGTTCAAACACAATATTATAATTTCTGAGCAAGTTTCAGTAGAAACTAAACAAAAAATGACACACAGATGGGCCGTGGTGTACACACCGACATGTGTCCTAATATCTTCCCTTTTTCCATAGAAACTCAAATTCAAGCTTGCAAGTAGAAATATAAAATATAAAAGGCTCAAACTATATATATATATATATATATATATAATAAATTTTTTTTTTTTCCTCGCAATGCATCTTAATTGTGCTACCAATGGGGAAAAAAATGCATATTACTATTTTCTTAACACCATATATGAAGACTGATACTTGAAGAAATCCAGGAAAATAGTGGCTGAAACATTGAGTATAGCAACCAAGAACAACCTGTTCATCCAAATGGCAAAACATATAATAACATTCCTTAAGAATTCCAATAAAAGGAATTGTACTAGAATGGATGATGGAAAACATAAACAATGTTTTGTAACTTGTGTATAAATAGTACAACTGGATATTTATTATGGAAAAAAAATTAACACTGTAAAAAAAAAAAAAATATTAACATACCAAAAAATAAAAATGCTCTTTTATTGACTGAGCTTAACAATTCTTTAGAAATGTGTTTGGTGAAAATTAAATGAATAAAAATATATTTACCAATAATTTCTCCATTTTATTGCGGATGACAGAAATATTTGAAGCATCATCTTCCTGCAGATTCCTGAGAGTAGCTAGATTAATTTTACTTCTTTCCAACCATGTTGACCAGATGGCCATTTGATTTTTGTATTGTTCAATTTTGTCATAGACTTCTTCAAGCCTGGTTACAAAAAAAAAAAAAAAAAAAAAAAAAAAAAAGAATTTTTTTCCAAATTTATAACAAGTTTACCAACAACATCAAAATATTGGCAGATACAAAATTCATATTAAATACCTTACTATTATTAAATTTTTCACATAGGTAATTAAATATATTTTTCTTCAATTATTACAGTTCTAATTTGCCCTTTCACAAAGTATTATCATAAAGACCGAGTATCAACAGTGCAAGGAGAATAAATTATTAACAAAATATGCATATTAAAAAAAAAATGATTGTACTATAATTATAATTTATAATTAAAACTTAATTTTATTATAACTATATTTTAGAAAATAAAGACACAAAAATAACTGGGAGTAGACAAATATTGGTCATTTATATTTGAGTTTATAAGCATTTATGTAGCTCAAGAATAGGTAAATACTGGTTGTTTATATTTGAGTTTATAAGCATTTATTTGGTAGGTGGCCTCTTTTATAGGATGCAGTTGACATATTCTAGGCCCTGTTGACAGAGCAAACCATCAAATATACTACCATATGTAGGTAATAGGGATAGAGGATGTATTGCTCTTGGAAGAACATCCCATATCAGCTGCATGGTTGCTGTGTAGCATTTTAACTGTGTCCAGGTTTGAGTTGTGGCTGATTAATTATTTTCCGCCCTACTAGCCCTTGCCCACAGTGAAAACATTCCTAGCTTCTTGCTACTCTGTTGCTATTTTCAAAGCAAATGTTGAAAGAAAACTACATTCCTTAGTTCCATCAGTTCAGACTTTCACAGCTAGGAACTGCCATGGCAGCTACATACTTTTGACTCATCCTCATTCCCTTTAATTAAGAGCTGAGTAAACCTCAACAACATCATTAGTAATGAAGAGGTGCAGTGGAGTAATGGATAGTGGTTCAGATTGAGGAATCAGAAAGCCGAGTTCAAATTTCAGTTGAATCCATTACATTCACTTACAGGCTAATACCCTTGAGAAAGGTATGAATCCTCTTCTTCTCCCCCTAGCTATGGGTAAATAACAGGACAGACTGGGTTCTATAGCCTTGGATGGCAACTGGTCTACTGCAGAAAGAAATAGCAACTTACTGCGGGGAAAAAATCTGCCTCATCAGTCATGGATTGAAAGATACAGGATTGCCTAAGCGTGTATCACACACAGCCCATAACTGACGGAGTAATGAGGAAGTTCAACTCTTCTTCTTCCCCAAAACTGCTACTTTGTGGAACATACTCTTCTATGATCTTAATCTCTACAAGGTCAACCTGTTATTTATCCTACATATCTTCATAAGAACTTCTTACTTTCTCCTTTTACACCCTTACAACAATATCATTTGTGTGGCTCTTGGGCCTTGTATTGAATGAGTAATAGTATTAAAGAAAACATGTTGGAGGCTACCCTAGTTCTGTAAATGATTTTCTTCATTTTTCATTCTTTTAATAAATTAATTTTTTAATTACCTTGTCCATCATGCTATACTGACTGCCAAAGTAATTAAGAGCTGAGTAAACCTCAATGACACCAATATTTTCCTAACACTGAACACAAAGAGTACTGACAGCTTTTGCATCAATGTAGTATATATTTTTTATTATTAACTAATTCTCTTACCTTTTAGAGAGTTCAGAAGTGAAAAAATGCAACTGGCTCCATTCATTAGCTAATGTTGTAACTTGAGCTTCCAAAGATGCACTGTTTACATTATGCAATATCTGTTTTCCCTGGTCCAGAGCTTGGAACACATCTGGAGTCAATTGTTCCTGGGTCTCTTGGCAGTTTTTGATGATATCCTTGGCAGCTGACAAATTCACACCACTGTCTAGATCAGCAGATAAAGAATGACAACGTTTATTCATCTCTTTGATCTGCAACATCATCTTGTCAAATTGAGTGTTGAAGTCATTCCACTGGTTAACATAAGAGCTAAGCTGCTGACCGTGGAGATTTGCTAAGCCTTGAACATGGTCAGTGCAATCACTGAGTCTTGCATGTTCAGATCTGTATTGTTCACAGACACCCTCACTACAATTTTTCACCAGTGAATCAAGCAAAACTTGATAACTCTCCATGTCGCTGAAAAAATCCTGGAGAAATAAATTATGTAAAGTTAACAAATTGTGGATATAATAATGAAGTGATGATGACAAGTATGCACAAAATGACATTATGGCTTCAATGAAACCTATTTGAAGAACAGTAAATCATTCACAAAAAAAAAAAAAAAAAAAATACAACCATGAACTGTGGGTACAACATTACATGCAGTTGTGGCAAAGTGTCACATGTGTGATAAAAGAAATAAGATAAAGAGAAGTAAAGGAAATGACAGAAGACCAATTAAGTTTTATAGTAAACACAAAAATGTTTTATTTTAATTTTAGTGATTAGGTCAGTGGCTAAAAAGGAAAAATAAGGGCTCACCAAGCAAGAAGTTAGAACTACTTTGAAATAACCTAAATCAGTAGTTGCTGGGTTTTGTTATGTGGTATAGTTTAGTTTCAGATCAGCAAATGGTAGTAAACTGCTCTGAAGCAGATTTGTATTAGGTTGGTGCAAAAATAATGTCGTTTTTGACGTATTTTTTTAACGTCAAAAATCGACATTATTTTTGCACCAACCTAATATAACAACTGACTTTGCCAGCCGACTCACTTAATTCTGGTGCCAACCAATGAATACGAATATCTGGATGAAAGATCTCCACTTATAATGTCATCTGACCACATCAAAGAGTTCTTTGAAGTCTTTTATCTAAATGACTCAGAAGTTTCATTGATTCTTTTTAACACAGAGAGTATAAGAATAAGACCAGCTGCTTCCTAAAAATTAGACTTGAGGAATATCGAAAATGTGTAATCTGTGGAGATATTAGGTTGGTGCAAAAATAATGTCGTTTTCTCACATAGCAACATATGTGAGAAAACGACATTATTTTTGCACCAACCTAATACTTGAATATCAAATATGGATGGAAAGAGAAGGAAAATAACAACCTTTATAGAATTAAATCAAAATAATAAACAAGAGATAGCACTAGAGAATAAGAAAGTTGAAGGAATCTGTACATGTGCTAGGATAATTTCTTCAGTAGACTGAGCATAAACTTTATTAGCTCGTGGGATACATTAGTCAGGAGAGAAGAAGTAATGAATTTGAGATTCCATAAGTTGGAAATGTTGGTGAAATTCAATGGAAAGTCATAGATTCACTAGATAAGTTAGAAGATCATCCAAAGAATACACAGGGCAGACATCAGAATAAAATTCCAGAACAGATATTGTGAGGCTGGAAGATATTTGGCTGAAATATTTTGGTAAAATATCTAAGGGTGTCTGGCATAGAACTCTGATTAGCAAGATTTCCAAAAAGCGCTCATTGAGTAAATTGACTTCTGTGAACTTGTGAAAAAAGTCTTCTTTTTCCGTGCTATGTCTTTGGAAAATGGGTGATGATGACACTCCACAACTTCCTCCCCATTGTAGCTCTTAGTAACAGGTGCCATTTCACTAACCTTCCCAATCTCTGTTCTGCTATCCTTTTACACAAGCTTGTGAGGTAGGTTTCTGTTTTCCTCTGTCCCTTTTTTTCTTCTGTATGAACTTCCAGTGTTAAATTCTCCAAGTTCTCTTTCCTCATTATGTGTCCTAGAAATTTTAACTATCTCTTTCTGATTCTAAGTGCCCTTTCATTTCCATAAGACTTCCTTGTTACTCACATGTTCAGCCCATGGGATTCTCAGCATCTTTCCGTAGAAGTACATTTCTGTTCTTTAAAGTCTCCTCTTCATCTGTGATGAGATTGTCCAGCATTCACTGCCATATAGGAGGAATGATATTCATCATCATCCTTCAACCTCCCTATGGTTGGTCGGCACTCCACTGACAATCACTTTCTGCACTACTCGGTCTTCTATTGCTGTCCCCAGATCCTCAATGTCTAACCCTGAGTCTTGAACTTTGGTGTCTGGGAAAGTCAATTTTCATAAGGCGGCACTTCCAGAAGGATGCCATAAGGGTTAGGATGAGATGATTTCCCTGTCTGCTCAGTGCCAATAGCCGGCAAACCAATATTACCTAACGGTTCAGCAATGTTTTCTTTGATTCTAAGGAAATTTTTCTGTTTCTTAATATTTAGTTTTGGAAGGCATCTTTCACTATTCTAATGTGCCTCTGGATTATGGTGTTAGATCTTCTGTCAAAACACTTCTCAAATTTTAACACTTGCTTGATAAGCTACTGAGTTCAGTAAATATCTAAGGGTGTCTGGCAAAGAGTGCTTGTTGAGCAAGATGGTTCAAAAGCCATTGCTCCTCCATTGAATGCTTGTATAGGAATATGCCAAGGAGAGAGACACATAGACAATAGATGGAAGTAAAACTTATTTTACCTTATAGGTTCCGAGCTGCTGCTTCAAATGGTCAAAGTCTCGCACAGTCAACTTCTTTATTTTTAATTTGTTTTCAGCAGTGGTAAGAAAATCTGAATAATCTTTCAGGATTTTCTCATATTCAGTTTGAATGGATGAAATCCTCAAAAAGTTGGCTTTCTTATCCATGATCTGAAATGAGCATAAAATAAGTAATTTACTGAAAGCAAATAATTACAGTTAAAAAAAAAAAAAAAAAAAAAAAAAAAAAAAAAAAAAGTAAAATAATCTACTGTATTTGAAAATATATATAATCCCTCACAATGATTTATATTTAATAAATGGGACCAGTTTACTGTTACCAAAACACTGATATCTCATCCAAAAAAAAAAAAGAAAAAGAAAAAAGAATTACTATATATATTTTAGTATAGTGCAAGTTTTTATAAAGAATTTTAGTGTTACTATAGTATGATATCTACTGAGACATTTGCAACCTACCGTAAATGACAATGCACTTTATCAAACAACCAACTTACAGCCTACAGCAATTCCTCAAACTACATGCAGTGTTATTTTAACCTAAAGAGTGGGGTATTTATTTAATTTGTATTCAAAAAAGAGGTATTTATGTAATTCCATTACAAAATAAACAAGCTAATGCCAGACAAAATAATCTCAGCTGAAGATGAAGTGTTCTTTTTAAGATTTAGTGTTAGGGTTTTTAACATATTTCATACTCCCAATAGTTGGTAAAATGAATAGTAGATATCATACTATAGTAGGAGATGAATGGTAGATATTAGACTATAGTAGAAGATGGATAGTAGATATCATACTATAGTATCATCTGAATTTTTATGCAAAAAATTAGGGGGTTACACTATACACAGGTAATGTTTTAAGCAGTTAAGAACCATGCATTTTCAGTGACTGGTTGCACTATACACAGTTGAAATTTTTTCTGGAGGAGTTAAAATTCATGCAAAAAAAATTCTAGGGCTACACTATATATAAGTATATACAATACATAGTGCAACAAGTAAAATAAAACCATTCATGTGAACAACTTTGTACTAGTCATTTACTGCTTTTTACCATCAATTTGTTCTGTTACACAAGCAGTTCTGATATAGTGAAATTTATCCTGAATGTCCAATTGATCAGGTTTCACAAGTGAACTGGTTAATACTAAAGCATTATGAAGTCAGGCTACTGTTATTTGATATCATCCAGGTAAATATTAGCCCAACAGATACCTCGCTTTTATATGGGACAGAGAAGATATTTTTAAACTATTTTGGGGGACAAAAAAGTGGTGTATCTTCTATTCCAACTGCACCAAATAATAGAAACTACATCACTTGAGGACTTTCAGCAGCAGCAATAACTAAAATGGATAGCACATGTAATTTGAAGAGAAAATAATGTTAATCAAGATGTTGATGTTCAACACTACCATAATCAAAAAATTAGGAAAAAAGTCCCCATTATTACTGGAAAGACTGATAACAGTTACTGAACTTGAGGAACCTATTTTCCTGAGATTTTATAGATTTTAACCAAAAGTAGCACTGGATGCTTGGTTAATAAATGCCAAATATTTCTTTGTAAGGAAACAGCTAATATTACCACTACCATTAATTAAGGTGATTTGTTTAATGAAACAAAGAAAAAGCAAAATAGTTATGATCATAAAAACAGTTTCCAAAATAGGATTTGAACCCCAAAAGTATTTTAAGCCCTTTGATAAAATACAACACAAGGACACAAATTAAAGTACCAGCTATGAAAAAACAGGATTATTTTTCAAGCATTGTAAAGTACTGGCTGACAGATGTCAAATTATGGTGATAAAAGACTGCTGACTTTTAAGACAAATATTAAAACTTATTTAACTGGAATTTAAAAAGAAAAACTCTTTTGTTCCAATAATCCCAATAAAAGTCTGAAAACCAAAACACATTATTCATGGTAATTCCTTGCATATGTAAATTAAATATACTTGTAAAATCTGTAATACTCAGATGAATAATGTTGATTTTTAGTGACTATGTTTTACTGAAATTAAATTCTTAAACTGTTTTTTAAAAATATATCAAATTGACATCATACCTCTTAAAACTTTTGACAAGAGTAATATATTTTGACAAATAAAAACAAAAAAAACAATGTCTCCATATTTTTTTTTTAATCATTTTACCCCAAGCAAAGTGATAATGCCATTAAGGCAAAAGGAAAGAAAATGAGAAAACTTTAGTGAGGTGAAAGGACATTGAAAGAACAAGATTCAGGAAGACAGAGAAAAAAACTGAATGGAAAGAAAAAAAAAACAAAAAAAAAACAGATAGCAATTGGCATTGCATTAAAATCTTTGAAGATTGTAAGTGGCAGGGAAACAAGAAACCAGAAAGAAATTCCACAGGTAAGAAGTGTGAGAAAAGAAGCTATTAGAATAGAATTTATAGTTACACATTGCTAGTTCAAATGGCAAGACCTAGCTTCCAATCTAGAGATAGGCTTAAATTCATGCAATTGAGATATCAAAGAGAAAAGCTCATCAGAACAAACAGCGAGATAATATTTTCAGAAAAGACAGACGGAAGTCATGTTACAGTGGGGTGGGGAAAGTGACTGTAGTTGAGATTTCAGGATCAGTTTTTTTGCTTTGCTGAAATCATTTTCAGGAAGTATGACACAAGAAGGGATGTGTGTAGAGTATAACAGACATCAGCATGAAATATGGAGTCAACAAATCAAATTCAGATTTCAGCCTAGCATGTTGTTTTCACTTTCATATAAATACCCTTGCGAAAGGCATGAATCCATCTTCTTCCCTCAGCTATAGGTTAACAGTGTTACAGAATGTGAAGGCCAGGGCCACAATGGTCAGCAATTGGCAGGAGTGCCTCATAGGCATGGTATTCTGACAGTGATGTATTTAATTTAATTTCAAATAGAGCAACAAAGTTATCCTTCTATTTACAATAATAAAATAATAAAAAATTGAAAATTGTGATTAACTTCACAAATTCATGAGCTTACAGCCATATGGCATTGAAACACAGGTTCCCGTACGATCACCAAAGTTAAACAATGTTGAGCCTGTCAGCTCCTAGATAGGTGACCACTTGGAAATATCAGGTGCTGTAAGCTTGGATATACAGAAGGTGTAATGGATAATGGTTCGGAATTGTTAATTGGAGAGCCAAGTTCCAATTCCAGCCGGGTTTGTTATATTCACTTACACTCAAATAATCTTGGTATGAATCCACATCTTCTCCCCCTAGCTATAGGTTAATTAGTAAAGCTTCTATCACTAAAGTATTATTATCTCCCCAACTAAGAATTAAAAAAACTAAAAATATCTGGCTTTATATAACGTGAAAAGTGTTGATAAGCCATTGAAAAAAAAAAAAAATAAAAAAATAGCAATTTTTGAAAGATTTTATGATGTAAAATGAATCATTTTTTCCAATAGGTTTTCACTTTTTAAAACAACCAGTTTTTGAATTCTGGCAACTATTCAGTGAGGTTGGTCAATTTTTTTCATAGGTCAATAAAAGTCTAACAACAGAAAGAGATTTATTCAGTGACCATAATAAGTGTTGTAGCATACCTACGGACGATAATGAGTATGTTCCCATTCGCATAAATACAGTAGTAAATACTGTATGTTGGTCTGCAGTTGGAGATTCATTGTGGAATTCACTCGACTCGCTTCTAGCAGTTGACTACTACTTCTACACACTGCTGATGAATCTTATGTGTTGTTTGGTTCCTAAGTATTGTCGTTCATTAGCAACCTTTGTTTGATTATTCTATTCAGTAACCTTCCCTAGGTTACAACTATAAGGTTTTAAACATTCAAAAGTAATAAAATCAATTTCCAATTTCATGGATATAAAATCTTGTCATGAGCCTTGCACATGTATTGCAGCCATAGCAACTATATGACTAGGGCAAGATAACCTGACAGAGGCCAACCCTTTTCAAGCTAATTTTTGAGTTTTCCTTCTAGATTGGTTGCCACCTCAAGGTAAGAGAGCTCAGTCAGCTCTGATATTTAACCCATAGCTGGAGTGTGGGGAAGAGATTAATTCATACTTTTCCCCAAAGGTATTTGCTCATAATTGAATGTAATGAATTCAGATAGAATTCAAATCTGGCTCACTAATTTGATAACTTTTATACTACATAAAATCTGCAAGTATTAAAAGGTTATTAAATGTTATGGGTTTGTAGATCCTAATAAAATGACTGCTGAGAATACCTTGTTATATGGTGCACTCCTGAAATCAAAAGCTATTTTATTTCTGCCAGGTTTCATGTCAATTAACTGCAACTTTCTTTGTTTGGAGACGAAACAGAATTTATAACTGATTTTGTGGTTTATGCAAATAGGAAAATTTGCTGAGACTTGCCAGGAAACATAATAAATATTCTTGTTATGGGCCTGACCATGATTTTGAGTCATGCATTGAAAAAGACAATAGCATTAGGATATATATATATATATATATATATATATTTAAAGTGACATTTATTGCAAGTGTAAATAAAACTTCTCTGGAGTGCAAACAAAACATGCATGTACAGGAGAAGTAGCATAACACTGACATTCAATCTTTTACAATGTTGCGTAATGAACTTATACAATCTGAAAATTTCATCTACAGTAACTAATACCAGGTTTAAGAATGGTCTCATTTTTCTTGTCAGATACAAATTTTCTTTATTCACAGAAAACAAAAGTGGGGACTTCTTTCTTTCTTTCTTTTTTTTTTTTAAACTTATTTGAATTATTTGGTTCTAAGCTTTGGAAAACAAAGACAAAAATTAAAGATAGTTGCATCTTGAGAACTTAATTCATTCTCCCATGGGAACAATTAACAATTTGCAGATCAACGTAGTTTGAATATGCTTTAAAAAAAACCCCAACAAACTTAGAGAGAACACATTAGTGTAAAATCAAATGTTTTCTTTTAATAATAGGAAAAATAATCTGAGAAAGAATATAACTACTAATTATTTATTCACTGATTTTTTTTTTTAATGCCTGACCATATCAACTTTGTGAGTTGAATTGTCTTCTTTCACTCTCAATAGATCAATTTTTTCCATCCAATGTGTGATGTGTTTTAGTTTATTTTTGGTTTTATAAATTACTAGCAGTCTTTGCAAAGTAGGATGTATTCACTACTTGAAATCTTTGAAACAAAAATTTTAAATGAACATTTCATTCATAAATTGGTTGTAAACACAGAAAACATATTTATTCAGATAGCTAAACATTAGAATTTTAACCATTTTTAAACAAATGAAATATGGTGAAACTGAATAACATTTAACAGGTGTTGACAGAAATAAAATACGTGTATTTGCATGAATGAAAAACCTAATGGTGAAAAAATTGAAATCAAAATGAAGTTTTTTCTTAAATAATTCTTACTATAGTGCAGCAGAATAGACTACATTTTTTGTTTTTTTATTTAGAGCAAGTATAAATAAATTCCTTCCATTTTCAACTCTTGAACAGGCAATATATAATTGACCATGTAAAAAGCAGGGTTGCATAAGGTAATGTCCAGTAAATTTCATTGATTGACCTTGTGATTTATTAATAGACATTAAAAAACTTACACTGACTGGGAATTGGAATCATTTAAAATCAAAAGGCATATCTGTTGGAATCAATTAAATTCTTGGAATCAATACAGTCTCTTTTTTCCCTTGACCAGTTCCAGTAAGTGAGGTAACATTTTCTTCACAATGTGTACCATTTCATAACTTTGGAGGATCAAGATTTCTTAGCAGCATTAATGGTACTCTTTGTTTTAATAGCAACTTGTGTAATGGCATTCTTGGGAGATCCAAAGAATTCAAAAATTCAATAGGGAAGTTAACTGCTTTGTCTGGATCCACAGTTGTATCGTTGGAT
The DNA here is from genome assembly GCA_963932145.1 of Acanthosepion lycidas. NCBI lineage: Eukaryota > Metazoa > Mollusca > Cephalopoda > Sepiida > Sepiidae > Acanthosepion > Acanthosepion lycidas. Next base: position 55,521,458 of record OZ010589.1, read on the forward strand.
AGGTAGGTATGTCCTTTCTTCTGTTGGGATATCTTGCAGAATCTTCTGATTGACGAGCTGTACTGTTTCATTTCTGGGAGCCAAAATTGCTCTCTCTATTCTGGAAGTTATCTGCTATATTGAGGTATACTTTAGAAATTAATTCCTCAATTCTCTTAACCAGAGTGCTGAAACCTTCAGGAAAGCTGATTTGTCCATCTTGATCATGTGAAATTTCTCCATTTTCAATTTTTAAAAAGAGGTCACTAAATTCCTTTGCTGTCATATCTCCATTGAGTTCCACTCTCATATTAGTGGTCAAAAAGTGTCTTTCAATATGATCCCACAGATAAGAACTTTACAGGCAGGCATGAAGTTCATCTGCAGCTGGGAGTGTTTGTCTGAAATCGCCAGATAGAATTGTTACTCCTCCCATCATTATGTCTGATATTTTTCAGTGTTCTAAAGCCCTAAATACACACCTTGTGAGCCATAGTGTACTCATCCCAGACTGTGAAGCAAGTCACCTGAAGTAGCTTGTCTAGGTTTGTACCTCTATTTATGTTGCACACTGCATTGTCATTATAGACCAAGTCTAATGGCAGTTTAAATGTTGAGTGAGCAATTCTTCCACCAGTAAGCAAAGTAGCTGCTATTACAGATGATGCTACAGTTAAAGCCACTGTTCTTTGCACTCTGACTGAAGATAAAAGATTAGTTAGGAACATTTTGCTAGTACCTCCAGGAGAATCCAAAAAGGAAATTCCTCCAGGAGAATTGTTGATCCTTAACATAATTTCATTGTAGATGACTCTTTGTAAGAAGAGATGTATTAGTCTGGATTTGAAAGATCAGCTCTTCATGGTTGTATCCAGTCTCTCTCATGATTTCTCTATTTAAGGGATCAGAATCTCTCTTTGGTTTGGGAAGTCCAAAATGGGACAGTTTTTTCTGTCTCACATTTAGCCCCTCATCTTCTATTTCACACAGTACAATGTTCACAATTCTTGGATTCATTTGTATGGCTAGTCCTGGATAAACTATTTGCATATGATGAAGAATGTTTTCGCTCATAGCTTCTTGGTGTTTCATCCACAGATCCATTGGATTTGAAATTTGACAATTAGCAATCGTAAGAGCAAAGAGATCCCTTATTTGCTTTGGTGATTGATATGAAACTGCCTTTTTGTAAAGTTTGGTCCCAATGCTTATCACTTTCTGTAAGGCTAAGTTGAATGCACGCCTGTCTGTATGTCTCAAGAATATTTCCATTGGTTGTTTTCAAATTTTGAAATGATCTTGGATGCATGACATTATGAAGAAGTTGAAGAAAGAAGCATTCAGAATGTGATATTTATATATAAATTAAAAATAAATTTGTTTATAATTTTTGTTTAAAAAGGTACAAAAATTTTAATATGTCCAAAATTCCAAGTATCTTTTTAAAAAAGTAAACCTTCATTTGATATTTTAAAATATTGCAGTAATTATTGAAAACCTTTTAATATTTTATTTTAGTTACATTTGCTACCAGAAACCTATAGTTTGTTTGTTTGGGTTTTATGGCATATCAACCACTGTAGGTTATTTAATGCCAAATCCAGTTTATATGAATTTTAAATGCCTATTTTGTATGGAATAAAAAACGTATAGCTGGCAACATTGTTTCAAGAACTTATAGCTGCAACATTATTGTTTCAAAAACGCATAGCTGGCAACATTATGGTTCCAAAAACGTACAGCTGGCAACATTATTTTTTACAAAAAAATGTATAGCTGGCAACACTATGGTTTCAAAAACATACAGCTGGCAACATTATTGTTTCAAAAACGCATAGCTGGCAACATTATTGTTTCAAAAATGCATAGCTGGCAACATTATTGTTTCAAAAACGCATAGCTGGCAACATTATTGTTTCAAAAACATATAGCTGGCAACATTATTTTTCTGAAAACATTATCTGAGGCCTTGCTGTTGGATGTAGTTTATCGCCATACCCAGGATGCGGATGTAGTTTATTGTCATACCCAGGACATAGAAACCTACAGGTATTTGTCGAAAAGAAAAAAAGTAAATAAATAAATGTATGTTCTTTTTTTATGACAGAGATTTAATGAAAACTTTGGCAGACTTAGAATATTTTTAAACCAAAGTTATCATTTGAATTACAACTCTTTCAAAGTATTTTCATGGATATAGTAATAGAAAACACATGCCAAAAAGCAACAAAAAAGTTTCCATTTGAAGTAAGTTCAGTGGAAATTAATATCAAGAAGAAAAAATAGATATTAGATATTTAACTGGTAATTGTGAATGGATTTCTAATTAAAATTAAGAGAAGAGAACAATCATTTAATAGAAATTATTTTAAGCAGTGTATGCAAATTAGTCATTAGCCTATTTGTGTTAAAACTTTAAAAATAAATAAATTAAAAACAAGCATTTTTATATTTTCTTTGGTTGGGATACGTTTGCATATGAAATATTGTTTGCTTTTTTTTTTTTTTCTACTTAATCAGAAAAAGTCCATTTTGGTAGAATGTAGTTTGTCAAATTTTCGTACTGTAACTTTTGTAAGAAAAAAGTATCTAATTATGGATGCTAGATATATAAACTGATAAATGTTTATCTTAGAAAAATAACCTGGTAATTTTTCTAGGATAAATTAATTGTTTTTCTATGGAATTAATGTTCACTATTTATGAAATGTTGAAGGGGTTGTGGACATTTAATATATTTGTTCAAAGAATATGACTGTAAAGACAGAAGAAATTGGTCGGGTGTGGGGGTGCAGGCTTGTTAAGGAAAGTTTTACAAATAGATGCCAACTTGTTGAAGTCCAAGTAAAATGCAAATTTCAAACACATTTCTGCACTATATAAAACAATATTCCTAAACAGAACTATTTTTGATATGAAAATCAAAACAATCCTTGAATAAAAGAACAGTCCGAGATACATACATAGATACAGATGAATAGTCCGAGATACATACATAGATACAGATGAATAGTCCGAGATACATACATAGATACAGATGAATAGTCCGAGATACATACATAGATACAGATGAATAGTCCGAGATACATACATAGATACAGATGAATAGTCCGAGATACATACATAGATACAGATGAATAGTCCGAGATACATACATAGATACAGATGAATAGTCCGAGATACATACATAGATACAGATGAATAGTCCGAGATACATACATAGATACAGATGAATAGTCCGAGATACATACATAGATACAGATGAATAGTCCGAGATACATACATAGATACAGATGAATAGTCCGAGATACATACATAGATACAGATGAATAGTCCGAGATACATACATAGATACAGATGAATAGTCCGAGATACATACATACAAACATGCCATGATACATACATATATATGAACAGGCCAAGATACATACATACATATGAACAGGCGGATATAGATAGATAAATATGAATGTACTGACCTGTCTTTTAGCATTCATAAATACAAACTGGAGATTGGTGAATTCACTGACCACCCAATTTGGAATGATTGGATCATGATTTTCATCTGAGGATTTGAACAGACTGGTCTCCAGTTCTTTCAGCTGACTTTCCATATCCTGGAAAAAATAATAATTTAGCAAAAGTTTTGTTTAGAATATACTTTTGTTAAAAAAAAATATTGAGGTTACTGAAGTGCCTTTGGGAAAAGCATAAATCTATTCTTTCTTCCATCAGCCATAGATTAAGTAGCAGGGTAGACTGTGTTCTCTAGCCTTGGGAGGTAGCCAGTCTAGGAGAAGGTTAACTTTGAAATTCTCTACCTTGGAGAGGATAACAAGAAACCACGCCATTATCTTTCCCAAGTATGCATGGCAATTCCCAGAAAAAGATTCTATGGGTGGTAATTCTTAACATTGTGAGTTCAATACATTTTGCTTTGTTTGGACTATCTCTCTTGTCTCTTATTGCTTTTTTTGTTACCATGCTTAAGTCACTGTACACTTATTGCCTACTATCTCTAATACAATCAGCAGACTAAGTATAGAATTCAATAATAAATTGGAGCCACTGATCAGAAAAGAAATGCTCATTTTGAAATCATAAAAATGTGCAGAAACACTGGATGACACATGTTTGGAAAAAAAATGTGTACCCCCCCCCCCCCAACAGAACAAGGTTCAATATTTAAAAAAATGAAACAGGCAAATGAGGAAGGTCTGATTGTATAGTGTCTGTAACATTGGAACAGAAAAAGAATGAAAGCTGAGAAACTGTGTCAACAGAAACAATGCAATTAAAAGAGCTAGACATCAAAGAAGTTTAGTTGACATCTTTCAATAATTCTTAAAAGATGAATGAAAGCAGGTACACTGGCATGCTTTTTGACTTGAACTGTTTCTCTGAGGTATAACTGTGTCATCACAATGTGTGTTAAGGACATAGTCACAAAGAATTATTTACCAATCAGTTTCTTCCCTTTTTGGCCATTTTACCTCCTACTTCTTATTCAAACATATTTTTTGATATCCCTTATGAAAAAGAAGCTGCAAAATTCTTTACCTCTATTTGTCCAATAACAGCATTGAATGATTCTTCTGTGTCTGGTGTACTGACACTGTTTCCCAAGGAAGTCACTTCATTCCTTAGTTTGGTAATCTTTTCCTGCAAACAAAGATAACATTTTAGTGACACAATTAATCAAGTAAGTATACAGACTAACAATTATACAAACAATACAATACAAATCCAAATATTAGCATGGCACTAATTACTACATAGTAACCCGGATATAAGAGACCCTGATATGAGAGAAACCCGGATATAAGAGAGATTTTCTCTGGTCCCAAACTAGAGCCATACTTACCTAAACAAAATAGACCAAACCCGGATTAAAGAGACTTCTTCTCCGGTCCCGACAACTCTCTTATATCCGGGTTACACTGTATATGTAAAACAACACAAAAATAAAATACATCTTAAAAAGTCAAAACATGAAGAGAAATTAACACCACCTAAAAAAAAAAAAAAAAAAAAAAACCCTTGAAAATGGCTAAAGAAATGGTTGAAAGTGATTGGGACAATGGACAATATGGAAAATTTTTGTACTTCCATGAAACAGAAAAAAGTAAGAACACTGGAAAAACTAAATAAAAAATTAATGAAACATTCCTTGTCTGTGATATTTAATGAAAGATTTTTAAAAGAAACATTGCTGCCCAAATATAAATATAATTATATACATTTTTTTTTTAATTCAGAGTATTCCTTCACCTATACCAGTTGCCATCAAGGCTATAGAACCCAGTCTATCCTACTATTTATGTGTAGCTGGGCGGGGGGGATAAGTGTTGGATTCATACCTTTCTCAAGGGTATTAGCATGTAAATGTATAGACTGAAATGTATAGACCTGATGTACAGCGTCTCCAACACCTTAAGATGGAATAATGATAGTGCTCTGGCCAAAACGGAAAACCAGTTCACACTGAAATCCATCACACAAGTGGGATTTTTTATAAAGTGATCTGCAATCAAAGACCCATGTGTTACGAATGGTATCGGCCAACGAAAAATTTTTATTCAGTATTATAGCAGGTACGTGTTGTTTAATTCTATCGTCCAACCGCTGTGTCGTTTTACTTATGTAGTCGCAACCACAACTACATTTGAAATGGTAAATAACAGAATTAATATGGTGGGGGGGGTAGAACATCTTTACACATAGACGGAAGTACGGACTTAGTTTGAAAAAACAACATGAATGTTCACTGCAAAATAACACTCACGTGAACTACATGAAATACGCTTGGTGAAGGATTCACTAATCCTACCCAACCACGGTAAACTAAGATAGACCGGACATTAACCCAGTATATCAGGTTTGATTTTATTGAACCTGGCAGTCTTATCCCGAATAACCGATTGGACAATGTTCAACAGATAACCATTGTTCACAAAGATCTCAGTTAAACAACTGATTTCATCTTTCAAGGTGTTATTTGAACAAATCATTAACACCCTATGGGTCAAGGTCCTAATCAAATTGATCTTTTGTCATTTAGGACAAAAAGAGTCCCATCGAGTATAAAGACCTGTAAAGGTAGACTTCCTGTAAACTGATGTGATAAACGAGGAAGGAGTTCTTTGAACAAGAACATCTAAGAAGGGCAATGAACCATTGACCTCCTTATCTACTGTAAATTTAAGGGCAGGATGAACACCGTTGAGTAGGGAAAAAAATTGATCCACTTCCGATTCATGGCTGAACACACAAAAAGTGTTGTCCACATACCGAAAGTAAACCTTGGGCTGGGCAGAACTTAACATAAGGCTTTCCTCATAAAAAACCCACAAAAATATTTGCCAAAACAGGACCCAAAGGGGAACCCATCGCTACACCATCGATCTGACGATACATCATATTGTCGAAACTAAAATCGACAAACATGGTGGCAAATTCCATGAGTTCAACAAAAACATCTTCAGGTATATTCGGAGGAGTCAAATCACTACGATATAACATATCGCTGCAAATATCAATAGACTCCGATAAAGGAACACAAGTAAAGGGGCTGCAGATGTCAAAGGAACACATAAATCCATCAGTGGCATCACAATTCCGAATGAATTTGGAAAATGAAAACGAATATTTAATACAAAAGGAACTATAATGCTGCAACACTGGTTGCAACATTATAGCAAGCCACTTTGTGACTTTATGCTGTGAAGACCCAATCATCGATAATATGGGTCTCAACGGGACACCCTTCTTATGAATCTTGGGTAATCCATAAAGACGGGGATGAATTATATTTTTTCTTCTTCTCCCTATCCATTCATTCACGTCATCCATGACAGACTTTTTTTTTTATTTTTTCTCTTCATAATTTGTGTTCCCTGTTAACAGTTCTGATGAGAGGGGGACAAAACCAGTCGACTGGTGTGTGTTTTTATTTTAAATCTATCATGGCCTATAATATAAAATTTCTTGCTTTTTATGCCATAATACGTTTCTGTACTGTTTCAAACATATTTATATATATATATATATATATATATATGTATATATATTATATATATATATATATTATATACACACACACACACACACACACACAAATAATAAATATACATTTTGTTCCTTCTTTACCATTTGGTTCAACTCTGAGTTTCATGCACCAAGCAAAGTGGCCTCGTGCATGAAACTCAGAGTTATACCAAACTGTGAGAAATGAAATGTATATTTATTATTAATATAAATTTTAGCTCTGTCATTATACAACAAGAACTATTTTATTAACACCAGCACTCACTGTGACCTATTTCATATATATATATTTTACCTCATAATGCTTCCAGGTATTCATATCATCTGCATGAATTTCAATCTGAGATGTAAGCAGCAACATTCGGTCCTTGACTTGGGTGAAAGTGTCATTCATCAAAGTCTTGTCATTTTCTGACAATTCCTGGTTCAGTCTTTCAGTTATTGGTGGCAACAAAGATTTCATTCTTTCTTGGAAATCATTAATGTTCTTGCGAATAGCCTGAAAATAACAGAATACATTTCTAGAAAACAAAAAAGACTTTGATGCTTCTATACATGCACCAATATGTAAAAATATCCCCCATAGATTTTAACCAATATTTCATGAGAGGTATATATATATGATTATGAAAAATAAATCACCCATCTCAACCAGCTAACACCCAAAATTCTGACAATGACCTCACAAAAACTTACTGCATTCTCTTTCAGCTTCTGCTGGATTCCTTTCTTTGGTGGCACTGTAAAAAGGCAGGTTTCAAAATGATCTAGCCAATCAGAAATGGTCATCAGTGCTTTCTTCAGTTCTTCACCAATGACAAAGACTTTTGGATCCTTAACTGGCAGAATCTGGATTTTCTTCCAACAGTCATTTAAATCGTCCAGTGCCTTCTCCACGTAACGAGTTTGAGTGGCAGACTTTTCAGCTTTCATGGCATCTCCACCATTGTACAGATACCGTGCTGAAGAAAAGTGCTGTGACGAGACAAAGGAAAAATAAACAATGAAGCCAAATAATTTCTATATTTATACATACAAAGAAAAACACTACACATACATACATACATACAAAGAAAAACACTACACATACATACATACATACAAAGAAAAACACTACACATACATACATACATACAAAGAAAAACACTACACATACATACATACATACAAAGAAAAACACTACACATACATACATACATACAAAGAAAAACACTACACATACATACATACATACAAAGAAAAACACTACACATACATACATACATACAAAGAAAAACACTACACATACATACATACATACAAAGAAAAACACTACACATACATACATACAAAGAAAAACACTACACATACATACAAAGAAAAACACTACACATACATACAAAGAAAAACACTACACATACATACAAAGAAAAACACTACACATACATACAAAGAAAAACACTACACATACATACAAAGAAAAACACTACACATACATACAAAGAAAAACACTACACATACATACAAAGAAAAACACTACACATACATACATACAAAGAAAAACACTACACATACATACATACAAAGAAAAACACTACACATACATACATACAAAGAAAAACACTACACATACATACATACAAAGAAAAACACTACACATACATACATACAAAGAAAAACACTACACATACATACAAAGAAAAACACTACACATACATACAAAGAAAAACACTACACATACATACAAAGAAAAACACTACACATACATACAAAGAAAAACACTACACATACATACAAAGAAAAACACTACACATACATACAAAGAAAAACACTACACATACAAAGAAAAACACTACACATACATACAAAGAAAAACACTACACATACATACAAAGAAAAACACTACACATACATACAAAGAAAAACACTACACATACATACAAAGAAAAACACTACACATACATACAAAGAAAAACACTACACATACATACAAAGAAAAACACTACACATATCACATATTTCTCTCTATCCATGCACATATATATCACGTCAATTTGGGAGCTTTGGATTTCTATTAGGTTAAGTCATAAGTAATGACAAATGTCCCATTCTAACTACCCATTCCTTAAATATATCATTACAGGTGATGATGAAAAGTTGGTTACATACATTTTCAATGCAAAAAAATTGTGAATTGACAAACAAATCTCCACAACTGATGCCAGAAGCTGAGCTGGAAGAAATGTAATGTTGTGTATGGTGCGACTGTTGGGATATTATTCATTTAAAGATCTTAAAATGCAATGAAACACTTGTAGTTGAATTAGGTAGTAGTAATACCATATGGAAATATACTTTCCTTTTCACTAAGAGAGTGACAAAGAAAACTCTTCTCTTATATACATACTTCCTTTCCTATCCTTCTATTGTTCCTATCCTTGGTAACTGACTGAACCTGAACATAGTTTATGTGGGTCAGTGAATGTCATTAAAAAAAAAAAAAATCAACCAGCAACAGCACGTCCCACCAAAAATCAAGTGGAAAACATGTGTCAGACCCAATAAAAAGAAAAAAAAACACATGCGCACCAAAAGAAGTGAGAAACTGATTCAATGTAGCAGTTTGAAATGCAAGGATTGGAGATTCATCAGTTGTGAATTTGACCAGAAGAAAAAAAAAAAAAAGGATGAATTCAAAAATTCATTTCTTTCAACCAAAAACACAATGATCCTGTACAAACTCTAAAATCACATTAGGAGTAAGATGATAGTCACTCACTTTAATCAATGTAACCACATAGAGACAACAATAAAAATGGTACTATAGACAGTAAATTTGGCCTTTACTTATGTACTAGCCCAACTTTTATCTCTATATACCATACGCTAAATGTACCTCTTCTACACCCAGCATTTACAACATTTCCTTTGTCAGAAAGGTCTCTACAACTTGTCAATAGAGAAAATGTAATTATCTTCCATGATAACGTAAAACTGCATACAGCAATCCTAACACAGGAAAAAAATTTTGGAATTCAGTTGTTCTGTTCTACCCTGATTCACCTGCCCTTGCAACAACCAATTACTACCTTTTTCTATCACTGCAAAACATTTTAATGGGGCAAACTTTCTGTAATTAAAACTAGACCCAAGAGTTTTTCAAAAGGTTTTTCCCCATCATTAGTTGAGGAATTTCACTTAAGATGTATCAAAGAACTGCTTGATTAGTGGCAACAAGTTATTGCAAATAATGGTGAATATATAACTGAATAAAATGTAATAATTTCTGTTTTTTTGAAGAATAAAGTTGAAAGACATAAATGGAAATTATTTATGACTCAACTGAATAGAAGAAAGTTTCTTATTCAATTAAATTAAAATCACCAAACAAGAAATTTAAAATCTGTTATTATTGTATTCTAATCAGGTAGATGAAATTCATTATCCCAGGAGAGCAGTCCAGAAAGAAAGCAATGATTTTAAATCTCTTCTGCTTTGCAGTGAAAATATGCAGTAGCCATAGTGATGATAGTCTATTTCTGAAAAGGACAATATATATATATATATATATATATATATATAGATATATATTTTATATATACATACACACAAAAAATCCTATTCTGTGAGGATTGTTATAAAATAAAATAAGACATATCTCGGCTGATTTACAGGCAAATACTCAAGAGCGAGAACCGGATGTGAATGGGACAAAACCCCGTCACAAAATGACCATTATTTTTGTTTACAAATGTTCCCGACACTCGAGTTCCGGTCGAAAAATAAAATAATATTTAAAGTGCTCTATTTTTCGTCCAATAAAAATGCTTCCCTCCTAATTATACTCGCTTTGTTTTTCGAGCCTGTTAAGCCATAAAAAACGCTATAAAAGGGGTCACACGGAAGTTCAACAGGCAGTCAACAGGTGGCCACTGAAGAGACCTGTTCACAGCAGGGGAGTGCCAGCGTCAACATGTGTGAACTACTATGAGAGATTGACCTAGATCCGAAGCCGGCTTATGAACTTTACCACAAGGGAGCTGTCCCAAACCCTCACGTTCCTGTTGAAATAAACCACATAAATCTATTTCTGCTGTTGTCATATTTCTTTCTTGCAACCATATGCTTATCTATAACAGGATGTAAATTCCAAGTTGGTATCTGACATGAATAAACCCATCTTACGGAGGCCATAAAGACATCTTTAAACCTGCTTGTGTATCAATCTTTCCAATTCTGGTGTCAAATTTCAAAATTATCTTCCAAGTTGTCTAAAACCAGTATAGAAGAGGAAGCTGATAAAACTATCATAAGAATGTCCAACTAAAGATACACATACCAAAGGGGACTGTGAACCCTTGCCTTTAATCAGGGTCACAGATCAACTGTCATGGACTAATGTGAGATCTATAATCAAGGGATCACTCATTAGGTCTCATGTTGCATGTGACCTGAGGAAAATAAATATGGCCACTCAAAGCTTACTCTTTGGAAAGACCTATCTCATGTTAGTGCACAATCTGATAAAGCTTATTTAACTTAAAAACTAACTAGATGGAGAAAGTGAGGAAAAGCAAAAAAAATCAACATAGTCATAGGTTGACTGCAGTTGAGATTACAGTCATCATCAACTCAATAGTATGTGTTGTACCAGGATTACATATGATTTTTGAATTCAGAACTGTTCTTCTCCTAGGCTGGTTGGCAACTGTGGCTAAGGAGCCCAGTCTGTCCTGCTATTTAACCCATAGCTAAAGGAGAAGAGATGGATTAATAACTTTCTCAAAGATACTTTGCATCAGTGAACATAACAAACTCAGCTCTCTAATTTTTAATTCTTAGCCACTGTCCATTAAACCATCCACATATCCCAGCAATTATGAAATTCTAGTATACAGACATCAACCTGTTGAGTACATTCCATAAGGGGGAGAGAGGGAAATCATCCATGTTATCTCTAATTTTTGGTGATGCAGTTTACTTCCAGAGTTTCATATTTGTAGAAAAAAAATGGTTAAAAGAAGAAAAAGTTTCAGTATTTAGTAAAGCTTCTTTAGAAAAGAGGTCAAAGTCTAAAATTAGTAAAATATAAGATAAATATAATACAATACCAATGCAAGAGGCTTAGCTTGGCCAAAATCCAGAAGTGATTGTTTGGAATGCAAAACACGTGAATAGAGAGTACGCCATGAAATGTCTTGGCTTGTATTATCATCAGTTCTTGAAACCTGATCGCCAGATTGGATATTTGCTTCTGAAGGCTTTTCGAACAAAGTCATTGAAAGAGTTTGAAGCAGTTTTCTATGCTCTGAGAAATCACTGTGTAGTTTCTGTAAATGCAAAATAAAAAATGTAATTCACAATTTTATTTTCTTATCAAAGAAAAATATCAATAACAAAACACAAAAATGTTGGAGAAGATCAGTTTTTTGATATGTAAAAATCTGTCACAATTTAAAAAGAGGATAATTTTTATTATACTACTCTGAATAATGAATAAACTTTGTTTATGGCAATCTTGCATATTTCTGAAATGGCTACAGCATCAGAATCCAATCTTTTTAGTAGAAGGGCCATGTCATACATAATTATGCAATACTAAATTCTATCTTTGGCTCTTTCTTTTTATTTTCATTTTTTCCACAACTCATTGTTTTCTCCAGATCGAAAATGCAAGTAAGATCTCAAGTTGCATTTTAATAATTTCTTGAACATTCTTTAACAAAATCTTTTTTTTTTTTTTTTTTTTTTTTTTTGCAAAAATAAAAGTTTTTACATTTTTAACGAAAATTATGTGAACAAATAAAATAAAGGTTAACAGGTTTGTCTATTGCTCGGTTTATACTCCACCCCGATCTTTTGAACAGGAGAAGAGGTTTATCCCTTGTTTCCTGTTTAGGGTTGGGTTTCTGATTCCTTCTAAAGTCTTCTCATTCTTTTTCACTCCTAGTAGCCCTTTGCATCTCAGTGGTATTATCACTTTGCTTGGGGTGAATTGATTAAAAAAAAAAAAAAAAGATACATTAAATATTTAGGAAATTTTCTACGTTATTATTTCTTGCATTTTTGTAAATCATATCTATTTATTTATTTATATAAAGAAAATCTGTTAGTATCAGTTGAGAAAGCAGTAAAACATTTTTTTTTTATGAGGTTTCATCAACATCTACCCTAACCATAAGGAGAGAAGAGAGTTAGGGTTGTTGCTGATAATAGCACTAACAAATGAGAGGCACCTTCAAAAGTTCTCTCTGTCAGATTTCTATTTCCTTTGGCCCTTAAATAAAAATAGATTCAGAATTTTTATTTATTTATTTTTTTAACAAAATTAATAAGATTTAATAAATTTAAAATTTAATAAGATTAACAATGAATAAAATTGATTTTTTTTTTTTTTTTTTTTTTTTAAATTGGGAAAGAAATTAGTTTCAGTTTTATCACTCAGGATGTGTTATAAAATGAAAACTTTAATTTTGACACTTCTACTATGGGCTGTTTCCCTTCAGGACATTGGTGATCATGGCTCTCCACAATTTCCTGTCCTTTGTAACACTTAATAAATTTTGTCTTTTTCTTACCTTGTTCCACCATCCATTTACTGAAGCTCACCAAATAGGTTATACATTGTTTTCTTCAGTCTGCCCTGTGCATATCAAATTTTCTAAGCCCTCTTTCCTTGTTATGTGCCCTAGAAATTTCAACTGTCTCTTCTTAATGTTAAGTATGAGTGTCCTTTTCATTTCCATTTTCTCTAAACTTCATTGTTGGTTGGTTGGGTTTTATGGCATATGAACCACTGTAGGTCATTTAATGCCAAATTAAGTTAGATTATATAAATATATATATATATATATATATATATATATTAAATATGTAGTACTATTAAACATATAGCTGGCAACAATACTCCTTCAGAAACGTATAGCTGGCAACATTATTTTTACAAAATCGTATAGCTGGCAACATTATTATTAGATTTTCTTTTAATTATGCAATTACCAATGGAGACAAGCATCCTAACTTTGATACGAATAAGGCATGGACCTCATTTTGTAAATGTCATCAACTCATTTTTTTTTCTTTCCTTGATTTGAATTCTTAAGCATTTCTAGTTTCTTTGCACTGCTTTACTCATATTAAAGAAGTGACCAAGACTAACAAAAGCTAGTTGAAATATTTCCATGAAATAAATCATTCGCTGGACCTACAAGTTTTTCTTTTAATTATACATTTCTGTTGCTTCATCTCTTCATCTGTGAGGAGAATGTCCACACAGGAACTTAATTCTTACACCAGTCTTGCCCAGAATGTATCCAACCATTTTGAATAACTTAAGAATCAACTGTTTAGCTTTTATGTAACATGACAAGCAATCAGTGGGGAACCCTTACTGTATATGTGTGAACAGACATTTTCCTGCAGGATTATATATGCAGGCACACAAAAATAGCAGCAGTAGCTTTCCCAACAAGAAGTTCTTATGTGAGCTCTCCAAGTAAAAAAAAAAAAAAAAAAAAAAAAACGAAAAAACTCCCAGTTGAAATTGGACCAGAAGTGCGTAAACTGAAAGGACTAAACTATAAAATCCATTTCTTCTGCTATGTGCTGCATCCCTTCAGAACTGTGGATTGTGGCTCTCCACAACTTCTTATCTAAATTGCTCCAAATTTAAAATAAGTTTAGTTAGGGAAGAAATTAACAAAAGACGGCATGAACAGAAATTATCATTTTGCAAATGTTTTAATTCTTGCATTTTGCTAGTTCTGTTCTTATGACTTGTGCAGATGTTTGATTTACATCACATTTTCTAGATTTTCCTTGTAAGCGTCAAGTCTAACCCTAACCCAACACACAGTTGGCAATGAGATGACACTGAATTATTTTCTTAAAAAAAAAATAAATGAATATAGAAAGGGATCCTCCTCCTTTCTTTATAGAGTATACATCTGAAGGTTGGAGAATGAATTGGTCAAAAACTTTGTAGTTATAACAAAAGTAACAAAGAATTAGTTGGACCCATAGAAATTCTACTGTTGATATATTGTCTTTATATTTTTAAGGGGGATAAATTGTAAGGGAATAAATTGAATATTGTGTTCTTTTTTTCTCTTCATCCTGTTTTGTCTCTATTTAAGAATATTACAGTTTAATATTTAAGCTTTAAAATTTCACCAAAATATTACAATAACAATCAGGATTACAAATTCATTATTTAAAGAAGTGAAAGGGTATAAATGAAAAGATTTCCTATTTCCGTGATGCAGACATTAAACACAGAGGCATTATTGTCTTCTTTATCCTCTTTTTCATTCATTCTTTTTTCTCACTGAAACCAAACAGCATATCTCATATGTCCTCTTTAACTTACCTTGTAACCAAAACAAAATAGTACATGATTTATGAGGTAACATGTGCTAATTGAAGGAGGACTGATTGATTGATTGATTGACTGTATTTAACGGCTCTTCAACCTCTTGTGGGTCATTTTAAAGCTAAATTGATTGTGTTGCAAACATATTTTATAATTTGTCAAGTAAGGAGGAGGGTAAGTTCTATAGTTGTTTAGATTTGGTTAGACAAAAATTTTTTTTCCAAGTATGATAGAGAAGAAGTTTTACTGTTCATAAGGTATGGTTGAAAACAAGTTTTATTGTTGGACAAAAATTATTGAAGGTAAGTTTTAGTGTTTGCGTAAACACTTATAAACATTGTTTTTATCTTCTTTTTTTTTATATTTTATTATAAAGTCTAATCTTTTTGACAAAGTTCAGTATGTTACATGGTTTAATGTCTTCAAAAAGTTCTCTAAGACTGTTCTGTATTACTTGCTTTGGATTTCCCGGAAGCTCAACATTCCAACAGTATGTGTCTGACTGCATATGACTCCTGACATGGTACACATATTGGTGGGATTCTATAACTCTATGAATATCTGTGAGTAACATGTGTATGTCCAATACAGAGTCTGGCAAGAACCACCTACACTCTTCTTATTTTTTCGTAGCCAGAGAACCATTCAGTGATGATTGGCTGAATATGGTGTAATTTATTATTATGACAGTTATTCCAAAACTTTTGAGTTGCCATTTTTCTTTAATAATCTTATTAAATGTTTGTCTGAGATCATTGTATATTTTTTTGTATTTGATAGATCTATATTTAGTGATTTCTTTGCTGCTTTGTCAGACTTTTCATTTCCCTGAATACCAATGTGACTCAGTATCCAATATAATATAATTTCTTTGTTTTTGAAGAGGATATCTAACTTATTCATGTAACTGAAAAATGAACAAACAGAATTATTATATGAGTTCAATAGTTCAAACAACACTTAGAATGACACTGACTTCTTTCAAAAGCACAGTCTCCTTACCTCTTGTTGTTTGTTGTAATGTTTGGGATCAGGCACCTTAGATTCCTTGTGATAGTTTTCCTTATTATCTGTTACTTCTGATCTGTTTCTACTGAACCATTTTTCAAGTGATTGCATACCAGTCTCATAATCTGGGGATGTCTTCTGCTTCACCTGAGCTTCCTTCACTGCCTGACATAAAGAGTTTAGATGTCGGACAATGTTCAACTTCAGTATGGCCAGCTTCTTCTGAAGCTCTACTAATTTTGTGCGAAGGTCCTCTGCAGAGTCATGTGGTTCAAGTTCACATACTCTATCACATTGAACAGCCATATCTGATAATTCTTTCATTTTCTGGTAGACACAAGCCTGGAGTTGCTGAATATATATAAGAAGAATAGAAAAAAAGAGACATTTAAGAAAACTATTTGAAAATTATTATAATTCTGTACAAACAATACACACCTGTCTGTATAATGACCACCTCCTGGACTTATGCCCATCAATATGACAGAATTAAAATTCTTTTTAAAAATTCAACTGGTTGGTATTGTACATTTTGGGATTAATTTTGAAGAAAGAGAAAACAATCAAAATAGATAAAACAAATGAAGTGAAAAACAAATTAAAATTTACCTGTACCTTATTTACAGTCTGCAAACCAAACAGACTGTTTGATATGATATAATGAATAATTTGCAGTGAAAAAAGCAAAGTAACGCACAAAATGTAGAGCTCATTTTTGAATTTGTTAATTATCTGTACTATACTGTATAAGCATTTAGAAATATTACAAATGGTGCACAAGTGACATTAAAGTTATTTGAATCTTACTAACACAAACCCATTGCATGTGTAGTATATCTGAAATAGTCAAGTACAACTTCTTGTTTAGCAACCTGGCACTGGAATGGAACTGGTTAATTAAAGGAGGAGTGGTTGTATTTTGCAATAAAACTATTTTAGACCTGGATATCTGTGTTAGAAACCTTTATTTATATATGTACATTTCAGGAAGTAGAAAGCCTAATAAAATCCACTAGTGCCACGGGTTAGAAATATTGGCAATAGAAGAATTTATTTTACTATACAAGCAGAAATAGAGTCCAATTCACTATACAACAAAAACTTTATACATATGTCTGGATTTCTTAACAATTATTAGATTACTGTATTTGGGACCCACAAGAACTGTTTCCCACACCCTGAAAGAGAATAGCTCAATAACATCTAAGTCTTATATGTAAAGTTGAGGAAACTCGTCAAAAATTTACACAGACAACCTTTACTTATGTCACCTGAACCTATAATACTATAACTAAATAAAATAAAACCTCCATGCAGGGCCAGATAATGATTTTTTTAGGGGCCCTAGACTAATGAAATTATGTGCCCCCCCCTCTTAGAGCCACCCTCTAACTCAGCCACACATGTCTTGAATAGTTTTACTTGTGATATATTTCAGTGACATTTACATTACCTTGAAGTAAACTTATTGCAAATTCTTTAAATAAACTAGAATAGCTATCTTTTGTTTGTCAATTAAAAATATTCTTTAAGAAATACCACTATTTTACTATTATTTATTGCAAGCTAAATTAGCACATAGTTCAATACAACTGTAGTAAAAAAAAAAAAAATAACAAAAAAATACAGATTTTTTATATCGATCATTATAACAATAAAACAATCAAAATAAATACGAGTTTGTCATATTGATATCATTTCAGTTTATGTAACTACAGTGTAGCCCGGATATAAGAAACCCGGATATAAGAGAGATTTTATCTGGTCCCAAATTAGAGCCTGTGTTAATGTATGTATAATATACCAAACCCGGATATAAGAGAAACCCGGATATAAGAGACGACTTCTCCGGTACCGACAACTCTCTTATATCTGGGTTACACTGTATTTAAAAGTTATAACATGTAGAAAATTAAAATCACTGCTTTGAGGACTCCCCAAACTTGATGGACCCTCAGCTGCAGCATATACTCACCTAAAGCATAATCCAACCATGGGTTTGTGACTCTCAACAGTTTCTTTTTTATTATCTTTATTTAATATTTATTCTTAATCCTAATTCCTTTATTCATTTTTAATTGATAATTTATGATGCTTTTTATGTTTTCATTTTTCTTTCCACATATTTTATTCATTCTCTTATTTTACTTACTTCTTTCATTTTTTTCTTTTTAATTACCTTATTTAAATGGTATATAAGACCCCCTTCGCCCCACAAAATTGACTCAAAAAACATCTTTCAGATCTTATATGCTAAGTAAAAATACCTGGTAGCCTTTACCTAGATATTACTTGTACCAAGCCTATCTCTATAATAATGTGATATTAAATGACACCTGTTTCAAAAGTGTTTTAGTATTTATAATACAGACAAATTTATTGGTAATATTTAAAATCTGAATTTATGATAGTCTTTCATTAATGCTATATGACGTGTTCCGTGGAGGAGGGGCGTATTCAACATTCGATAATTATGCAGCAATACATGCTTAAAGGTTTTAGGCAGTTTTGATCATCATTTCTTTTCATGGTTAGCCATAAGGAATTGTAAATGTAGGACTACCTTACACTTAAGTAAAATAATAACAATAATATTTATTAAGAATTTATTACAAGAATTATCAAGTTTTATGCAAACATTGTTGACAATTCTGTATTTAGTTACATAAATTAATATAAATTTTGATGAAATTTTCAACTTGTTGTTAGGTATTTTTTATTTTTTCCTTTGTTATAGACAGCATTTTAGAATACTTTGGTTACAATGCTAAGTTTCCGAAGTTGAACAAACTGGAGCTATTTCATTTATGCTTTGTTACCTCTCTTTTCCATTGTTATTTTTAGATTGCTTTCTTCTAGTCATTTTGATGAGCAATAGAAAAATTCTGAAATTTAGAATGATCTTATTCTATTTCAAAAATAAATCATATGAAAAGGAATATTTTAAATTAATATACAACCAAAAATAAAATGCTTTTGACAAAAACCCTTAATGATTTCACTATAATTATGTAACAATAATGTAATGATATTCCGCAGACAAATCTTTGGTTTATGTTACTACATTTCATTGCATGATTACGAACTATAAACCTAAATTGAGCTTGAGATATTGTGTAATCAGCTCTAATTTTCGTAAAATACTTGGATATGATATAATGAATAACTTGCAGTGAAAAAACAATTTTTGATTTTTTTGTTGAATATGCCCTACCTCTGCCAAACATGTCATATATGCTAACACTTAACTTTCATACTTTATATGAGAAAAATAAAAGAAGAAAAATGAAAGCAACAAGAGTTTACCTTGTTCTCTTCTATCTCATGTAAAAGATTTTCCACAGAAAGTTCTTGTCCCAATAAAAACTGAGATGAATCCAACTGTATCTGTTTTTCCTGTAACCATTTTTCCATGGTGGCAAATCTTTCGGTATATTCTTTAAATGCTTGGAAATGTTTTTCTTTCAATGCAACAATTTCCTAGAAACAGAAACAATAAAAAAAATTACATCATTTTATGGAATCTAAATATTTCTTGCAGGTATGGATGGAGGTTATTGGAGGTAATTACAGATGTGGGTGGAGGTATGGTTATTGGAGTGGAAAATGGAATCATGAACCCGAGTTCAAATTCTGAATGGATTTGTTGATGTTCACTTTGCACAGAGGCCATTGGGGGGGGGGAATCATTTGTCCTCATGCTGTGCACAATCTTGACAAAATGTCTCATCACTAGCATGTCATGAAGAAAATGAAAATGGATATGTGAACACTTGGGCAAAGTGTTAACTGACCTCTGTCAACATAGCAGCAGCAAAAAATAAAACATAAAAAGCTGTCACTCCCATTGTCAACCATGACAAAGTTCAAACCTATTTCTTAAAATATTTTATTTCATTTCTGAATTGTGTAAGTTAAAATGTTAAAATGAATGAAGGTGAAAATTATAAGCAAAATATACGTGTATCAAAAGCTGTGCTTTAAAAAAATTCAAATCATTATTCTGTTTAAAAAAGTAGAGAGATTTCCTCAGACATGTCTATGCATTAGATATAATATTTATAGTAATAAGAAATAATGTTGGATTAAAAATTCATTCTTTGGTAGTTAATTTGTTTACATTTCAGATACAAAAATAAAGTTAGCAGATATAGGCTTTGAAAGATCTTAACAAGAGTTGTGCCTTCCTTCATGAAGGTAATTGCACTGAGTAGGCATCAATTATTCTGTTTAAAAACAAAGATGTCTACTCAGACATTACCCACATATCCTCCTTTATCTTTGTTATTCTTTATAACATTTGTGGTAATGATATATACCCCTACGTTTAAGATACCAACAAGTAAAATAATAATTAAACAAGAAATAAATAAAAAGTAATGTATCTGTATTTCCAAACTAGATCCAACTTAAGCTAAGAGAAAATGAATTGCTCTAAAAAGGTTCTGTCTGTGATACCACAAGAGTGACATTGTTATATAATCTTTGATATTCTGAGCTGAAAGGGGAAAAAGAAAGAAAAAAAGGAATAGAGAAAGAGTGCAAGGAAACAAGAAAACGATGAAAAGGAGAAATAACTATGACATCTGACATATATGCACAGAAACACGCACAGGGTGCAATGGGTAAATTGTCGCCATTTTATATTTTTAATTTTGTGCATACGCATTGTTTGTTTGTGATGACAGTATAGTAGGGTCAGTAGAACACCATCTGTGAAAAAAAAAAAAAGAGCACCATATTGCAATTCACTGTAGCAGAAATTTGGAAATGGCATGCTGTACTGCATGGTATTCGCAACAGAAGCTCCAATACGAACAGTTCAGAGTGTTTGGGTGTCAATCTGAGGATAGTGCAGAGGATTTGAAAAAAGTTGGATGATATATCCAATCATGTTGTCTGGAGTGATCACTAGTGATAGCGACATTATGCTTCCATTCATCTTCCCACAGAGCCTTAAAATCAACACAGAGGCCGACATTAAGTGCCTTGAGGCAGTAGTGCTACCCTGGGTCAAGAAGGCGGTAGTTGGAAGACCATGTCTGTTCAACAGGACTCTGCATCATGCTACACAAGCAAGAGAACTCGGTTATGACTGTCAGACAATTTCTGCAACCACATCACCACTTACATCTGGCCACCTAACTCCCCATACTGCAACACTCTTTATTATTATGTATGGGGTGCAGCTGAGTGAGAGATCAACAAAATTCCTTGTAACACCAAAGATGAACTGAAGGTAAGGATTATGGCAGCATTCACCAAGTTAAACAACCATCCAGAAGAGTGGCAGGCCGTGTTTGAAGCCAATGGCGATTTTATTGAATAAATTTACTCTTTAGTATTTGAAGATATTTTTGCGTAAATTTGGTAAATATATATGTTAAAATGAAATATTAGCATTATTTTAATTTTTGCATAATTTAGCCAAGAATTTATCCAATGCACCCTGTACACCAAAAAAGAGAAAAGAAAAAACAACCTAACATCAATAATACAGACATCCCAATGAGTGCAGAAATTAATTACATCAAATGTATAAAAATAACAAAAAATGAGAAAAATGGAATTCAACTGCAGAAATCTCCTGAAGATGGGACTGAACAATTACAAAATAGTTAATCGACAAAACTCTCGAGTTGTGGTTCTGAATAAAGCATCAGTTAAATAACAAGTTTTATTTGTATTAATCATATATATATATATATATATATATATATATATATATATATATATGTGTGTGTGTGTGCATGTTAAGTTATTGAATAAGAAAGTATGAAAGCGATTTTCAGGAATATCAACAAGTATGTAGGTCAAAAAATACAGGTACCTTTAACTTTTAATTTAAATGATTATTATTTTATGACTCGTTTTTCTCTGGCTAGCTGTTGTATTTTAGATTATTTATTTTCACTATTATTATTTTATGGCTAGTTCATTTTTATCATCTTCTTGTTTTTTTTGCTATGAAACTTCAGCTTTAATAAATAGAGTGCCTACTCAAATATGGGTATCCATTAAAAATAATGTTTAAGTGATAAAAACTTGTTAGTATTGTGATATTCTAAGACAAAATCAAGTGTAACAATGATATGTATTACTTTTCAGATGAAAGTATAAGTTTAGATGCAGTTTAGGGAAATTGTTGCCAACAGTTTTGGCTTAGTGTATGTATTCATGGCCTTTTAGATAAACAGTGTCTATTTCATTGTCATGAACATTTTAAAAAATAAACAAAATTTTCTGTTGAATTTCAGAAGCACATATATTCAGAAATTTTTTCCATTAACAATTTTTTTTTTTTATATTCAAGCCTAAAAGTATAAAATTTTGATTTCTTTGACATTTTCCATCCTTTTTATTTTCTTAAAAATATTTCTTACTTCTTTTTCCTTCTTTTTATCAAAAGGAACCTTGTATTTTTATGTTTTGCACTGGTACTTTTTTTTTTTTTTTTTTTTTTTTTTAGCAGATTACTAACCACAAAATTGTTGAACATTGGATGAAAGCTTTCAGACAAATATTTTCAATTTTATATTCCAATAATTCTAGTATTAATAAAACAACAACAGTACATTCAAGTGAGTATCTCAGTCTTCAGCAAGTCTTTCATACTTGAGGTAAACAGCAGCAACTTGCATCAACCAGAGAGTGCATGGGTTTTAGCAGTCCATTCCAGATATGGTCATTTTCTGGTAAGGTGAAAGGTGTGAAGGATGGGTGATACAGGAAGTAAGGGTGAGGAAGAGAGGGGTTATATATTTGGAACTCTGTCAACAAAAATCTTTTTTTTTTATGTCCATGATGCAAGTAAGGATTTTTGTTTGGCCAGAAGTATTAGGTTGGTGCAAAAATAATAACGTTTTCTCACATTGTAACATATGTTAGAAAACGTCATTGTTTTTGCACCAACCTAACAGAAAAAGATCATGTCTTGGCAAGTAGCTTTTTGATATTCTCACCTGTTGAAATGCCAGGCAATTATTAATGAGTACTTGATATAAAAAAAAAAACCAAATGAAAAGAAAAAAAAAAAAAATAATACAATTAATTCTGATTAGCAAGTGGTATTGAACACTGTCAGAAATAGTGAAACATTTTGCAATCATGTGCCAAAATAAACCAGGTTAGTAGGTCGTAAAGAGACTTGCAAAGATTTAGGAATTCTCTCTCACGTATACATATATAAAATTTTTCTATATTTATGGTGTAGAGAGCGTTTGTAGATATAAACAGTATGGACAACACTGTATGGTCTGATGATCATTTAAGATATAAAAAATTAGATATAGAGAACAATACTACATGGTCAGTTAATTGCTTAAGATGAGAAAATGCCAGTCCCAATGCAGTGTTGTTTTCTATGTCAATACTGTTTTTACACATGCGCACACACACACATATATGGTGTATTTAGGCAAAACCCCTCCATTTATACATGTTTCATTAATGATGAATGACAAGGTACTGCGATTAAGCTTTTTATTTAACGAGAATGAAAAGAATATAAATTCAAACATTCATAGAATTAATTAATAACCATCTT
This sequence comes from Acanthosepion lycidas, assembly GCA_963932145.1. NCBI lineage: Eukaryota > Metazoa > Mollusca > Cephalopoda > Sepiida > Sepiidae > Acanthosepion > Acanthosepion lycidas. The sequence goes on from OZ010589.1 coordinate 55,545,388, forward strand.
TGTTCCTCACCTGTCGAGTCAAGTTACATTTGCATCGAAACAAAAATGCATTTTTGTCATGAGTACTTGTTTGTCCATACATAACATCTTTATAATATATATATATATATAACTTTTTTTAAAAATAGTATTTATTTTATCTAATGGCCTGTACACCTGAGAAAACTCGTTGAAAAAAAAATGTGCCTTCCAGCAGGATGCAAATTTGTGGCCCCCTTTTACAGGAGAAACCACTTAACTTATGAAGAGCTTCACAATTAAGCAAAGTTCTATTTGCCTTCAAACCACACTCCCTCATTCAGATATTCTCAAAAGCCATATCTTCTCAGTTTCCTATCTGATATGTGAACAAAGTAATTTCTAAAGAATTAATGGATTTTAAAATCCATGAATTCTTTTTAAATATATATATATATCTATATATATATATATATTATAAATTAATTGATTTAAAATATGGTTTTTCCGCTACACAGTTCTAGCCATGTTTCAGAAATGGAAGGTCCGAATTTAATTTTGTAATTAAATTAAAGACATTAGTTCCATTTCATCCTCAAGCGAATTTTGGAGTAACTTTTAAAATTACTGGGTTTTAAGACATAGCTAAAATCATAATTCACGTTTCCAAGGTTACAGATTAATTCACTTCTACTAGACAGGGGTGTTTGGGTGTTCTATATGTCTATATTTTGATGTATCCGTTTATTAGCTACATTTTGGTAGGAGGTAGGGATGTATTCTTCAATGAAATCTGACATACGTTAAATGCATGTTGTCTGGATTTTTTTTAAATTTTATTGTTAACGGCAAAAATTCTTACGGCATTTTTTCTATAATTTTTATTATACTATATTTCTTTTAAGAACAAGTAAATGTATTAGAATCCCTTACAGTATGTAGAGTTATTTTCACATCAACTATAAGTATGTATATTATTAGGTAACAATTTTTTTAATTTTTTTTTTATGTAAACTTTATGACAATGACGCCAAAAATAGCTAATTGACTTCACTGATTTAGTAAACTTTTATTTTTATATAAACTTAGTAATATCTTGTTTCTCATGTAAGTACAAAGGACATGGGTCATTCAATGGCTTACATCTTCTAACTATTCATATTAAATTCATTTTACTGTAGGTGTTTTAGTTGATTCTTTTAAGTGCTTTTAGTACTTGGAGGGTGATCTATAGGTTACAATACGTTTTATTTAATTACAATTTTAAAAGATGTTTAGGTTAGAATTTCTTTTTATTTAACTACAATTTTAAATACAACTTTAAAATATTTTCACTGTTAATTTTAATAGACTATGTTTCTTTTTTTAAAAGAAGTAAATGTATTAGAATTACTTACAGTATGTAAAATTATTTTTACATATCAAGTATAAGTATGTATATTACCTTTGTTAAAATTTTTATATTTAAATATTATTTAAGTAAAATCTATGACAATTACGGTAAAAATAGCTAATTCATTTCTCTGATTTAGTAAACCATTTTTTTTTTTTATACTTAGTTATATATAGTTTCACATGTCTGTACAGAGGATATGGGACATTCATTAGCCTACATCTTATAGCTTTGCATCATAATTTCATTTTTCTGTAGGTGTTTTATTGTATTCCTTTAAGTGCCGGTAGTACTTTCAGTGAGGTGTTTTGGTTAGAATACGTTTTATTTAACTACAATTTAAAAAGATGTTTATGTTAGAATTCGCTTTAACTAAAGTTGGTAACTAGTTTAGGTGAAGGACAAATGTGAATTTTTAGCCTAAGTTGGTAACTAGTTTAGGTGAAGGACAAATGTGAATTAAAAACCTGAGAAGGGTTTTTTGGAAACTATGTGGAACTGTTCTGTATTTTATTCTGAAAAATGTTGTTGGTTATACATAAACCTTCACCACAAAATCAAATAATATGTGCAAGTAGTTTGGATATTTGATTCTAAGAGCTGAGCTGATGGATCCTCATACGCCCAAAACAATTTGAAAGTTCATTGTGTGTGTTATAAATTATATTTTATATATATATATATATATATATATATATATATATATATATATATATATAACTTCAGTGAAATAGAAAACATTGACAATTTTGAATCTTTTCATTTGTACCCTCTTACTTCTTTAAATAATGACCTGAATTCATATTTATGATTATTTTTACAAAATTTTGTTGAAGATATTATACTCAAATATTTAATGATGCCAATGGGAAATTTCCATGAGTATTTTATGGTTGTGGAACTCGCAAGTTGTTTATTTAATTATTAACTTAAGAATTAAGATTCAGCAGAAAATTCAAATAGGAAAACCATGAAATTTACATGAGTTCTGCTAGTATAACTAAATGGATTAATTTCTGAGCATCTGCCCTTGCCTCAGATAAATAATAGACCATGCCGATTTGATTACAAGGAAAGATGGAAGAAAAAGATATATCAGAGATGCTGCTTGGATTTAGAAAAAGAAAGCATGCATAAAAATAATAACAACGAAAAAAGAATTAACTTTTTTGAGAAGAGACAAGATATAGGAGGTTATAACTTTCATGCATTTAACATCTGCTTCAGTGAAATGAAAACCTTGTTAATTTTTTATCTTTTCATTAGTATCCTCATACTTCTGTAAATATTAGGTTGGTGCAAAAATAATGTCGGTTTTTGACGTATTTTTTAACGTCAAAAACCGACATTATTTTTGCACCAACCTAATAATGACCCACATTCATACTTATTATTATTACTGCATTATTAAAGCTGTTATGCTCAAATATTTAATGATGCAATAGGAGAATTTCGACAGGTATTTTATAGTTATAGGATTCACAAAGAGCTTATTCAATCCTTAAATTAAGAATTATGATTCATCAGAAAATTCAGATAGGAAAACCTTGAAATTTTCATATTACTAGTATTCTTTATTTTTGAGTTGTGTTGCTTATTTTACAGTCACAAAAAAAGAAAAGAAAATAAAAGTAATGCTAGTTACTAATAATCATCAACAAAATAATAATGATTCTATTTTTTGAAACTACTTTTTGCAACGAAGCATTTCACTAATGCTTAAATAATAGGCTTTTTTGTATGAAGAAATTACAACTTTACCTTGTGTTAAGATGTTTATACATGTCAAATGTGAAAAGAGAAGCCATTCTGAATGTTTTCACTGCAACTGAATACCTTGAAAGATACTGGATTTATAAATGTCAAACTTAAAAGGTCTGGCAAATCATGGCTTGTCAGTAATTATTGCAGTAGAAACACATTTATTTTGATTTTGTCAAAAGGCAGGTAAAGAGAATGATTTTGCTCTAATAACAAGCATGGACAGGATTTCTGATTTGAAAAGCCTGACAAGTCAGAGTTTAATTCTTAACTTCCTGAAATGTACTTTTTTTTTTCTTTTTCAACATTTACCTGTTCTAAAGGATATTGGGGAGAAATCCAAAAAGTAGATGACTGAATATTTATTATTATTATTATTTTAATTTTTATTTGGAACTCGTCAGAACTTTCAGTCTATGGTCAACAATACAAAACAAAAATCAAAAATAAAGTGTAAACATTAGGCAAGACTTGAATTTGCATCCATTTGCTCAAGAAAGACTATTTAACCAAACCAACTTTCCTGCTGATTGAGCTAGAAAAATATCAGGAGATCGAATCTAACCTATAAATTCACCCACTATTTTCCCTGATTGCTCAGGAGTACATTTGTTACTGTTTGTCATATCCCTTATTCTAGTGGCATTTTAAAATAAAATCATAATGTTAGTGGATAGTTGAGTTATATAAAGTTTAACTCATTTACATTTAGACTAATGTGTTCATCTTTGTTGTTAATATGATATTTCAGCCATTTTCAGGTGTCTGTCAATCTGGATAATGTTCAGGGAATTCTAAACTGAAACCTTTATTTAATCTATGCATTGTTCTCATTCTGCCATCTATACCTATAGATGTCTCGTCTTGTTTGTAGTTAGTACTTTTCACTTATTACTCACTCTGTTTCCAGTGAGTTTAAGTCTGTACTGCCTGGCGTGGGGATTGATCTCACAATTACAATATATCACCAAATACACAAACACTTTAATCCACTAGGCAATAGAACTCCTTCATAGTTTTTTTTGTTTTTTTACACAAAAGTGATCAAACAATGCTATTAGTGCAGTAAGAGAGAACATGAAATTGGACAGATATTGGTATATGCATCAGAATAGAAAAAGATTCCCTTGTACCACAAGTTTGGATTAACCTGCTTGGTGGCTGAGAAGGTTGTATCTCTACCCTCGGATTTCAATAATTCCAGATAAAAAAAAAAGACAGGATTTCAAATGCTGATTTTCAAAGCAGAAAAACAGAGCTTCTTTACTTCAAAGATCGTTTGAACCATAATTTGACCCTGTATAAGACAAAGTTAAGTACATACTTTTCATTACTTCCAAAGTTTATCTAAAAGGTACAGAGAAATGAGATGCACTATTATGTAAGTCTTTATGACTTACATAATAGTGCACAAAGTTAATAAAACTCTAAACAACTGAATAAAAACTGAAAGACTATTAGAAATCATGGGATCAGAGACAGAAATTTTTGACTCAAATTTCCAAGAGTTGCTTGATTTATTAAAATTGATTTTGTTACCATCACATTTGAGCCAATTGATTCTAGAACTTGTCAGCATATTAATTACCATTTATTTGTTAAAGTTTTTCTATAAGACTCTTCTCTTTTTTATACAGCTGAATATTGTGTTAGGACAGGAAAATATAAAGTATGCTTTCAATAATTAAAATATTTATCAGTATGATAATGACTTAGATCAAAATCATAGTTCATTGAATGAATAATCCAAAACATTGTAGATACAGCAATAAGGACATAAAGAATAAAACAGTTAAAATGACACCTGGAATGATAATGAACCTTCTTAAAATTAGGATGAATAATGTATTGTCTGAAATAACAAAAGCAACATAAAAGAATGAGTCCAGTGGTTTGAACAACTCTTGAAATGGCAATAACTCTTTCTAAGATGATACACAGTTGCTTTCAAAGTAATAATAAAAGGTGTACTATGTGTTGCATACATAGACACATTTATAAAGCTTAGTTTTGTCTGGAAATGAAAGAAGAGTACACAAGGTCAGCATACCTACCATTACATTATTACAAGCAATCAAAATGATTTATATAACACTAAAGCTCTTCTTAACTTTATATGGCACAACAGCTCTTCACAAAGTTATATGACGCGACAGCTCTTCACAAAGTTATATGACGCGACAGCTCTTCACAAAGTTATATGACGCGACAGCTCTTCACAAAGTTATATAACACAATAATCTTCTCAAAGTTATAGATAGATTTTAAACTGTTTATTGTTGACACAGACACAAAAATAAATAAAAATATTTCTTTAATTTTGCTGTTTTTTTTTTTAAAGTAAGTCGCCCCAAGCAAGTCAGGAGTGCCACTAGCATGCAAGAGGTGACAAAGAGTAAGAGTAAAAAAGAGTATTTGGGGAAAAGGGTAAAGAGAAGGACAGGGATCAAAGTATCAGAAGATGTCAATTGATATTACATTTGGAGATTATAGCTATCAAGGAAGCAAGTGATAGGAAGGGAGTTCCAATGACGGGAGGTGCGAGATAAGCTGGTGGAGTAGAAGAGATTCTCCTGAAAAAGGCCATAGAATATATCACCCAAAAAAAAAATAAACAAGTATAATAGCCTAAACAACTCTTGGAATGCTTTCTTAGAATTATAGACAAATCTTTACTTACCTTTTTTTCTTTTTAAAAAAATCAAAATCTACCCTGGTAGATATTTGTTGTAATAGAATGTCCCACTCTCCCTATCACCTATTGTGGACCGACTATATCAGTAGATATATATAATGTGCACAGGATATACCTGGCAGACTTGTTTCAGGAATTACTAGCTTGCTAACTGATTCCCTGTCTTTCAGTAGTATATTCTCTTTACAATAAACCTCTCTTTCTTTCATCTACACCAGTGTTGCTGTTCCTTTCACTTGAGTATCACCTTTTGTAACCTTCTTTAAAGATACAACAATATTTTATAATAATTCTTTTTAAGTTTTAAAATCTGTAGAATAAGAGACTCTCAAAATGGTATGGAACACAGGAGGATCTTCAATGAGGGAATTTATTTTGGCAACGTGTGGCATTCAGTGTTTGTACTGACAGGTTGTATCATGTTCTGTTAGTTCAATAAACTGCTATTTTTGATAAACTTATCAAAAATCTTTTTGTAAATTTCACAATTGCAGCCTATACAATCTAGACAGTTGTGAATAGCATTATAAAAACATAACGTCATGTTTAAATAGAGTTTTATGTGCATCAGTCTAATTGTATATTGAAAAGCTAAGTAAGCATCAATTAATACAACTTGTTAATTTAAGAAAAGATTAAAACCATTATTTTTTTTCTTGACATAAAAACAGTAATACTCCAAGTTATTTGAATCAGTTATTGCTGTCAGAATATTTTGGCCATTATAATCTCCAGTCATCTTTAGTTGGCCTAACAAGCAATGAAACGCCTGAAAGATCTTATCAGAAAGGAATAAACATTAGGCTTACGGCTCACATATTATACCAATTGATTTTCTTATGATTGTCCCACGGAAAATAAACATTAGTTTACTGTATATAGTTAACCTAGTGGCTAAAAGTTTAATCCTTGGATCAGTGTTAATTGAAGCTAACAAGGTGTAAAAGTATAATTTCTAACATAAGCCAATAGTAAATAGAACGTGCAGCAAAAATACCTCCCACATAATGGTAAATCATTAGTTAGATGAAGACACTATTGATGCTAATGTCTTACTATTATGTGGGAGGTATTTCTGAGAGGTATATGTGGAAGATATTTATGCCACACCCTGTAGCTTATTTAAGCAATGACCTAATAAAAATAATTTTCTTAAAAGATTTTTTTCTTGTCTGTTTTTTATGATGTTACATTTGTTTATTATTTTTAACTGAAAATCTGCCTTTTAGTTGGTATTTTAAACTAGTTCCTGTAGAAAGTACAAATGGGCCCTTTAACTCCAATAAGAGGTTATAGACTTGAACTATATATTGACTGAATTCTTTCTAATTTGAACATCATCCCAAATATTTAAATGTGATCTTAAGAGTTCGAGGGGGGGGGGGCAGAGGATGTATTACATGAAAGATTTCAAGGACCCACAAAAATTAAAAATATCAGGGTAAATCAGAAAGTAGATGCAATTTTGAAATTGCATGATAAAATCAACAGGGAGGTGCTGATGTGTGACATCATGTGTGTGCAAGGGACAAGAAACTACAAGGTCAGATGTAGAGATCCCAACTCAATGATTGCAATATCAAGGAACGACATGCTGTAGTGCACTCGGGAAGAAATCCATCGCTGGATGCTGGTGTAGTATAGAGCATGCACCATGAATCAACAAAAAGTGTATGAGTGGGTAGAACATTTGAAATTGTGAAGAACAAGTGTAATGGATGAAAGCTGATCTGGTTGACTATCAACATTGGGCACAGAACACAGGACATATTCATCAGAGAAGATTAACAAATCATATTAGCACAAGTAGCAGCAATTGTGGACATCAGCTATGGATCTTCACAACCCATAGTGCATGATGACTTGGGGTAATGTCAAGTCTGTGTGTGTTCGGTACCCAAACGAGCAAGTGGTGCAGATATGGAGCAACCGAAAAGTTTTTGGTTTGGCTTGTTTTACAGTATATTAACCTCAATTGGTTAATGCCAACAAAATTTTTATTGCTATTAATATTTTTTTTCTTCAAAAATATATTGCTGGTAATATTTTTTTCTTCAAAAATGTATGGCTAGTAATATCTTTTTTTTCCAAAAATGTATTACTGGTAAAATCTTTTTTTTATTTTTTACAAAGTATTTTTGGTATTAAAACCTATTTTTTAGTTTTGTAGTATTTTGACCAGAGTTTGGAGGTTAACTGTTTGCCCATAGTTGGGACCCTAACAGGTGCTACCACCCCGGGGTCAAGGTGGACTTGGAAATTGGAAAACCAGCAATTAAGAGATGGTTTCACACTCCTCAAAACCTCCTGATCTGAGGCCTTGCTGTTGGACATCGTTTATTGTCTTACCCAGGACAGGAAAAGCTTTTAGAAGGGATGAAGAACTATGTTGAATGATACCAGAATTGTATCTCAGGTGAACTATGTTGAAAAGTGATATATGTATTTGTTCTTATTTGGAAATAAAGATGTTGCATGAAAACTGCCTTTACGTTTTAATCTACCCTTGTAACAACAATGGTTCACAATGCTTCATCTAATTAAAATAAAGTTAAAAAGAACATATTACTTGTAACTTTTTGTCCCTATCAGCAACTTCTGCCTCTAGCTGTTGGACACGGTCAGTCAAGATGGAAAGTGTAGTATGCATTGCCTCATAGCCTTGTGGATAAGATTTGGATTTTTCCAAAACTTGAAATTTATTCAATTCTTTCTTGATTATGACCAGTTCTTGCATCAAATCCTGCAAAAAAAAAAAAAAAAAAAAAAAAATGAAAATTCAAAAATAAGACTTTTTTCATATATATTTACAATTCAGAAATATTCAACTGTCATAATTGTAATATTCTATGCACATAATAGCAGAGTAAATTAAAAGAAAAAAATATTACAGTAAATAGAGGAAACAACAAAAGCTGTAGAGCAATGGTTAGTAAACTGTTTACTTGTAAAAGCTCAAGAGCCACTTAAAGTAGAATGAGGTTATTTTATGGACAGAAAACTAGGAGGTAAGAAGTGCAGGTTATGAGAATATGTAACAAGGATAACAGCTGACCCTAGATTTGAAGCAGTGAAGTGTATAATGATCAAGGAAGCAACCTCTTGTGAGTCTGTTGCAGTGGCACTTGGAAAGAAGCTACCTCAATGGAACTTCCTTCTTACCAGTGAAAATGTGAAAATGTGAAAGGAATGAAGAAGATTTGATCCTGTGTACATGGTATGGCATATGGGCATGTAGCTGAAAACATTTGCTTTCTGACCAAGTTTGAATCTCACCATTGTCATTTTCAGGAAGGTGACATCTTGATGTTATCATCCTTATGAGGAGGCGATCCCAGTGTATGGCACCTTTGATAAGTGCCTGAAAAACCATACCACAGCCTTGTGAGTAAAATTGGGTAAATGGAACTATTTGGGAGCCGTCAATGGTTGTGCTAGCACAAAGTTGCAAGTCATCATGACTGAGGGTTTGAGCATACTGGCTTTGTTCAGACTGTTGTTCAAGTTACTGTCTCAATCTCTCAGAAACTGTAACTAAGGTCTGCTCAGCATAGTTTCAGTATAAACCACAGGTGGGTTCTTTGGGGCGGGGTTCTTTAACACAAATGTACCTGAGTATAAAAGAGTGGAACCTAGGTGCTAATCTAGTAGCACATTTAAATTAATATAGTTGTGACACCAGGGGAAAAAAATCTTGTCAGAATAGTTGTCATGAAAATATTTGTAGAAAAAACAGAGGGAAGCCATAGCAGGTCAGTGAGAAAGTGACTGAAGTCGAGATGCCTAGCCAGGATGAATTACATTGCAGATCCTTCTTAGGATTTTGTCAAGAACCTAGAGATGTACAGCAGGAGCACCAGACCAGACATGGCAGCAGTATTCAATGCACAGACAAAAGGTAGATTTGTAAATGTGCAAGATGGATTCTAACCAGAAACATTTCTGGCACAACACAGTAACCTAACTTTCCTTGCAGTAGATGCAGCTATTGATTCTCTGTAGTCAATCTACTTCAAGTCAGTTGAAAATGTGACCAAGAATATGCAATATATTGCTCTCCTGGAATCTAGCATCAGACATGTTGATGGCAGACAGAAAAGTTTCTCTATGTGGTTAGACTAATTATTTATTAGGTGTGTGTATATGTACTCAGGACAATTTTCAGTAATTAAATACTGGATACACAGCTAGAAACTTTTACACACAATATGGACAATCAACAGGTAGATATGGATCTAATGCTCTACATTAAAATTTAGACTATGCTTTTCAATACTCAAAGATTTCAAGTAGATAGGTATAATACAAAGTTATTTGTGATGAATCATTTAAATCAGTATTTCATATTTGAACATAAAGCTATACATTTACTACCAGTAGCAGGAATACCTTCTTTTTAGTCTGGTAATATAATAACTCAAAACTTTTACAATTTCTCCAACACTTGCTGTAATTCAATGACTTATAGTCCAGTAAGCATTAAAAACTAAAACTCTTACAAAATTTGTTTTAGATGTTGCCATAACAGGACATAACACAACCACAAAAACAAACACATTATTTGGTTCTCAAAGTCACCTTTCTGTGGCAAGACAAACATTTTGCTTGACCCTAAATCCTCCTCCTCAGAGCAATTAGAGTCCCTTGTATTAGGTTGGTGCAAAAATAATGACGTAATAATGTCGTTTTTTTTACGTATTTTTAACGTCAAAAAACAACATTATTACGTCATTATTTTTGCACCAACCTAATAGATTATAGAACCACACCCTCACCACACTAACCATTGCTGCTGCACAGTACTAGATTGGCAACAAGATCTCATCAATTTACAGTTGAATTGGCTAGATGTCACTGTAAGTTCTATGCTAGCAGTTTCATTTCTTGCATTTCTCACTTGTGGAAATCTCTTCCAGCTCCATGCTTGCCAGACAACTTTGATATTCAAAAATTTAAATGCAATCTCAATTGTTATCTTCTGTTCTTTTGATTACTCTTCTATTGTTCTCACTCCTTAATAATGTTTCTCTTATGTTTTTATTCTTTCGCACTCAGTAGCCACTTATGTCTTAGTGGCTCTACATCAAGAAGGTCAATAAAAATTAAAAACAAAGTGGGAACACATGCATTAATACAGAAGGATCTAGAAGAGTGGCCATTCAGGATAACTTTCATTTCATGATTTGATAAGAAAGACTGAATCAATTCAAAAATTCATCCAGGGACACCATAACTTTTCAACTTAAGGCTGGTATGTTGAAGGCTCTTGAGATCTCTAAAGTAACAACCTGAGCTTCACCATTCTTATCTAAAGCTTGATAGACTCTTTCTTCAATAATTGTTAATACATCAGCAGTTAACCTAAAGAAACAAAAGCCATATTGCTTGTCTGAAAGAAGGCCCTGCATTGCGAGATGTTTAACTAATTCAACATTGATTAGAGCCTCTAATAGTTTGCTAAAAAGAGATAGAAATCTAACAGGCTGATAGTTTGAAGTGTTGGACAATTCACCTGAGTTTTTAAAGACTGAAACAACAGAATTATCTGCCACATTTTTATTTAACAACTTTGAAATATATTTTGCCAAGTAGTTTTAGTTTAATAAATAACTTTAATACAAAAGTTTGGTTTGGTTTGTTTTACAGCCTATCAACCTCAATAGATTATTCAATGCTGACAAAATTTTTAATATAATATTTTTTCCAAAAATGTATTGCTGGCATTGATTTTTTTCCTCCAAAAAATGTATTGCTGATAATAATTTTTCCTCAGAAAGTTTATTACTGGTATTAAATCCTATTTTTGCACTTTCATAGTATTTTGACCCCTCTCGGTGTCAACTATTTACCCATAGCTGGGACCCTGACAGGTGCTATCACCTCAGGTCAGGATGGTCCTGGGAACACCAGCAATTAAGAAGTGGTTCCATGCTCTTCAAAACCTCCTGATCAGAGGCCTTGCTGCTGGACGTAGTTTATTGTCGTACCCAGGATGGTTTAATACAAAAGTTTTTGTTGATAAGTTGAACCATAAATAAGTGAAACCACAATTGTTTATCTAATTGTAATTATGCATATTATTTAATACGCTTCAAATTATCATCTTCCAATACAATTTTAAGTCACTTACTTTGTGTTCATTGATGTAGTGTTGTATATCTAAAGGTGTAGCAGGTGGCTGCATAGATAGCCTGGTGTTGAGGAACTGTATTTTACTGCTGAGGTGTTGAATTGAAACATTCATTTCTGGACTGAGCTGAAATTGTTCAAAAATATAAAAAATAACATGCAATGAAAAAGTGAAAATCTTTTCAATAAAATAAGTGTTTACATTGTATAATGTAATATATACAGTAGGTTAATTTAGATCACATATATAGCATGCAGAAAATCAGAACACTTTTAAAAAGCCCATATCAGTTTCAGACATGCTCAAATGAAAGCAAACCATAAAATCATGTCACATGACTAAATAAAGGCAAAGTTACATAAATCCTGGCCACTGCACCAGTTGTAATAAAAGTTTGGTGATTTACAGCTTTAAATATCAGTGTGACACTGAACATACAGGCAGAACTTGGAAGTGACAATTGATCAGCATCTGCCAGCTAAAATCCATTGAGAGCAGTAGGTTGGTTGGTTGGGTTTTATGGCATATCAACCACTGAGAGCAGTAGGACAATTTAAATAAACTTATCAATACCTGTTGTCCACATCTTTATTGCCATATTCATGTTTTGGCTGCTGCATGCTCTGGCCTTCATATTCCTGGATGTATTAGGTTGGTGCAAAAACAATGTCATTTTTGACGTATTTTTTTTAACGTCAAAAACGACATTATTTTTGCACCAACCTAATATTAATATCTCTAACAGAGCATGGGTTCAAGACATTGTTAGTGGTGACCCAGAGACATATGAACAAGAAATGATCAGAATAAGGAGTACCATGCAATATAACAATACTCAGAAAACAGCTTTGCTCTGCCTACCTGATGTGAAAGGATTATCAGAGAAAACACAAAAAAAACTGTGTTCCATATAACATCAGGATGACCTTCAAAAGTGGTTTGACACTTTGCAGACACCTCTTCTGAGTAAGGCCCACCCCCCATAGAGGAGAAAATGAGTAAGAACTGTGTGTAAGCCATCCAGTGCAGCTGTGGTAAGAAATATAAAGGAGAAACAGGCCACCTCCTTAAGCTAAGACTAAAACAACATTGTAAAGCTGTAACACAAGAGGAAATAGAAAAATCAGGCATAGCTGACCACATATAGAAGGAAAAGAGAGATCAGTGCCCCTTGTGGGAAGAGGTTGAAATAATAGAGAGAGAACATCACTGGAAAATACAAAAACTTAAGGAATCAGCACATCTGGGCCACAAAAATCTCCTAAGCGGGCCAAGCATAGAAATGAATACAATGTGGGAACCAATAATAAGTAGTACTAGAGAAAAGCAATAATAACAAAAAAAATTGCAATATGAGCTCTGGTAAAGTTGGTTACTGAGACATTGTGTTTATAAGTCCCAAAAATTCATACACTGATGCATACATCATATATCTCAATGACACATAGCCCAGTGGATAAATGTGTTGGTTGGATCCAGTGACTTGACCCAAAGAGTTGTGAGTTCAATACCTGGCTATTGCAGTGATGAACAAAAACATGGAGAGTTGACTTAAAGGGAGATAACTGAGACATCCGGAAGAAGCATGGCATGTGGAACTAGAACAATCTACCCAAATGGATGAAATAAAAGGTTCAGTTCGAAATTCCAATCACCTGAAGAATGTCAGAGCATACAACAGCCAACAAGTCATTAATATAGCAATAAAGATGGGGTCAACAATGTAAATAATATAAAATACATCTGGGTCTGTGATTATTGTACATCAAATAAGTATTCCAATTTGTGTCTTATCTTTACCAGAGATTTTTCTCAGTTGTCAGCATAACAGTTTACCTTTTGAAAGTGCTTAAAGAGCCTATATATTAAATTTAAGTCTGAGCAGTTGGAATAATTATCTACATGCCATCTTCTTGTGACTTAAGGTACTGATTCTGTCATAATGATTAAATAAATTACATGGAAGACCCAGTATGGCACACTCAATGTTTGAGATCATGAAATAATTTGAGGTTTTGGCTGTTCCGTAGATAATTGAGAAATTCTTTAAAATAAGATATTGTTTTAAGGATAGTTGGAAATTTCATTAAAAATAAATTAATAGTTACTACTTGTTAAAAATAAATTACTAGCTGCTAAATCATTGAATGCCAAATGTTTCCTTGTAAGGAAATTACTAATATTACCATTACCATAGTTTTGCAAACAGCAACTTATTTTTACATGATATTTATATCAGTACTAATTTTCTTTTTTAACATCAGTCTTTTGAACATTTCACAATAAAACCTGTTTTCATAATAGACATACTGATTAGCACATTAAAATATAATAAGAATAATTATAAGGTCAAGATGTCATAATATGAATAATTATAATGTTGAGATAGTTATATCTCCCATTCATGTAAGGAAAGTAAAACATTAATTACCTGTTGTCCATTGATGGTACTTGCTCCTTCATTTGGTAAATTTTTCAACTGCTAATCATGAAAAAATAATACACAATTAGATGCAATCCAGAGGAAATATTTTTAATTATAAAAAAAAGAAACAAGAACATTGTGCACTTGCTTATCCACAGAAAATATTTATATAAATTTAATACATAACCCCAAATCATAATTATACCTAATTTACCATGAACTCAATAAATATATACATATGTAATATTTTATTACACTATTTGAAGAAATTGGGTAGTGGATAATGTTTACAATCTGTTTATTATAACTCTTAATGTGTTGTCATTTTTTATTTTCCTCTCTTAACCAACTTGACATGGATGAAGATTTTATGAAAAAATTACAATTTATTTATTTATTTATTTTTTTTTAATGAAAAATGGCAACCATTTTTCCCCTACTAATCAGAAAAGAAAACAAGAAATTGGTTTTGATGATACTAAACATTAGCTATCAATTCACGGTATCTAACATTTTAGTTTTCCTTGGTCATTTCTCAAAATCTTTACATTATTTCATATCAGCAGTTTTGTTAAAGCTGAACCTGTGTTAATAAACTAACAAAAGAATTCAATTTTTTAAAAATTTCCATCTATATAAATAGAATTATAATAATTTCAAGGATAGAAAATAATAATAATATATAATATAATAATATAATAAATAGAATTATAATAATGTCAAGGACAGAAAACTATTCCAAGAATTAAATAAACATCATTAAAATAAATAACTAATGGTAGATAATTACGATACTAAAAAGAATTATAAAAATATCAATTTGCCTAATTCCCATTTATTCACCTAAAAACCAAAGTTGACATTAAAAAATTACATTAAAAAATTACATTAAAAAGAAATATTAGCACATAGAATAAAAACAGAGCATTGATTTTTATACAAAATAAGTTTTCTGATTTCTTTCAGTTCATGACATTGTCAATATACTTAAAAAGCAAGTTCTTCACACTTCAGGTGACATCTCTACAATACATAACAACAGAGTTGTACCTGTCTTTGGTTCAGTTCTCTGGGATGCAGAACCTCCTGCCATCCAACAGATCACATTTTGAATCTGCTACCAGATTTCTTCAGTTTCAACTTGTGATTTGAACCATAATTTATAGTTTGTTTTAATGCATTTGGTTTAAGGAGTTGCTTTAAACTGAATACATTAAAACCTAATCAGGGTTTCAAAACAAATCATTCTGTATTCAACAATTTTCAATATTTATTTTATCATAAAAACTAAACAGGTACTTATTATTTGACAGGTCAGTCTATTGGTGACTTATCAATATGTTTTCTGAAGTTATCTTCATCTGATAGATCTATGTGTCTTTGTTGATTTCATTTTGGAGTGTGTATCTGGTTATCATACTGAACTATATATAATACTTTTACAAAATTTGAGGGCAGGGTCCTCACACCAAAACAAGGACAAAAGTCTATACAAATATCCTTCATTTTTGAGTTATTAATTAAGTTTAAACAAAGTTTATGGTAGATGACACTGTGTTGCCATGTAGACTAGCTTACATTTGTTATTCATGTACATTGGTGTATGCCTGACTGGGAAGAACACATTCTACATGGCCTTTTGAACATGTTTATATAACCTTTTTACCTTGTTTTGATGTCAGTAACCCACCCCAATGTTTGTAAAAGTATTTTTGATACACCATTACATACATACATACACTGTTCAGTATGATAAGCAGGTATACACCTCAATAGGACTTCAACAAAGACAAATGTATGTATGTATGCAGTGTGAAAAAAAACGGATAATACAATTTGTAAATAAATATATATTTAAACAAACTGATATCAGGGAAAAAATTCAGTAAAAAAAAAAAAAAAAGACATCTGTGTTGGCCGAAAATAATCAACACTGCAATGCCTAGTCAAAAGAAACACACACACAAATATATATACATACTGTTCAGTATGATAAGCAGATATACAGCCCAAAATGACTTCAACAAAGACAAATATGTATATATGTATGTGTATATATATATATATATATCTGTAAACTGCATTATTATTTGTCATAACTGATAATATTGTAATAACTTGTGACTATTACTTCAGAAATTATTGAAATTATAGATTGTTCATGTTTAACTCAATAACTGCACGTATTTGTACCTTCCGTTCACATTGTGTGCATCCATATATGCATGCACCCCCACATACATGCATAACTGAAAAATGTATTTCAAATTATCTATCCATTATATGAAAAATAAAAATATCAAAGAGTATTTAAAAAAAGGTTTTGTAGATCATTAATGAAGTACAGTGCTTGTCCTTGTGTGTGTTTGTATAGAGTATGCCACCTTCAGTGTTTCAAATGAATCATTGGAAAAGAGATAAAGATGTTAGTCTGAAGGAGTTCTTGAGCAAGTGCAAAATGAAAACACCACACACAAAAAAATGTGCATTTCATAAAAAGTAATGTGCAATTTGAGAGGAAAAAAAATGGTTATTTCAAAAGCAATTTGAATATTCCATCCCAGAGTTTGCAGCAGAATGCAAAAAAGATGTAGAGAAGAAAAAGAAGAATATTTCATATCCATTGAACTTTGGTGGAACAAATGTGTTTTACATTTCATGAGAATAAAGAAAGTGACTGTAAAAAAAAAAAAAAAAACTGATTCAGGTGTCAAACTTTTCTGATGTAGGATGTCAATAAGTTGATAGAAACTCATAAGTCTTCATATTTTCTTATTTTTTTCATTAGGATATGAATGGAATTTTTTTCATATTGCTAATAATACAAATTGTTTCATGATCAAATCCATTCAGCAAAGATATTCACAGTGTAAGATTATGAACGTGATAAAAAAAGAAATGTGTTACTTTCATAGAATATATCAAGCTTCATTGTGGAGTTCTTTGACATATTTCTGGAGAAAATATATATACATGTATGTATGATTAAAGGAGGAGGAAAAATAAAAGGGGGGAGGAGGAGGAGGAGGAAAAAAGTAAAAGGGGAGACGGGAGGAAGAGGAAAAAGTAAAAGGGGAGACGGGAGGAAGAGGAAAAAGTAAAAGGGGAGACGGGAGGAAGAGGAAAAAGTAAAAGGGGAGACGGGAGGAAGAGGAAAAAGTAAAAGGGGAGACGGGAGGAAGAGGAAAAAGTAAAAGGGGAGACGGGAGGAAGAGGAAAAAGTAAAAGGGGAGACGGGAGGAAGAGGAAAAAGTAAAAGGGGAGACGGGAGGAAGAGGAAAAAGTAAAAGGGGAGACGGGAGGAAGAGGAAAAAGTAAAAGGGGAGACGGGAGGAAGAGGAAAAGTAAAAGGGGAGACGGGAGGAAGAGGAAAAAGTAAAAGGGGAGACGGGAGGAAGAGGAAAAAGTAAAAGGGGAGAC
>OZ010589.1:55563369-55590869 GCA_963932145.1 Acanthosepion lycidas
CTGAACATTGTGCTCCCAACTTGATAAACTCTCCCATATATATAAGAAGGGAGTGGGTAATGAAAGTTCTTGGCTCAAGCCAATTCCCAAGATCTTACAAAATGACTAAATTAATTTTTAGGGAAGTCTTCTTTTGATCAAAACAAAAACTTTCAACATCCTGTTATGTATGCATGTGTACACACACACACACATATATATATATAATTGTTTCACCCCAAGAAAGATGGGAATGCCACTAGTCCGCAGGGGGCTTAAATGGAGTGAAAGTGAAAGAAAAAAACTGAGTATAGGGATGATTGAGGAAAGGGCAAAAGATGAACATGATTCAAGGAGATAGAAGATGGTGACTGACTTTGTATTTCAATTTTTAAAGATTAAGGATATCGTGAACCGAGCGTGTGGGCAACGATGAGATCTTAGAAAGGTTGCAAACAAGGAGGAGGCTTATACTTAGCATCAGGAAGAGGTAGGTAGAGTGAAAGCAGAAAAGGAAAGAAAAGGGAAAGAGGTTGGAGGAGGAAGAGGAAAAAAGAGGGGACAATGAATAAGAAAGAAGGAAAAGGAGAGAGAGAGAGAACATTAAAAAAAAGAGATATTAAAGAAACAAGAACAGAAAGGTGAAGAAGTGGAACATCTTTCAATTCATTCTGAATTTCCATTTCTTATATAGCTAATCTTTTCATATTTTTTTCATTTCTTGCCCATGATTCATTTATTTGTTGTGCCATAGTCCCACCATAATTGAAGAAAATCATAAAAACTTTTTAGCATTATATCCTAAACTGTTATCAGAAGCAGAGTATAATATATTAAGAATAGGTTAATTGCTTAAAGCACACCACAGAAAACAACTTCCTATAATTCTTTTAGACAATGGGGGATGGGAAAGGTTTCAGTATTTGATGACAGGACCAATAGAAGCATTATAAATATGAAAGATAAAAAAAAAAATAAAAAAGAGCTGTTTTTAACTATTATCATAAATGTATAGTAGTTTAATAATATTGGTAAATACCGAATAGTTCATTTGCATTTTAGGTAAGAAGAGATTTCAGTATAATTTCACAAGAGAGAAATTATTCTTCCAGTTTAGTTAATAAAAAGTTATATTGTTATGAAGAAGAGAAATTTTTATAATGTTACATTCAGTGAATATTGCAATTCTACATAAAGTCAAGATTTGTGTATTTAAAATAATAGAATCTAATTTGTATCTCATATTTTCCAATATATAATGTATAGATACAACAAAATGATTTTGCTTTATTTTGCTTATTACCTGACTGCTTTATAGCTTTGTGGTTAGGATGCATTTCTTATTAAAAGAATTCATATCTGGATGACTACCATGGTTAGTAAGTTAGTTTCATTAGCTGTTATCACTGACTAGTAAGTTTGGTTTTCATTGGATGTTCTACATTTGTGTTCTGAGGAAAGTTTGTAAATACAGTAATGGTATAGAATCTTTCATACCGTCACCTTTTGTGAACTCTTGAATGATTCCATGTATCTGGCCTACAAAGTATCCTCAGGTTATATTGATGGGATGAGGTATTGCATGTTGAAAGTCAATAACCATCAAAGCCATGCTTGTTACTTCTCAGCTATGTTGTGTTGGTTACATCATCTGCATGTGACTTCATCAACATGGTTTCTTTGGTGAAATGGAATCTAGCAAGAGTGCTGTTAGTGATCAGTATAAATGATACAGAGACCACATAATAGTTATCTTGAAAATCTTTGATATCTTCTCAAGTGAATTAGAAAAGCTGGCTAGGGATCAGGCTAGCTGATGACATGTCTGTATGGACACTGTTCAAACCATATATTGGTCCAGCAGCATATGTATAATCCTTCCTCAACTGCCATCCAAATTATTCAAATTCTGCCTTGATTGTTAAAAAGTGTTTTCTCTCATTTTGGTCTAATCAGACACATAAGAATCCATCCACTATGAAAGGAAAAGGTTGTCTGAAAAGATGGTCTAGAATGATGGATAAATATGTTGGATTCTTGTTAAACTGAACATAGGTGGATATCTGTCTTTATTTCTGAGATGAGGTATTATGTACATTATTTACATTATTCGGACTATTGTCCTCATCTTTGTTGCCATATTTATCACGTTTCAGAAGTTGTACACTCCGGCCTTCTTCAGGTGGTTGGAATTTCGAACTGAACCCTTTATTTTGCTCACTGGGGTAGACTGTTCTAGTTCCACGTGCCATGTTTGATGCTATGTTAGCAAGAGATAACTGATAACTGACATCCATCAAACATGGCACGTGGAACTAGAACAGTCTACCCCAGTGAGCGAAATAAAGGGTTCAGTTTGAAATTCCAACCACCTGAAGAAGGCCGGAGTCTACAACGGCCGAAATATTGTGATAAATATGGCGACAAAGATGAGGACAATAGTCCGAATAATGTAAATATAGGTGGATATATAAAAATAAAAACTGTTCCAGATTAGAGAGGCCAATCTCTCACACATAACAGTTGGGGAATTTAAGGATGATGTTCTTTGAATGCTCTTCAGGGGTTTTGTACTACAGACTGGCTGAAAAAATAAACGGATTTTTGCAAAACTTTGCATCACCCATATTTATCAGCACCCACATATAGTCCAGATTTAGCTCCCTGTGATGTCTGTATATTTATTTTCTTCCTTTTTTTTTAAAAAACCAAAGTTAAACTCACTGCTGAGATACTATGGACTAAATTAAGGATAGTGTGACAATGCAGAAAAGGGATACCAGAATTCCTTAGAAGTCTAAATGACAGTTTAAAAAGTTCTTCAGTAATATCTGGATGCTTTTTGGACAGGTATAATAAGTCTTTTTTCTTTTTTTTTTGTTTAATTAAAATATCTTCTACATGAGATGGCACTTAAAAGTTTTTGGCTTGACTAAGATGACTTTAAAAAAAAAAAATTCTAATGTTTGATTATTTGGTTAGATTTTTTGAAGTGGGTCAGGTTGCGAATTTCTCAGTATGCACTACAGATTAAATTTATTTTTAAAAATTTCACCTGTATAAGGGATACTGAAAATCTCTCAGCCCACTCAAGAAGGGATTTAAAAAAATTCTGAGAATTTTTCAGCTCATATTAGGGTGTATCAAAAGTATTTTAATTTTTTACAGACTTTAACTCCAAAGCTTATTTCATTTACATATTGAAAGACTATATATGACTCCAGTATTTTATTAATATTATTAAGATATTACGAGGGTCATTCAATAAATAAGGTGAATTTTTTTGGTATAAGGACTTCTAAAACAGATAGAAGCTTACTTTTCTTTTTTTTTTTTCAATGTAGTCTCCCAGCACTGTCACACACTTTTCCCATCTGTGCACAAGCTTCCGTATTTCCTCAGCATAAAAATGTCTCAGCCAGTCGCTCACAACACTTTTGACTTCATTGTCACTTTTAAACTTTGTGCCTCTTGTGAATGCTTTCAAGGGACCAAACAGGCGAAAGTCTGAAGGGGCAAGGTCTAGGCTGTAAGGGGGATGAGGGAGCAGTTCCCAGCCCAGCTCGTTGATGGTCTGCACCATTGATGGTCTGCTGTGTGAGGCCTTGCATTGTCATGATGCAAGTTGACTCCTTCTGAATGATGACCCCTGCGTTTGTTCTTTATGTCTTTCTTGACCTGCCTCAGCAGTTCACAGTAGTTCTTCTGTCAGACTGAATGAGGTCATTGACTGATTCGATCACCTCAGGAGACCTCACTTCTGTAGGCCTCCCAGGCCTGTCTTCATCCTCAACACTGCTCCGTCCTTCTTTAAACAATTTAGCCCACTTGTAGACATTTTTTTGGCTGAAACATGTGGCACCATACACAGTTTACATTCTCCTATGAATTTCAACTGGTTTGCACCCTTCAGCAATGAAAAACTTGATAATAGACCACTGTTCAATCCTGGAGCATGCTTCTTGGTCAGCCATCTTTGTTAATCGCCAAAACTCTCAAAGTTTTTTTTTAATCTTCTAAAGAAATTAAATCCATGTGAAAAAGAAGTAAAACAAAAAAAGAAAAAGAAAGTAAGCTTCTATCTGTATTAGAAGTCCTTATACCGAAAAATTCACCTTATTTATTGAATGACCCTCGTATATATTAAAAATGATAATACTAGAATGTTTCTTTATGTGGAAACATTCAGCATTCATTGACTGAGCAAACAATGCTACTTGAGTTACTCTTTTCTTCACTCCCTGGACATCGGGCTGAGATCAAAGTCTAGTATCTGTTCTCCTCATCTCTAATGGTAATATTAGCCATTCCCTTATAAGGAAACATTCAGCATTCATTGACTGAGCAGACAATGCTACTTTCAGTTGAAATTTATAAAACAATTTCTCAGGAAAATAGGTTTTTCAAGTCCAGTAGCTGTTATCACGCTTTCCAGTACTGATGGGGATTTCCTTGCTAAACTTTTGTTTGAAGTTGCATGGAATGTCAACATCATTTTCTTTTCATTACATAGATTCATATCCATTTTAGTTGTCACTGAAAGTCCCCAATGGTTTCTTTTATTTGGTATTGTTTTTTGGTTCTGTAGCACTAGTCTATGGAGTGAGAAGGACTGTCTTCACTAAAACCTACAGGGTTCACATTCACCATTTTTAATCACAATTACTTTTATAGCAAATTTTATGATGATAGGTATGAGCAATGGGATAATAATTTTAAGGCATTACTTTGAATTGGTTATCTGCACCACTTGAGCTACTTATAGAATTTGGGAAGTGTAGTGCTTCTGCTATGTATTTAGAGATTCTTGATAAAATAATAAGAATCTGCAATGTTACTGGTCCTCACCTGGCATCTTGGCTTTAGTCACTTCCATAATGTAGCTTTCCTGTGCATTTTCTATAAATAATATCATGGTAATTATTCTGATGAACTTTTCTCTTTGGTACTTCAAATTTACAAATTTAAGCGCAGTACTAGATTGGCAGCAAGGTCCTCATCATTTTACTGCTAAAATGGCTAGATGTAATCCGTAAGTTCTATGCTAACAGTTTTTTCTCTCATACTTCTCATTTTTGGAACTGTTTTTCAGCTTCTTATTTTCCAGTCAACTTTGATCTTCAAAAATTTGAATGCAATGTTAATTGTTATCTTCTGTCTTCTTTATTCCTGCTCTTTTATTGTTCTTCTTACTAATGTTTTCTTTTTTTCTTTTTGTATTCTTTCAGACTCAGTAACCCCTTACATCTTAGTGGCCTTATTGCCTTGCTTGTGGTGAAATGATTAAAAAAAATGCAAGAAAATGAAACAATATCTGATACTGCTCCAAACTGGTGAAAGAAACTTGTTCATTAAAACCCAGAAGTGGACAATCATCAAGTTATCAAGCCTGCTGCTTTAAAACCTAAAGTGGAGACAAACTTGACGATCAACAATCAGAAACATTCAAAAGAGCAGCAATCATTGAAACATATGTGGAAAACATGTACTGTGTCCCCTTCAGGATGTGGTCGATAGCTCTCCACAACTTCCTATTCTTTGTAAATCTTAATAAGGTTTGTCTTTTTGTTATCCCTCACAATCCCTATTCTGTCATGATTAAAAAAGAAAAATACTTTTGATGTGCCCCAGTAAAAATGATTCCTATTAGTATTTATATGCAAAATCAAAATACCAAGTTTTGGGGTGGGTGAGTGCTTTGTTTGATAAAATGAATATTTTAATCTGAAATTTTGTGACATAAATCAGGAAAGACAATTGAATTGTAGAAGAAACTGACTCACAAGTAAGAAATTGTTCAGTATTAAACAAAATTTCCATGAAGCCCCAAGCCATTTTTTTTTGGTTAATAATCAGAATTCAAGCACAAAACATCAGTATATTCCCAGCTCATAAGAAATTTTCTTAAACATTTCTGTTTGAAGAATAGCTGCAACTAACCAGTTTCCCCAAACTCAACACTTTTATTGTATTTTAGTAGAATTTTCAAAAATTCAAGTCACTCCTTTATGAAGCAATGTTCAATGGAAAATGTTTTTTTTTTCTAATTAATAGTTAATTGGAACCTGTGATATCATAGAGGGGATTTTAAACAAAACTTTTATTCACTCTAATGATTGCAGGTAAAACTTAAAAAAAAAAAAAATACCATGACATTTCAGGATGCAGGTGATCATTCCTCTCCACTGATTCCTTTTCTTTAAGATACATGAATTGCTATGTCTTCTTGGGAAAGAAAATGGAACGATTTCCCATTTCCTTTTCCACAGTTCCAAGTTTTTATTCGCTTAGACCAGTTGCTATTCCAAACTAGTAAGCTCAATTTACCCTGCTATTTATCCTATATCTTTGGGGGGGGAGAAGTTACAAAAACATTATAGAAAAACTCTTCCTTTATTTCAGTTTTCAATGCATTTATTTTTGGTTTGCTTATAATTTTAAACCAGATCTAGTAACTGCTTCTAATATGTGGTTTTGCTTGATTAATTTTCTTCTCATTCCCCTGTCAACAATGTTTCAGCTATTTACTAACTGTCCTTCTTCAGGTGCCTTGTGTCCAGGAATGTTGTCAAATTTTATTTTGGCAAACCAAATGCACTTGTTGTATATGTCACATCTGGTTTTTGTATCTTTGTGTTTATACATTCTCACCCATAATAGGATTCAGTACCATTCCAGATGCCTGAAGAAGGCCAGAGAGTATTGCCTGAAATGTTGTGAAAAAAATAAAACAAGAAAATTAGCACAAAGCAAGCTGACACACAATATCACTTCTTGAAAACACCCCATTTAATAGAATTTTGATAAGAACTAGAATGTTATAAGTTTCAATCCCATCTTAAAAATTTGAATTTATTTTTTTAAAAACACTATCTTATGAGCTGGGGATGATATAAATAAACAGATAAGTGGGTAGACGGTTAATTGTAAAAACTTCTGTCTGTGAGTATAGTTACCCTGTTAGGAGCATTAAAACAAGGTTGATGGATTGCAGTTCTTGGAAATCCTTCTGTTGTAAATTCTGGCAATGTCTGGTTAGAGAGCCATGAGTTGCCATTCTGCCAATGATAACTGCTCCTAATGTCTGGAAGTGATTGGCTTAAAGTTTTGTCAAATCTTGGAGTTAAAGAATGTAAGTCAAACAGTTTACGGCGAGCACCAATTCTTTGAGGCAACATCGTTTGATTAGTGTCCAAATCTAGGCCTCTTCTAGAATAAATATTTCTACTCCTAAAAGTAGGGGTATATCGTGTTTGAAGCAGCAGCCGCCTTCTTTGATTTTGGTTTAAGTCAAAGAGCTGGTGGGATTCTGTTCCAGAGGGAGAACACAAGGTTTTGCTTAAATCCTCAAAGGAGACTGAATTAGACGGTGACCAGCTCAGTTCAGATACACTGACAGGCAAGAATGGAAAGCTCAAAGATTTTTCATATTCAGTAGACAATGATACTCCACTGTCCTTCAAAAATTTGTTTCTGGGAGTTGAGGTTGATATCTGAGGAACCCCATGTGACTGAATTGGAAAATGTTGCCCATATGACATAATTCTCTTGTTGACAGCCATCTTGGATAATATCCTGTTTTGTTCCTGGAGGTTCCTAAGCTTTTCTTGGTAATGTCTTAAGAAATCAGAAGATGCCTGAAAACAAAGCATCAATGCATCCAAGGAACAAGGTTAACATGCAGGTTAGGATCATTCAAGCAATTCATAAACAAAACATAAATGAGAATAAAAATAAAGGGGATTAGAAACAATTGAGACATTTCTTTTCTTGATAATGACAATCCCCACCTCCTTAAAATAAATTCATAAGACACTAATATAAACACATAATAAAGCTCGTCCTTTTAATATAAAATATACAAGAGTGATATAAGAGGCTAGTTGCATAGAAAGATTTTTAAAAATTACTAAAAAAGAAAACAGTGTCAATAGCTATTGATAATGTGTATCGATTGATTGTTTTCTATGGATTATCAACATTTTACAGGTTATTTAAAGCCAGGAAATATTTTTAGATAGTGTTTTTTTTTGTTTTTTTTTGAGATAATAATGGTTTAGTGATACAAATCCAAGCCCTACTAATTAACCTATAGCTGGGTGGTGAAGAGACAGATTCATACCATTCCCAAGGGTATTTTCATGCAAGTGAATATAATGAACCCAACTGGAATTGGAACATGGGTCTCTGATTAACAACTACAAGCCATTATCCATTACACCATCTGCACATCCAGCTTACAGCACCTGATATTCACAAGTGATCACCTGTCTATGTGCTAACTAGGCTCAACAGCTTAACATTGGTGATTGTACAGGAACTGGTGTTTCAATATGATGTGCCCATAAGGCTGGTAATGTGTAGTTCTTGCTTGATATTAAAGTAATCTTGAATTTTTTAATGTAGTAAAATTATATTACAGCCATTTTTCATTTGTCAGGTTGTACAGACATACATTAATGTTTCTAGAATTATGGATTTATTTTTAATCCAAAATTTTTATTACTTCAGCCGTTATTGTTATAACAACATCAATAATGTTGATTATGATGATGATTGTAAGCACTTCTGGTACCACTAGGAAATACTGGAAGCAAGACAGATCTGGTGGACAGTTTGAATAAATAAGTTTACCACATCTTGTGTCGTTTTTGTTTTGCTTCGACTTTTCAGTGCCCAGTCTCATATAACTTATCTTTCCACCCTAACACCAGTGTAACAGTTATTATAATCCATTTCAAACATGAGTATCCACTATGATAATGTTTGAAGTAATAATACATTAATATACTTATGCAATGGATGAAGAAAATTACTTGGAAAAAAAAAATCCATAATCTAATTTTTCATATGACAAAAAAAAAAATTTAAAAAAAAAAAAAGAAAGATTGTAAGTCCTCTTAAGCTGTCAGCATTTTGATCAACCTTTATCAAAGCAGAGTTTTGATAAATGTAAAAGATTAAAATATTTTTCTAAACTAATTTTCAGCATGTCTTCACGCTTTGCTTATTTTCTGTACCCTCAAGAAATTGTTCAAATAATTTTAAAAGATTGATTAAATGTATTTCTCTGTCTATCTATGAGAAGAAGCCATGAATTTTGTGATGCATATATCAGACTATTGTTTTAATTGCTTGAAAAATCAAAAAAATTACTTTTATTATTTACATGCAAACTATAGTTGCCATCACAACATTTTGGCCATAGCCTTCAGGGAATTTTGAACTGAAGTTTTTATTTAATCTATAGGGGTAGATTGTTTTTGTTCAGTCGTCCATGTTCAAGAATATTTTGTCTAATTTTTATTTAGTATTGTTTAGTAATTGTTTGCCGAGTCCAGGTTCAGTTTGTTTGTTTAAAACTTAACAACCCATCAATCAGCAAGAGATCATTTAAGGTCAAACAGTAAAGTCCAGGTTCAGGATGACTGGCTCAGCATTTGAACTCACAATTACTATCTCACCAAATTCATGAACCAACACTTTAATCCATTAGGCTATTTTTCCATGGGACAATTCTGAGTGGAGAACTTGGAGCATTAAACCTAACCTACCTGCCAGTGTCTGCTAGTTAGGTTTATCTGATGAAGGCTGGAGGAAAGAACAGACAAAATGTTCTGATAACAACAACAAATAAGTCCTCCTCCAAGAAATTCAGACAAAAACCAAGAACATTTAGCATTATATATGCATGTCATTATGCGCCATAAATGATAATGCTTCTTCAATGGAAAAAGTTTTATTCAAAGATCAAAGAAAAACATCAAGCATTTTTATTCCAGGAATTTGTTATTTTTGTGTAGTCTTATATATAAATAACAAAATTCTTTTCTCTTTCTCATTGATTAGCTGGTAATATTTGAACAATTATTATTTGAACAATTATTACTTAAAATTAAATCCGAATATATAAAGCACAATATGTATCCATACACACATTATACGCATGGATGTCCTTCTTGACAGATCTGCAGAGCACATGTCAATTTTGTGATAAAATTTGCAGGTCTATTGAGGGGCTGAAACAGTACATGACAGTTCACAAAGAGAAACTAACTTTTAAGACTCTTCAAAAGCCATTTGTGCATCATATATTATGCAAAAAGGTATGCAGGAGCAAGGGTAGTTTGCAAAGTCATCTTCAAGTTCAATAGGTGCTCAACATTGAAGAAGTGGCCTTATGTAAATCAGTGACAATTACATATCACACACATACCGTTAAAATTTGCTATACTTATATGGGATGAGTGTTCAGTATTGGAGATAGAGCACATACAGAGATTCAAACTAAGATCGCATTGAAGTATGTAACAAAGTCACAATGCAATGCTGATTCCTATGTGCACACTGTGTGTGTGTATGTGTATGAATGTCTGGAGGTATACATGTTTCATTGATGGTGTTCAAGGTACTGTGATTAAGTCTGATCAGTTCAATAAGATCAAATTAGCAGCTGATCTCTCAATTGGAAAGTTAATGCAGCCTCTCCATTTTCCTTGCACTCTGACATTGTCCTGTTCTATATATCAATTGTCCATTCTGCACCTAAATATCAAGAAACTCTTTTCAAAATTCCATGGTACATGCAATATATTTCTCCAGCCCAATTACTATTCAGCCTAATGCAAATAGTTTCATAAGCTTATTGTTAACTTTAGCTTGCAAATTATTGGTAAATATTAAATTTCCCCATGCAAATATTATGTGTCCAGGCATTCTGAATGCCATCAACTATATTAATAATCAATTCCTAGGATCATACATAATTTTGTCAAATACAATTTTCAAACCAAAAATACAAACCGAGTGTTCAGAAAGGCCCTTTCTTGGAGAGTGACTATCATCACTGAGATTGAATGGCTGAGTCAGTCGGTAGCGTTCTTCACCGACAAACGCATTTGTCTGTTCTATCTCTCTGTTGTTAGCTTCTTGCTGTTGCAAAGCTTCCAAAATCCAACAGTGGTGTTCTTTGGCTGCACTGTGTAACTCATCTATGTTATTTATGAGAAGCACATATTGTGGGTGATGGAAGTTTGTTTTAAGCATCTGGCTGGGTAAGTGCTTCACAATGTCATCTGCCTTCCTCCTCTGCCTTTCAATGTCCTCAAGGATTTTCTTAAAGGAAAGAGAAAACAAGAATTAATATAATGAAGATCTGAACAAATATGTCAAAAGCAGAAATTAAGTTAGAGCGGAGTTACAAAAGAGGAAAACCTTTAAAAAAAACTTGAAAAGCATCAAAAGATCAATTATAAATAGTATTAGGACTTTTACAAATTTCACAATAGAACACAGATAATAATAGCAAAATAGGCAAATTTGGGTAGGAATGGCAACCCACGAGGAATTGTGCAAATAAGTGATTTTATAATTGAGAACAATGTAAAGCAGAAACTATTCTTGAGAATGGGAAAAATTCTTTGGGACTTGAAAATTTAAACAGATTTTTGCCCTGTCCAGGTGAGAAGACTAGATTTAGTCACTGGAAATAAAGTTTTGTCAGATTGGTGTTGATGCCCCAGAAAATCACAGAATGAAACTGAATGGTAATGAAAAGTGGAAAATATATTGGATCTTGCTGAGGAACTGAACAAACTGGGAAAAATGAATGTGACAATTTTACCCATCATTACTGGCATACTTGAGACTTGAAAAGCCCCAGTCTTGCAAAAAAGAGTAAAAGTAGTGAAAGCATCCAGGTGACAGAATTACTAAAAGTAGCAAAGATATATCAATGACATAATTCATTCATTAAATTTTATTTTATTAATTGTCTATTTCAGTTGACAACCGTTCCACTCATGGTTAATACATGCATCTTTTCATTAAGTACAAACCAGGGTTGTAACTTTGGGCTACATTTGAAAAACCCATCACTAGTAAAGTTTTAATTGCATTACTTGTAACTTTTTGGATAACTTTTAAAACTGGTCTAACTTGAGTTACTCATAAGAAGAAAATCAGTTCAATATTTAATAGTGTGGAGATTTCAAATATCATTCAATTTGCTATTTCTAACTCATTCTTGTAATGCTGCTATAAACTTCCTATCAATCATATTTGCTTCCTTCAAGAACCACTGGTTACCTGGTCAACTGAACAATCAAAAAAACCTGGTAGTTTTTACTATTTATATATTTAATTAGACTATTTCTATCCAATTAATACCAAAGTTCTTTGAGTCCAAAACAAAAATTGACTAAGACAAAACTTCATAAGCCATTATAAAAAAAATTACATGAAATTACAAACTGATGTGTGAAGATATGATATTTGAAAAGAAAAAGAAAACAAAAAAAAACACATGAAAACTACTAAAGAAACACAATCCTATTAACACACAAAAAAAGTTTTATTGATGACTAGCTATGGTACCTGGTGTTGCCCAGGTGTACTTGACTGTAATTGTATAACTGCACCCCCTTGTCTAGAAATGTTTGCTTGTGCCCCCGCTTGCATGCATCATCCATTGGTATACTAAGCTACTCTCCTCCCCCCCATCTTTTTTGTGGCATGTCCTTCACAAGTTTTTGATTGTTCTCCATTGAATTCCACTGATAAAACCTTTTAATGGGTTCATTGCTCAGAGTTAAATTGTTTCACTGTTTTAGATATTCAGTTAATTTCCTATGGCTGTAATAACTTTCAAATAGTATGCCATTGTTCACAAATCTAATAAACAAACAAAAACAGGGACAAAGTGTCAGATTTTGATTCAACTGCAAGGGTAAATGCATGAACGTCCCCTCTTCTTCGCACATTTACTATAAAGTTGGTGTTAATAAGAGGTTCTTTGGGATTTTTTCCCTTTTTTTCACATTTCAATAATCCTTCTCAAACAGTCTTTGCATCAAAGGTTGTTCAAATGCCAATTTAGGATGGAATCAATGGAAACTATTGGTTAAATGGCAAATACCAATTTTGGACCTAGTCTATTGCAGATTTTGTCCACTTAATTGAAATAATCTGAACAAAACATTTATGCAAGATAATTTGTGTGTCATATGTAATTTACATTGCAAATTTGGAAAGTATCAGATGAAAAACCAGAGAATTATGGCTGAAAAATGAGCTTTTGGAACAGATTTTTTTGTGGTTTTTCATTATATGTAGGAAAGCAAGCATGACACTATTTTATTTCTTGCATGATGGCAAATATTTTGTAAGATGTCTGAAGAAAATCAAAAAAAAAAGGAAGTTATTCAAGTTTTTATTTTAAGAAGTACAAAAAAACAGATTTTTCAGAGTTCTTTGTAATTTTTTGTGTGAAACCAATGTCGCAGGAAAACTATCAAGCACTTTACATAAACCTCGTAACATGAGCTATGTTTTGCATTAAGTGCAAAGAACATCAGCTAATCAAATAAAAATTTAGTTTGCATGTAACAGGTTTTATCAATTTTTCTGCTTAACCCAGGGAGCCTAGAGATTAAAAAGTTGGTCCTGCCCTACCTTAAAATATTTGCAACATGTGTGTACAGTTTCATCAAAATCGGTCAAGAAATGCGAATATGTATAAATAGCATACACATAGACAGACAGACAGAGATTTTCTGTTTTATAGATATAGATGCCTTATGAAAGCCAAAAGTACTCAGAAAACATTGGACAGTTTATGTTTAAATTCTCCCTGGAAACTAGAAAAATAAAATGAAAACATTTCACAAAAAAAAAAAAAAATAAATAAATAAATAAAAATGGTTAATCAGAGAAATTCTGGAAGATGAAGTTTTTGAGCCAAGCTTGTCTTTGTAATTATAGTGCACAATATCCAGAGATAGAATAAAATTTCTTCCCTTATCTTATAATTGGGAGAATTAGGAACAGTAACATTAATAATGAGTGGGAAGAGGAAAAAGTAATCAAGAGGGAAGTAGATAGTGATTGACACAGCATTTGAAGTTTTAATGATTAAATTTGGTTGGAAAGCATGGAGCCAGAAGGGAATTCCACAAGTGAGCAGTACAAAAAAAAAGAAACTCTTAACATAGAATTTGCAGTTACATCTAGTCAGCTCAACTGTAAATTGATGAGATCTTGATGCCAGTCTAGTACTGTGCTTAAATCCAAAAAGTCAGGTATGATAGTAAAGCGCTCATCTGAATAATTACCATGAAAGTATTTATAGAAAAGACACAGAGCAATAACTTTACAGTGGTGGGAAAGTGACTGAAGCCAAGCTGCCAGATAAGGACCAATAATATTGCTGATTCTTCTTTGGATTTTATCAAGGAGCTCAAGGTAAATAGCAGGGGCACCGGACCATATGTGGCAGCAATATTCTAAGCATGGGTGAATGGTAGACATATAGATATGTAAGATGGATTCTGTAGAGAAAACACAGTGAACCAACTTTCTTAGCAGCTGACCTCACAAGGGATTCAATATAGTCTTTCCACTGCCTGTCATTTCGGAACAAGAAAGCATGTCGAGTCACTTTCCTAGAGGATAGCATCAGCCATGCTGATGGAAGGCAGTGAAGAGTCTTGCAGATGATTAATGGAGAGAAGTTTAATTTTGGAGATGTTAAAATTAATAAGCAATTTTTTGCACCAGTTAACAATGTTTAGAGTTGTTTTAAACATTGGCTGTCATTTTGACCTTGTCGGACTGATCAGCCTTACTATCATCAAGGCAGAAGTAAATGGTTGTGCCATCAGCATAGATACCAAGTTAAGAACTGATGTCATCAGGAAGGTCATTAATGAAAATTAAAAACAGGGTAGGACCAAGGATGAAGCCCTGGGGGACACCTGTATTAGTACGAAAGGATCTAAATGAGTGGCCGTTTAGGATAACCTTCATTTCATGGTTTGACAGGAAAAAACTAGATCAGTTCAAAAATGTGTTTAGAGACACCATAACATTTCAGCTTGTGGAGAAGACCTGTATGCCAAACCTTGTCAAAGGCTTTTGAGATGTCCAGTGCTACAGCTTGGGCTTCACTGTTTTTATCTAGAGCATGACAGACACTTTCCACAATTATTATTAGTACATCATCAGTTAATCTGGGGAAATGAAAGCCATATTGCTTGTCAGAAAAAAAGGCCCTGCTATAAGAGATGATTAATCAATTCGGTATTGATTAGGGCCTCTAAGAGTTTTCCCAAAAGTCTTATATATATATATATATATATATATATATTATATAAACAGGGGGTACTGAAAAGTTTTTGGCTTGCTTCATTTCCCAAAATCCGACTAAATAACCAAACATTAGAACTTTCCAAGAACCTTTCAGCACCCCACTGCAGATATATTTTATACCCATGGACATGCATATTTATTAATGTGAAAGTGAATGTAAAAATTACCTCATGCAGTAGTAGGCTGTCCTGAATAGTGAGGCTTGGTTCGCTGAACTGCAGCTTTTGTTGAGTCTGAACTAGCCATTCATGCAGTGATTTGAGCTGGCTTTCAAAGTTGCTGATCCTCATATTTGCATCTTCTAAAATAGGAAGATGGCTATCAACTTGCCCATTCAAGTTGAACTGATGCTGAGTGATAGCAGAAACTTTAGCCAGTGGTCCATTTGCATCACATGTCTGTCTTAAATGCTTCACTGTGCTGTTCAAATGATTTACTTTGATCTGGATCTCAACCAGCTCTGATGACAGTTTCTGGAAATATAAACAAAAAAAAATATAGCAAGGTTATCTCTTAATGAAATGTATGTGAATGAATGAAGTTTAATGATGTAAATTATCTATATTTGTGGAAAATGATGATGGATAAATTCAATAGACATAGAATGCCTATCTTTTTAAAACTGCCTGGGCACAACCTTGATTGATTACACACACACACACATATATATATATACATATATATATATATATATATATATATATACACACACACACACATACATACATACATACATACATCTTTTTAGCTGACATTATTTCTTATTGCTATAAAAGTAATTTTTAGTGGGTATATGTGTTAGTATCTCCATTTTTTTTTTTTTTTTTATTTAAACACTAAAATTAACAACAACTGGCTGAAACTAGGCCCTATTAATTTCACTGTTTAAACAACAGGGATCAGCAACTCAAACACATGTACCCACTAAAAATAATGTTTATAATTTATATATATATATAAAATTCAGGGGGCATGGTGAAGTAATGAACAGCAGCACAAATTGACAAATCAGAGAGCTGTGTTTGAATTCTAGCTGTGTTTGTTACATTAACTTACATGCAAGTACCCTTGGGAAAGGTATGAATCCATCTCGTCTTCCCCAGCTAAGGGTAAATAGCAGGACAAACTGAGTCCTATAGCCTTGAGTGGCAACCAGTTTAGAATTTAAAACCTGCAACTATCGGTTAAATAGCCTCATCAACCTGCAATTGGCCAAGCATGGTGAGTATGGCTATACTCCTGAAGACATGGTCAATCAGGAAGGGGTTCCTCCAACAGGAGTGAAAAGGATTTGGATATAATTCATACTTTTGGTGTATAGGATGTAAGCAGAATTTTACATCAAATTTTGGGATAAAAAGTATGACACTCACAAAAAATACAGTACTACAGCCTCAAACGATATAAACTGAATGCTTATTAATCCAAAGGCTACTTTTTTGGGTAATTATTTGTGTCTACACAAAAATAGTGTTTAACAATGATTAGTCAATTATGAGGCCAAACTATAAAAAAAAAATTTGAAGATTAATGTATTTTTTTTTACAAAAGTTGTTTTCATTTTCTTTAATTTTAATTAGAATAATTTATAAACTTGTAAATCTCTTGAATTTTTTTTTTATGTGTGTATAATTGTTTCTTTTTTATAAATATGGACATCCATACACAACATTATCAGAAAATAAGAGAGGTAGCTAAAGTAAATATAAAATTTTCTAACATTTTCTTAGCAAGCATCTTCATAGTTAAGGCTGAAGTACCTAAAAATATTAGAATGCTTAAATTTTTAAGTATAGTTAAAAAAGATATATATAAAAAAAGGTGTTACACTGTATTTTTCATGCAACTTTTCTAGTTATTGTCCTACTTAGTTCAATTTCCCAAACATCACATTGAAAAACACCTACTCTATCTTAAAAAAAAGATGCTTTTTTGTGATATTTTAAAATAAAAGTAATATTTGTTTCAATTCAGATTAATTAAACTTTAAATTGTTTCAGAAAAGTAAATTTTATTTTTGAAAGATGTTTTAATAAAGAGAATTGTGTTGAAAAATTTGTCAATATGAATGAATTTATTTATTTTACTGATAAGTAGAAAAAAATCGTTCCAATTACTTTAAATTCAGCTTGAAATGCACCAATGTATTAGGTTGGTGCAAAAATAATGTCGGTTTTTGACGTTAAAAATACGTCAAAAACCGACATTATTTTTGCACCAACCTAATATTTTGCTTATTGAGAATATTAAATTTATTAGCTTGGAATTAAAACTAAACTTAAAGCTTCAATATAGAGTTTTTCTTTTTAAGAAAGTATTTTAAATTTTAGGTATCACTTTTTTTGAAGGTACCTATTATCTATCAACTGATTTTTCAATAAGCTTTTAGAAACAATGGTATTGGCAGAGGTATGCACTCTGAGTCCTTTCTAGGTTTTTTTTATTATACAGTACTGGTGGACACTATTTGGGGGAAAAAAGCCTCCAACATTCTATATAAAATATACATTTGAGCAACGTTATAGAAGGTATCAGCTAAATAAATTCAAACAAATCTTTTTACTCATTAAAATAAGCTGTCATATGATATCAACAGCTAAAGTTTTTCTTACCTTGTAGATCTGGAACTGTTGTTTTATTAAATTCACATTATCCCACTCAATTTCAACATTTGTTTTCTCTGCAGCCTGATCAAGCCAACATTCTAAAAACTTAGCAGCCTCATTAAAATGACCAACCAGAACTTCTGCTTCTTCAAGCTGCTGTGACTTACTAGCGGCAGATACCTGCAAAGATGCATGGTGCTTATTGAGGGATGCAAGTTCAATATGCACTTTCTGCCGCTCAACATTGTCTGGGCTGTTCTGAATAATCTGGTCCCCAACTGATCTCAGGTTGGCTAGTTTCGGACGCAGCGATTCAAATTCGAGTAAAAGTTCCTTGGAGAGATGAAGGAAAAAGAAAAAGAAGAATTAATTGAAAAGAACAGAAAACAGAAAATAAAAATGGGACAAAGCATGAAGTACACTAATTTATTTGTACTGTTAGCAAGATTTAAATATTCTGGTAATTAATTTTTTTTTTTTTTAATTTGCAATTACACTGGATTTTGCTTTCACTGTCTTGTTTATGTTCAATAATTCTTGAATATTAGAGAAAAATGATATACTGTGCAACAGACTCCTACATAGATGCTTCCCCAAACACTACAATCTTAACCTCTTCAAGTTTAGGGTCAATCATCATCTATCCTCCATATTCTTTACTTTCTACTCTTATGTTCCTATCATTCCACACAGTAAGCCTCTACCTTGAGTAGCTCTTGTGCCTTGGATTGTGTGAACATGAGTATAAAAAAAAAAAAAAAAATTAAATAAATAAAACTAACCAATAAACTATTCATCAGAATAATAATAATATGAACTTGTGTGATTTTTTAATAAAGTATTCTTTTTATGTGTGGAGTCTTTTCAGAACATTTTTTTTTTTTTTTAATACACTAATAATCACCCAACATAAGTGTCACTCAATGTCGAGTATTACGGTGTGGAGTTATATTAGTGGAGGAAAGGACAAGCATTAACAATATTGAGCTGAAGTAGACTTAGAAGGAACAGGAAACCCAATTCTAAACAGGAAACAAGGGATAAACCCCTACTCCTGTTAAAAAAACTGGGGAGGAGTGTGAACCATACGGCCTATCTAATACTATTGAATATGGACAATAATTGCTTTCTACAAGGTCTTATTCTTTGTAGCTCAAAATGGGCAATGTAATGAGAACAGCCTACCACCATAGATTAAATAAGGGGTTCACTTTGAAATTTGTTGTAGGTTATCTGGATCAACAAAACAGCAAAAACGTTGTGATAACAACAATATTGATGAGAACAACAGTCTGCATGTAAATAAAAAAAACAATGCAGTAACAACTTATTTCATTACTGTGGAGTGAGTAGCTATAGTTAAATGCAAAATAAATGATAGAACTGTCCACAAACAGAATTGACAATGTTTGCAATAAGCAATAACAAGAAAAAGAAAAGAACAGGGCATAAAATAATATAAACCAAGCAAGCAATATATTCAAGGCAAATTAACAGTAATAAAGATATTTTTACCTCTATCCCTGACTCTTGTCATACTACACAGCTCTGCCCTCTTGGCAACTCTGATCTTGTAGTAGTGTCTGTAAACATCTCTTTCTGCTCCCCCACCAAACAAGAACCTCCTACCAACAGAATATCTTTCTGTTATCAATGAGCTGATTGGGACTCGTTCTGTGATTTCCTCTGTGATGTCATTTGGAACAAAGTTTTTAATCAGCCTGTCAAAAAATGCACCTCTGAGGTCTCCTCCTGGGTGAAAACCGGCATTGATGCTTTCATTCCAGCAAGGAATTACCAAGTTAAACTGTGTTCATCTCCTTGGTTTTCACTTGCATGCTCAACCACTATAGCCCACAGGAATCACTTTTTCTGGTTGTAACAGAGCAACATGTCTGATTACAACAGATGTCTCTTTGTCTCTGCTTGTAAAGCCCTCTCTCATTTAACCATCATAGATAAACTTCCCTGCCCACCATCAGCATGACTGATGCTCAACTCCTGGGGAGTGTCACACTGTGCCTTCTTGGCCTCAGGTTTTCAACTGACTTGAAGTGGAACAACTACATTGAATCAATAGTTGCATCTACTGCAAGAAAAATTGGGTCAGTGTGTTGTGCCAGAAGGTTTTTTTATCTTGCACATTTACAAATCTACCATTTATCTGTGCATTGAATATTGTTGCCATATCTCGTCTAGTGCTCCTGCTATTCATCTCAAGGTTAGTAACAAAATCCAAAGAAGGATCTGCAGTGTAATCAATCCTGACTTGGCAACTTGACTTCAGTCACTTTCTCACAGATGTGATGTTGGATTCCCTCTGTTTTCTCTTCAGATATTTTCATGGCAACTGCTCTGACAAGCTTTTTTTCCTGGTGCCACGACTACATGAGTTTAAGCATGCTACTAGATTGGCATCTAGGTCCCACCCTTTTACTGTTGAAAAAGTTAAATGTAACAAGCACTTCTACTCCAACAGTTTCTTTTCTCACACTTCCCATCAGTGGAACTCCCTTCTGTTTACTTGCTTCTCTGAAAACTACAGTCTTCAAAAATTTAAATGCATTGTCAATCGCTATCTTCTTGAATCCCATTCATCTTTTATCCTTCCCTCAATCCCCCTATACCCAGTCTTTTCTCTCACCTTCTCTCTCTGTAACCGCCTACACATTTGTGGCATTCTTACCTTGCTTGGGTGAAATGATTAGGAAAAAAAAAAAGCAAAAAAAAAAGCAAAAAGCAAAGCAACAGTAATATGACAAAAAGTTCAAAAACTAAGAATTGGAGTTGACGCACAAAAGAAAATTCAGACAAGCAAATGTAGCATTCTGACTTCAAGACAAGACAGACAGGGACCGAGTTAGATGAAACTGACAACTGGTCTATTTTACTGACTATGAAAAAATCCCAGCATGCATTTGTATACTTCTGCCTATAAAATGGGGAGGGGCAAGTATTTTGCAGTCATTCCTACTTAGATTGAAACCAACAATGACTTACAATTCAGTTGTTATGATAACATGGGACATGTTAGCTTATTGCTATCACATAATACCTCCTGTTACTATAACAATGGAATTACTAAGAAGGATAGATCAACTTGTGTGACAAATATATAAATTCACGTATCTTCAATTATAGAACATTAATTACTTTGTGATGATTTTCATTAATGATACATTGTCTTGAGAGAAAGATGATATATTGAACAACAGAGAAACTGTGGAGAGTCATGATTGCCTATTTATGAAGGGACAGGATACAAAGAAATTGAAATAAAGGTCAACATTCTGGCTTTTTTATTCATCCCAATTCCTCATCGGTAAATAAAAAGATAAATATTAAAAAATATTCAATATAAAATTAGAAAAAGGATATCCTTCTCATGCCATGTGAAGTATGGAGCCACAGCTTCACTACGCTAGTGATGCTGCTATGGTTTTTGTAGCAAGTAAGCATATTTACAATTGTTTTTCAAGTAAGAGTTATCTTTCTCCAAGACTGGTAGCCAATCAAGGCTAGAGAGCCCAGACTGCCATAGCTTGTGTGGAGGAAAAAGAAAAAGATTCATACTTTTCCCAATGTTTGTTTGTTTGGGTTTTATGGCATATCAACCACTGTGGGTTATTTAATGCCAAATCCAGTTTATATATATATATGCCAAATATATGAATTTTAAATGCCTATTTTGTATGGAACATTTTTAGCAAGCTAGAGCTTATTTGCTTGTACACTGCAAAATAATCCTAGGTATTTTTGTTTAAGTCAAGAATTTCCATTTGATAAAGGACAATTTATTTGCAAAATGGTAAAAGGTAGGATATGTTGTTTATACATCAGTCTACATCTTTGATAAGAGAACAATTCTTTTTAGAAAATCCAATATATTTTTTGATTCAGTTTTTGCAAATAATTTCTTCATGTTCTCTGTGTTATAGAATTTTCTACGGATGTGTGTGAGGTTTGTACATTCTATTAGTATATGTTTTACAGTGTATTGTTTTCCACAGGAACATTTAGGAGGAGGTTCTTGTTTTAGTACGAAAGAGTGAGTCAGTCTTGTGTGTCCAATGCATAGTCGGGCAATGGTGGTTTGTTCTTTTCTTGTTTTAAGATTCAGTTGCCTTTCCTTTAGAATTGGTGTTTATTGTTGGTATTTCTGTCCCATAGTTGTTGCCATTTTAGTGTTATTGTTGTCTTGATTTTATGTTTTAGGTCAGTGTATGGGATTTTGATGTTTTGGTCAGGTGTCATGTCGAGAGCAGCTTTGGCTAATGAATCGGCTTTCTCATTTCCCTGGATTCCAACATGGCTTGGGATCCAGCAAAATATCACCCTTTTGCTATGTGTTAAGGTGTTCAGTTTGTTCAACAGTTTAACAATAAGAGGGTTATTCTGTTGTGTATTTTTTATGGATTGTAGGACAGAGATTGAGTTGGAATGAATAATGAATTTTTTTATGTTGCTGGCGTCAACAATCTGAAAAGCCAAATTTATTGCACAGATTTCTGCGGTGAATACGGAAGCTTCATTTGGGAGACATTTTTCCATTTTTTTCTTACCAAGAACTACTCTACATCCAGTTCTATTGCTGTTTTTGGAACCATCAGTGTAAATGTGCGAGTAATTTGGGTACTTTTCATGAATATTGTAGAGTTCTTCTTGAGAGGTTAATGGGTTTGTTTTATTTTTAGGGAGTTTGAGATCAAGGTTGACCACAGGCTCTTTAAGTTGCCAGGGAGGTGAGCTTAGTTTAACAGTTTCGTGGATGTTTATAATTGAGATGTTGTTGTCTTCCACTGTATGTTTCATTCGGAGACCAAAAGGTTTTATGGCCTTTTCTTTTTGATCAAATATGGCTTGGTATTTGGATTTAAAAATGCAATTATAGGCTGGATTGGTGGGTTGAGATTTGATTTTAGTGTAGTATTGCAGACCTAATTTTGTGAATCTAAGTTTTAGTGGTGGTTCGTACGCTTCAAAATAAAGGCTCTCCACAGGGGATGTTCTAAATGCCCCCAAGACGAGTCTCAATCCTTCATGATGGATTGTATTAAGAGTTTTTAGATAAGATTTTCTGGCTGCTACATATATGTAGCAGCCATAATCCAGTTTTGATCTGATTAATGTTCGATACAATTTAATGAGAGTTTGTTGATCTGCACCCCAGTCTTTGTGGGCTACAACTACAAGTAGTTTTAGGGCTTTACTGCATTTTTCTTTTAGATATTGTATGTGGGGGATGAAGTTCAGTTTTTTGTCAAATACAACTCCCAGAAATTTATATTGTTCGACTACCGGAATTTCTGTTTTGTCTAATTTTAGTGTTGGGTTATTATGCATTTTTCTTAGCTGACAAAAATGCATGCATTGGGTTTTCGATTTTGAAATCTTGAAGCCGTTTGTGATAGCCCATCTATTTATTTTGTTGATGCCTTGTTGCAGCTGACATTCTGCAGTACGTATGTATTTGGATGTGGAGGTTATACAGAAGTCATCAACATACAAATAGTTATCAACTCCAGGATTAAGATAGTTGGTAATGTTATTAATTTTGATGTTGAAGAGGGTTACTGACAGTATTACTCCCCTGAGGAACACCCTCTTCTTGGTTTTGAATGTCTGACAGGGTTGAACCAATTTGGACTCGGAACTTCTTGTCCAAAAGAAATGATTTGATGAAGTTTGGTAGTCTGCCCTTCAATCCCATGTTACGCAGGTCTTTCATAATACCATACCTCCAAGTGGTCTCATAAGCCTTTTCCAAGTCGAAAAAAATGGCTACAAGGTGTTGCTTTTGGATGTATGCCTCCCTTATAGAGGTCTCCAACCTGACCACATGATCCATCGTAGATCTTTGATTTCTGAAGCCACATTGGGAGTTGTTAAACAGGTTGTTGGATTCTACATACCAAATTAGCCTTCTATTAATCATACATTCCATAGTTTTGCACAGACAGCTGGTTAGTGCTATTGGATGATAATTTGTAGGATAGAGATTGATTTTCCCTGGTTTAGGAATGGGTATGATGGTAGCTAGTTTCCATGATTCTGGGATAGTGCTATTTTTCCAAATTAAATTGAATATATATAGTAGGTATTCTAATGATTTTGGTGGTAGTTACTCGAGAAATTCATAATGAATTTCATCTGGTCCGACTGCAGTGTTGTGAGAAGCTTGTATGGCTTCTTTTAATTCTTGTAATGTGAAGAATCCATTGTAATTTTCTGTATTGTCTGAATTAAAATTGAGCTTCTGTTTTTTGATTTTATTTTTATAGTTTAGAAATTCTGTATTAGTATTGTCAGAGGAGGAATTTAGTGAGAAAGTCTCAGCCAGTGTATTTGCGATGTCTTTAATGTTTGTTACCTCATCATTATTTTTAATGAGGTGTTTAATGGTGGTAGAATTGTTTTTGCCCGCAATTTTGCGGATCATTTTCCACACTGTAGCAGTTTTAGTGGAGGAATTTATTTTGCTTACATAATTTTGCCAACTATTCTTTTTGGCCAACTTAATTGTTTTCCGGGCCTTTCCTCAGAGCAATTTAAAGGAGTTGAGGTTAATGGTGGAAGGTTCTTTGTTGAATTTACGGAGAGCAGAATTACTCAGTCGGATTGCTATTTTACATTCGTCATTATACCAAGGAGTGTTGCGCCTGTTTGATGGAGAAGTTTTTGGAATGGTTTCGTTTGCTATTGTGATTAATGTTTCTGAAAAGTGTTTAATTGGGTCTGAACATCTTGAATCTTGAACCAGTCTTGTATTGCATAATGTATTGAATTGTTGCCAGTCAGCTTTATTTTCCAGCTGGGAGGTCTGTTATTATCAGTGGAAGGTTGTGTAATATTTATTATGATTGGGAAATGGTCACTGCCACAAGAATCATCATGAACCTTCCACGTATAATCCATGTAGCTGGAAGATCAGATAGAGTGATGTCAATAGCTGAATAGGAGCCGGTAGATGGATTGAGATGGGTTGGAGATTTGTTGTTTAAGATGCAGAGATTGTTGTTATTGATTATGTTTTCCAGGTCTTTACCCTTTTGATTAGTTTTAAGACACCCCCATATGGTATTATGGCTGTTAAGGTCACCTAATAATAAGTGGGGTTAAGGGATTTGGTCAATTAGCTTATTGAGTTTTATTTCATTAATTGGATCATGAGGTGGAATGTAGATGGAGCAGATACTGACTGTTTTGTGCAATGATGTTTTGACAGCAGTGACTTGAAGATCACTGTCAATGGTTATTTGATGTTGGGGTATGTCTTTCCTAACTAGGATCGACACACCTCCAGAAGCTCTGTGTCCGTCTTTGTGTAAATGATTATATGAATTGTAATTTTTTATTTTTAAGTAATTATTGTCCTTGAGGAATGTTTCTTGAAGGAATACCACTTTGGGATTATATTTCTTGAGGAGTATGAGAAGTTCTTCATGATTAGCTCTAATTCCTCTGCAATTCCACTGTAATATTGAATTATTTTGCAGGTCCTTCATGTCAAGTTGGAATTACTGCTTTTTTTTTTCGACTTGTTTTTACTGGTTGACTCTTCTGTATCCATCTTTTCTATCATGCTAAACCAATTTTTAGTCTAAATGTTCGATGTTGATGGGTCTGAAGATTGGCTTAGTGGATTCAACAACTTTAAATGTTCACATGAGGATGAAGTCGGGGTATGATCTCTCTTTGATTGTGGGGAACGTTCTACTTTATCATTGATAGGTTCGGGGTTTGATATGTTATTTTTTCCCAAGTTATCAATTTTTAAAGTTGGAGGACGGATTGGTGATCGTTGCAGGTTTTGTTTTTTGGGAGGAGTGGTTTGTGTCTGGGATGTCTTTTTGGTTATTTTTTTATCATCTCTAATTTTATCATCAGATGTATTAATCTTAGCTGGAACTTCCAATCGAGATGTTTGAATACTATCGGTGTGTTCCTTTTTTAGATCTTCCTGGAATTTTGTCCACTCACTTGGATCCAAATTTATTAGTTTATTTATCAGGGTTCTATATTTACTATCTTCATTATCAGTTTCAGCCCTCCGTGTAACAGAGGCATAGCTGGTCTCACCCATATAGGACCCTACAATTTTCCTGGCCTCCAGGAAGGACACATTTTTCTTATGTTTAACCTCCAGGATTTCTCTTTCTTTTCTGTAAATGTCGCAAGATCTTGCGTATGCCGGATGGTCTTGTTGGCAATTTGGACATCTAAGTGATTTCAACCATTCATCCTCTTTATGGTTTGGCTCTTTTTCCCCGCATTAGGCACATGTCTGTCGTCCCCTACAAGCGTCCCTGTGGTGTCCAAATTTCTGACATTTGAAGCACCTCAAGGGAGCTGGGACGTACTGCTCAACTCTCTCCAGACAATAGCCTATTTTGACCACTTTAGGTATTTGTGGTTGATTAAATGTCAAGATGTAAGTGTTTGTCTCGATTTTTTCACCACTCTTTCTTATACTAACCCTTCTTATATTAGTTACTCCCTGTTTTCCCAGGGCAGCTGTCATTTTGTCTTCTGTGGCTAAAGCCAGCTCTCGACGTCTGATGACGCCTTTGGAAACATTGAGACTTTCATGTGGGTAGCTTTTGCACTTGGTATTATAAAAATTTTTCATTTTT
This sequence comes from Acanthosepion lycidas, assembly GCA_963932145.1. Classification (NCBI taxonomy): domain Eukaryota; kingdom Metazoa; phylum Mollusca; class Cephalopoda; order Sepiida; family Sepiidae; genus Acanthosepion; species Acanthosepion lycidas. Next base: position 55,589,735 of record OZ010589.1, read on the forward strand.
AAGATGTTTTCTGCTTGTCTTTGGCTATCCACCTCAACAAGCAAGTTCCCATTTCTTAACTTTTTGACGTTTTTTGGGGTCGCCCGTGCCGAAATAATTTTCTCAATCAAAAATGGGGAGAATTTAGCAAGACAGACCTCCTCCAGGGATTCAATGACAATAAATCTGGGGAAGTCTGCTGCTTCACACTCTGATTCAGATAGGTTACGTTTTGTTTTTTTAAAAGATGCCATGTCTGGGTTTTTATATTCATTGGCCCTGTGCTCCACCACCCACCACAGAGTCCAACTTGAGAAGGGAATGAACCAAGGGGGGTAATCCATTCGCCTTGGCTGAGACGGGGATACACAACCAGTATACTCATATTGGGAGCGAAGTTCTGAGCCTCTGCCAAATTCTGGTTTAGTGCTGAAAAATTCAACAGTGGTCAAAAAGTCTTTTGCTTTCAACACAATTGACCCTCAGCCCCCGCCTTCTAGCACATATATGATAAAGGGTTGGGAAATGTTCCACTAAAGTAGATTCAATAGTACAGTTAGGAGAAAAATAAATATATATGTGCCAAGGCATGTCAGAACCAGCCGATTAATTGGATCGGGCCCAGTCCGATCGCCCGTCAGACCAAGTAAGGGCTAAAGTGGTGTGTTGCAAGCCATTGACCACTCTGTTGCCGGATCAATGGCTGCTCAACCATCAGGATTCCGTCCTAGTGCCTTACGGGTCGCCTCCCATGACCAACAGGTGGCCTCATTGGGGGGGGGGGGTCTTACCCCTCTACAGAGGTGCAGTTGGCATATTCTACAGCCCCAGCCAACAGGGCCTATACTTTTCCCAAGGATTTTTCCAAGAAAGTGAATGCAGTAATCTTAGCTGGAATTTGAACTTAACAGGATGATCTGTTGGAATTTGAACTCAACATGTTGATCTAACTGTCCATGCTGATAACCATATGCTACATGCACATCTCTAACAAATCATCAAGCACAAAAATAAAGTGATACTCACCTTGTGTTTGATCATATCTTCATCAACATCTTTAATTCGTCTCTTCAGCTTTAGATAAGCTTCAGTTAACCAATCACGGATCTCATTCTTCAGCTGCTTGAACTTCTCTCGGTCATTGCCAAGATGTTGT
>OZ010589.1:55595869-55680869 GCA_963932145.1 Acanthosepion lycidas
GAGAAAGAAGATAAAAATAAAATATAATGATATATAATATGAGATATAATAATATATTATTCATAATATGTAATAATTAATATAAAAGTATAATGACACAAAGAATGAAAAAAAAAAAATTTTTGTTACTATTCTGAAATATAATCATTTCATTCACAGAATATCATGCAAGGATATGACATATATATATATATATATATATATATGACACCACCCGTATACATACATATGTCATATCCGAAACTGCCCACATGTTTATATATGTATGAGTCCTGACGGACAACCAAGTATGTATATGTGTCTGCATACATCGATGTTTGCGTCAGTACGATGAAAAAAACGACAAAGTTTCCCCCCACCACTTCCACAATAACACCAATACACGCAATCTACATAAAACCAAAATTTTTTAAAAAATTAATCAGTTTGTCTGACGATCGCTAAAGCGTGAAACCCAGGGTCACAAGCTCACATCTATCCAACCATATATATATATATATATATATATATATATATATATATATATATATATATACACACACACACACACACACACACACGGGACTCTCCCATTGTTTTTCCTTGTACCAGACTAGACTACCCACATATATCATTCAATTATAGTGGGGAAAGCTTGTGCAGAACCCACCACACTTTTTGGAAGAGCCAAATACTGCACAGTATGCCACAGAGTCCCATATATATATATATATATATATATATATATATATATATATGTATGTGTGTGTGTGTGTGAACATTGAAGTCAATCAACACTCAGAGGCAAGAGGCTGTTTCATGCTAGATGCAATCGTCAGGACTGACGATTGCGTCTAGCATGAAACATATTGAGCGCTTCATCCCATAAATATAGCACACTTTATATATAATATATATATATATATATATATATAAAGTTTTATTGAAAACAACTGACAAGCTGTGGTGGTTGAGTGTTTTTTATAACTTTTGCAGCAGTTTTGAGTTTTGTTGGAATGTTTTTATGACTATTGTGTGGAGTATGACATTTTAGACCATCTGCCTTGAGAAGATCTCTGAGGTTCTGATGGAGTTTTATTAATTTGCAATTTTCCAGTTGGGATAATAACTGGTTTCAATTTCAATTGTTCTTGTGACAAGGTCAAATTTAGGCTGGAGATGGCAATTTGGTCCTGTTTATAACTGGATAGGTTTATATATTTATCACTGTTGTTGGGGAGTAAAATATTTCCTCGGTATAAGTTGCGAAGCTATTTCATAATTATTTGTCTGTGCTTAAGCTCATCATTATTAATACTTAGGTTGATAAGGTTCATTATATTCAGGTTTGGTCAACATATCTTTAAGTATCACATTATGTTTTTGGATTTCATTATTTAAATCTTGGATTTCATTTTTACCTGTTGTTATTTATTGTAAAACAAGTTCTTTTTCTGAATATGGTAGTGTTACTTTCCTTTTTGGTTGCCGTGTCAGGTAATTTAAAAATTGTGTATTTGGGCATCCATCCCTCTTTTATGCAAGTTTCATTGAAAATGACTGACAAAGTGTTGTGGTTGAGTTTTTTCTTATTTTTTGCAGTGTTTTTGAGTTTTGTTGGAATCTTTTTATGACTATTATTTTCAACAAAACTTGCATAAAAGAGGGACTACTATATATATATATATATATATATATATATATATATATTTTCATGCATTTCATTAAATAATATAGAGAAGTTGTGTCTATTTTAAGTAAGGTCCTTTCATATTGTCTGATAAGCTTAATAACATTATCATTGAAAGACAAAAGGAAATCACCATATTGATACATGTTTTAATCCTATCTAAGCTTTCGGATTACATAAGCCATTATCAAAGATGACAATTACATTTCAATATATCAAACAATAAACGGACAAAACAATAATGATAGTCTGTTTTTGTTGCATGAAAAATTTCAAAGAAACAACAAAGTCATGTATTAGGTTGGTGCAAAAATAATGTCGTTTTCTCACATAGTAACATATGTGAGGAAAACGACATTATTTTTGTACCAACCTAATATATGAGACGCGGAAGCAAAAACTGCATTGCAGTTCGTAACGACACATATGATCACGCAAGAGTGAAAATGAAAAGTATTAAGTATAGGAAGCCATTGGCTTTTGTTATCAATTATAGGATTAAGAATATTTGTGGAGATTTCATAGTTTATTTTTTTCAGGTTAGGTTTCAACTGTTTTATGTATATGAAAGGAACTTGTCTATATTATTTAATGAGACATGCATCAATGAAAGATTGCTGCCTAAATACACACACAATATATATATATTTATATATATATATATATATATATATATATATATATATATAGAGAGAGAGAGAGAGAGAGAGAGAGAGAGAGAGAGGGGAGGCACACTATTGGCCAAATGTTTTGGGTCATTCTCTGGATTTCAAAGAATTGCCTAAAAAATGAAAGTTGTGTGCCTTTTTCAAAATTAATTTACTAGCCCATTTAAGGCCAGAAGGACTTTCTATTCCTGAAGGGTTTTATCAAATATTCAATAATGGAGTTAATCCATTACTGCATAAAATTTCCTTAAAGTTTTAACTCTTTTTGCCTAATTGACGTTGCTGGCTAAAGGTAATCTTAGGGTTGGCAGATTTGAAATTTTATGTAACACCATCTCTCAAAAATTGGATGTCATGCATCAACAGGTTAAATAGTTCCGGGATCATAGTTTAGTAGGAGTTAATTAAACCAAAGAAGGTATGAAACCTACTAATTATTAAACCCAAATGATTGGCCTATAATATATATTTGTAGACAAAAATTTTTTAACACTTTTTTTATTGAATGTTGATACATGTTTTAGTATTTCTATTTTCTTCCTTAGCTGAAGTTTTACAATGGACAATAATTCAAAATTCTTAGAAAAAGAAGACAATTCAGTAATTAAAAATTTATAATGTATTCAAATCATTTCAAAGATTTTTTATGGATTAAAGAGTGAAGTCAGATTTATTTCATTTCTTGAAATGGTTATTTTCATCTCATATAGTTTTGGAATGTTTCAATTTGAGCTGAAAGCCTTGGAGTCCATGCTATACAATTTAATCCATATAAAACGAATGAAAATATATATAAAGTTTATCATCCTTTTTTATTATGGATTGATTTTAACAGATTTATGGTTTTTCAAAAGCAGTCTACCCAAGGCTTATTTAGTGTTTTGCTGCAACTTCTTGTTTGTTCTTGCAAGATAGTAATTGATTTTGTATATCTTGGTTACATACTATTTCTTTTTAATTATCGGAGGAAAGGCAGCTTACTTAGATTGCTGTTTTTTTTAATCATTTCATAACAAGGAAGGTAATAAACACACTAAGATGCAAAGGGTTATTGAGTGCGAAAGAATCTCATTAGCATACGATAAATTTGATATTATTTGACCACTGATAGAAAAACCACTCTCACTATACATTTGTTCAGTTTCAAACATTACAGCTGATAATGCCATAGAAAAGAGGATGGCAAATAATATATCACCTTGTTTAACAACCTTTTTGATAAAAAAAAAACAATGTCTAACACCAAGCTCAGTTTTTATAGCAGATCAAGAACAACTATACACAGAGAAAAATTTTGTAATTTTGGGTGATGGGAAGCATTTTGAGTACCAACTGAAGTTTGTCCGGTTTAATGCTGTCAAAAGCTTTGGTGAAATCAATAAAAATAATGTGAATTATATAGAGAAAGAAAAAAAGGTTAAAATAATGTTTACCTCAATCATTTCAATCTGTTTGATTAACATGTCATCATCTGAAGTGATGTCAACGGGTATATTTTCTGGCAAGAGGTCATGTTCAGCTTGCTGGAGTACAACATTCATTTCAGTAATCACAATATTTACACACTCCCAATGGCTAGAAATATCCTGAAAAATAAAGAAAACATAGAAAATACATTGTTGGACATGTGACACATCTTTTATGGATATTTGCTTAAAGGCTGCCAAAAGTGACGGTTAAGTTTGATGAGAAGTCACTATATTTATAGAATTAATATTATTAGTTGTTTATCGAAAACTTAATAAAGGATGGTATATTTTAAGTCTTTAAATATGTTTTACTTCTTCTCCTCCTCCTCATTATATCTCATTTTAGACATTCTTGTTGCCTGAAGATCAGAAGAGAATAAAACTCTAGTAGCAACTAAAGCTATACTTCATTGAGTGTTGATGTCATGAAGTGTTTTTTGTTCTGTTTAGATAGTGTAAACATTGAGCACTTTAATTTACTGCATAGGTGGGTGTTTGCCTTTTGGTCTCTTTATTTTCTTGTTCGGGATTTTTTTCTTATCTAAAGTTTTAAGTCTTTTGACAAGTTGTCTGTTGACCACATCAACATTTTTTTTTTTTTTGTAGTAACAGTTCCATCTAGTCTGGTAGTAGAGCACTCTACACTTTACAGTAAAACTTATGGATATATATATATATATATATATATATATATATATGCTCACACAGAAATTAACTCATTTTTGTACAGAGATTATCTCCAAAATTTGAATTTTTATATCCATATATATTAACCAATCATCAATGCCATATGAGATGCACATTTTTTAAATTTGCAGACAATTAAGATTTGTTGTTAGCTACAAAATTTTAGAGGATCACTTCAAAATATGATGAACAATACTTTCCTCTTTAAAATCGATATTTAAAAATTGGCAAAACATTTATTAAACAATAAAGTTGAGATTAACAAATCTAATTTTTGTTTTTTTTCTGGAGCCAATGTTTCATTATAAAAGTCATCAACTTTAATTTGCGATTTAGTTTTTTTGGTTAACTTTTGACCAGGGGTTTGTCATATAAGATTGAAATTCTGACACCTTAATTAATTATGCACATTTTCACATATTTATTAGAGTATATTACAAAAAATGCTTAGTGATAATGACACATAAAAAAAACATGCAAACTAAGTTTGTTTATGAGCATCAACAGCTCACTGCTTATTCATGCTACCAACTGCTACAATTTATACACATACATAAGACATGGTTGGAAAAATGACAAAAGTCAAAAATTGATACATACGGAAAGTGTTCTAAGCTTTTCTTGTGTCTGTGTTTTCATGGAATTCCACTGATCATTTACATTTGTTACAGCAAGATAAATAACAGATTCCTTGTCCGACTCTGGGATGTCAAGTTCGTTGCCATATTTGTTGATTTTGTCAACCAAGGCCTTGTTATTATCAATAGTTTTCACAAAATCCTGTATAAAAGAATAAATAATTCAGCATTTTTTTCAGACTTAGTAATAAAATATAGGAAAATAGTTCAATCAAGGAGAATCTATTGAGACACACTCTTATTCACAGTTTCACTCATCATTTCAGTTAACTATGGTAAACCCATAAAATCAACAGTTTGGATGTTTTATTTATAATGGTTGCAAAGTGCAAGAGCTGCTAGCAATTCAGATATTCCAAAGAGAAGCTATAAAATTCTTTCTTTAAATGAGAAGATGGAAATTTCATAATCTTAAGGAAATAAAAAATTAATATGCTGACATTGTTTAGATCTACAGTAATGCATTATAGTGATGGAAAAATAAATAAATCATAACAAGGAGATCAAAATTTTATCATCTCTACAAATAGATGTATATTCAGAATCGCTAGGCCATGAAGTCATATTTTAACCAAACAATCAGAAACTGTCCTAACCAGAATATGAACATCTTGGTCGAGTAAATGAATCAATTCTCTGATGCTGTGGTCATTATAACATACACAGAGCTGAAATACAACACATGCACAACACGCACAATCTCACATTAAATACCTACCTTCTTCTATCACATTTTAAGCAAGTGGCTGCTTCATTTGAATACATACACACACATCTATATATATTTTCCCAGACTCTTTCTCTCTCTTGTATGTACTTATAATCTTTACACAAAATCCATAATAGATTCATGGTCATCTTAAGATAATATCCAACCACAGGATCTTTTTATGAAAGTATAGTAGAAGCAATGTTCCATCTTATTAGTTCTTGTTAATTTTTTTTTTCTTTTTACAATAATGATCACCCTGTACAAGGCCCAAGAGCCATTCAAGGTAAAGGGTTACAGTGTAAAATTCCCTACTTCAAGCAAGGTGATAATGCTACCAGAAGTGAAAGAGAATGATAAAACTTTAGATGGAACCAGAAACCCAGTCTTGAACAAGGGATAGACATCTACTCCTGTTCAAAACACAGGTGAGGTAGATAATAGGCAAATCCATCTATTGAGTAAAAAAGATGTAAATAAATTTTTAGGTGTAGATGTTACAAGTATAGAGTTGAAGCAGACTTTCTGATAACTGAGCAGTACTAAAAAAAAAAATATCCCTAGATATGAAACAAGAACAGTCTAATCCCATAGATTAAGTAAAGGGTTTAGTTCAAAATTTCCTGTAGGGATAGAGGGCACAATAGCCAGAATGTTTTGAGAACACCACCAAAGATGAGGACAACTATCCGCGTGTAAATAATATAGATAATTATATTTTTAATCTTAACTCTGATATGTATGTAGAGGAATAACAGTGTATATAGAATTTAATAGAATTCATGGTATCAAGGCATCAACTGGATGTCTTTGAACATATCTACAGCAGATAACCTAGCCACCCCATTTAGGCAGGATCTGACACAAGTTCGTTTTTAATGTGAATAGCCCATACACATGAATATACATACAGACCAAGGACAAAAAAATGCCCGGTCCCCACAACCACTGTCTTTGCTGGTATCAATAATACATCAACCCCACCTCTCTTAATGCAATGAGGGAGGAGGTGCTGCAGTGTTGGAATCTCCAGAACCAGGCGCACCTTCTCTCATTTAAAATAAGGAGAAAATAGATAGGATGCTTTGATCTCAGCCAAAAGACCAAGAAGTGTTAAGATTGCATTCACTGTAATACACACACACATCTTGCCTACTTCATAAATACTAGAATTTTTTAAAATCACATCTTGGTTCAAGAACTTTTCAGTACCCATCTCTCTCTCACATGCACACACACACAAACAAGGTATATATAAAATAATCACTCACATTTGAAATCCAAAACAGAAAAGCAAAATGAGATATAAAGTAATTTTTTAATTAACAAATCAAATAATAATTAAAATTAATATTTCTCAACAGATGAGTCATCACCACTGTCAATGCAAATTTGTTAAAAAAAAAACTTCAAATAGCATTTTGACAAATTTCAAATACAATCTAATCTGCCTCTTTCTTAATTCTTTAACCCTTTGAACCCTGATGAGTATGGATCTCTCACCCTATGCCCCTGCTGACTATTTCCACTGTTCGAATATATGAATTTTCACATAGTGGGTGGTATATATCAGCTTCTGAGTTCAAAGAGTAAAATCCTGAAATGGTTAGGGTTTTCTTTTGTAAACCACATTCTTATAATATGAAACCAAACAAAGAAAAGTGGGAATGATATCAAGAGACTTTGCTATCCAGATTAGGGGTCCTGCACTCCCAATGCCTCTATTTGGTAATTTTTCTATCTAAAAACTCTATGAAGACATGTATATAATTTGCAACTGTACCATCATTGTTGTAGGCAATACTTTTCTGGAGAGTTGATGCAAAAACAAAAACAAAAAAAATACCCCCACCCTCTCAAAAAACAATGGTTGAACATGTTCAAGTATTTTTCGCCTGTAATATTTCTATAAATTTGATTGTTACTTTATTTACACCCTGTATATATAATTGGTTTTGGTTGATTCATTTGTTTTTATGGCTTACCAAACTTTTTAATGTTATTTAAAGTCAAAACGTAGTCTCAGATTGTAAGAATTTTTTTGGGAAATAATGATTTTCTGAAACAAGTTCTACTATTTAATCCATAGCAGGGAGAAGAGGTGGATTCATAAATTTGCTTGTAAGTGAATACAGGGTATGTTGGATAAAATGTCATCTAAATTATGCAAAAATGAAAATAACACTGACATCTCATTTTAAGAGATATATTTACCAAAATTACACAAAAATATCTTGAAATACTAAAGAATAAGTTTATTCAATAAAATTGCCATTGGCTTCAATCATGTCATCCAGATGACTTTGGAATCTCTTGCAACTCTTCTGGACAGTCTCCTTGTTTAAGTTGGTGAATGCTACCATAATCCTTGCCTTCAGTTCATCTTTGGCGTTACAAGGAGTTTTGTTGCTCTCTTGCTCAACTGCGCCCATACACAATAATCAAGGAGGTAGCAGTCTGGGGAGTTAGATGGTCAGATGTAAGGGGTGATACAGTTGCAGAAATTGTCTGATGGCCATGACTGGGTTCTCCTGCTTGTGTGACATGATGCAGTGCCAAACAGGGTCTTCCAGCAGCCACCCTCTTGACCCAGGGCAACACTACTTCCTCAAGGCACTTGATGTAGTCCTTTGTATTGAGTCTTTGGGAGTTCTTTTCTTATTAGAACGATCAGAGTGATTTTTCCGAGCTGCCGTACCATTGTAATCACCATTAGACACATCCAAATCCACTGCACTGTCCTCAGATTGACACCCAAACACACTGAAATGTTTGTATTGGAGCTTCTGGAACAAATGCCAAGCAGTACAAACAAGCTATTTCCAAATTTCTAGTGAGTTAATTGTATCATGGTGCTTTTTACCCTCATACCCTGTATAATGAATCCAACTGGAATTAAACATGGTTCTCCGATTTCTCATTCCACACCATGGTCCATTACATCACCCACACCCCAAACTTACAGCACCTGCTATTCATAAGTGGTCATTCATCTAGGTACTGATCAACTTTTCCATTCAATTCTAATCATTGCTTTTTAAAAACAAACATTGCCAAAGAGTGACAGTCGTTAAAGACACTAAAAATAATAGTGGTGTAAATGGAAAAAAATCAGTCTTTTTGGCACTGTCTTATTGCAGGCACAAATGTCCACGTTTTACTGAAGTTATCTATTCCCAGACTGATGATGTTACAGGAAGCCCATTTGGTCATTTTCCCTCTGACTGCAGTTTCATGCATGAGCAGGTGATGAGTATAGTAAATGAAATTTTCAATTCAACAGCGCTCTTCATACCACAAAAGGTCAATAAGTTATGCTGTTGAGGAACAGGTCTATTTGTTTTCAGAAAAAACTCTCAATGATTGAAATTCTTTACGGAAAGGAGAATGAGATTCATGATTTCACATGAGATCATAAATCTATACAGACAGAAGTAACACAACATTGTTGCTACTAGAGATTTGTTGCAAGCCCATAATATGGCAAGGGGGGGCAGAAGTATTTTAGTAGAGTGTTCTTGTAATAGCAGAAAGAAAAATAAGATTAAACTCAAAGACAAGTTTCCATACCACAATATTCTGGTATGACTGTGATATCTGGTTTTGGTCAGTGAAAAGCAGGCCATTTACTATTGTTACCCACTGGTTCTGAAGATCCTGTATGACAGTTTCAAAGTCTTGCATCAATCCCTGAAAAATATTTAGAAAAGTATTCATTTAATATTATGAAATATTAAAAAAAAAAGAAGTAAAAGGAGGAAAAAAAGTACAATTATAAAACACTAAATACATAAATCACTTGGAATGCTTCTATTTCACTGAAATAGTTTTCCAAATGGTCTTATAATATATTTACCATTTCATTGAATTCTTATCCAAACTTTAATCAAAATCAGGAATTATCTTTCTATTCTTCTATGTGATAGAAGGATGTTGATCGTCATGGCTCTCCAAAATTTCCTGTCCTTTGTAGCTCTTATTAAATTTTGTCTTTTGCTATCTCCCTGAAATTGTGCTCAACTATTCATTTACTCAGGCTCACAAAAATGGTTAATTCACAAAACGTTATTGAACATAAAAAAAATTCAGTTTGAATTTCTGGGATATGAAGATATAATTATTTACACTATTTAAATTCAGATTATTGTCCTCTCAATAGTCCGAATGTTAATAGTGTAAAAGAAAATTCATCTTTTACATTCAAATTATTGTCCTCGCAATAGTCAGAACATTAATAGCATAAATAATAGAAAATTTATCTTATTTACACTATTTAAATTCAGATTATTGTCTTCCCAATAGTCGGGATATAATAGAAAATAATATATAGAAAAATACATCTTATTATTCACACTATTTAAATTATTATATTTATTCTCCCAATAATTTGAATATTAATTGTATATAATAGAAAATTCATCATGAAATCTGAGAAATTTTAAATTAAAACTTTAAATTTCATAAAAAATAAAAAAAAAAACCTTAAAATTCATCATATGACAATATAGTGACATTAATATCTAATAACTATACTATCACTTCTCTATCACTATTTCCATGGAAAATGTTCTGCCAAGTGACATTCCCTAGTTTTCACTAGTTCAGACATTTGAAGCTAACAGCTGCTAAGCCATCATATATACAGAGGTAAACCATCCTCATTCCCTTTGTATTCCATTGGTAAGAAGTAAGTTCCATTTGGGTAGCTTTTTCTCAAGTGTTGGTGCTTTGTAGAACACATTTCAGAGAGAATGTTTCCCCAATCAAGACCAGATTCAATTATTATCTATCCTATATATCCTTATAATCTACAATTCTTCGATAAAACAACCTCATTCAGTAATCCTCTACCATGAGTGGCTCTTAGGCCTTTTACTGAGTGAATATATATATATATATATATATATATATATATATATAAAAAAAAAAAAACTTTTCCAATTTTCAATGCACCACAAAGAAATTTAATGTCATAATTTTGTCAAACCAAGAATTTGGTAAAAGAAATCCAATTTTGGTGTGCAATTCTTTATCTACCTACTGTCAAACATTTTGCAAGAAATGAATAAAACTAAGAAATGGAATAGAGGTAAAGCCAGTGGACAGTGGTCAGAAATTAAAATCTTTTGACAATGTAAATGGGATTAAAATGTTGTTGGCAATAAAATCCAATCTTGTTTCATTCCCTATTTGCACAAAAAAATTTGCTGGGTCACTATATAAGAAAAAATTAGAGTAAAAATTTTGATATATTAAAATTCTGTTTGTTCCTCCATTAAAATTTAGCACATGTGTTATACCCTACCATTACCCAAGATAAATAATGGACAACTAGTTTTTCTTTGATAGATGGAAGAAAGAGATATATTAATGACATTTTGAATTTAATGAGAAAAAAAAGGCATGCATAATAAGAAAGAAACAAACAAAGGGAAGATAGAGGAAGTGATAAAGCTCTCATGCATTTAATGTCTGATTCAGTGAAATGGGAAACTTTGTCAATTTTAAATCTTTTCATTTGTACCCTCTTACTACTTTAAAAATGGTTTGCCTTCATACTTACGATTTTTAGTGCAATATTTTGTTAAAAGTTGTCAAGCACAAATATGCTATTGGGGGAATTTACATGGGTATTTTATAGTCATAGAACTATCAATGAGCTTATTTAATCATAAATTAAAAATTACAATTAAATCAGAAAATGAAAGTTGGAAAACCATGAAATTTTCAGATATTTGTTAAATAAACCTTATTGTTGATATCTAAACAAGCCATTTTATGAATAGTTTAAAAAATAAAAAAAATAGTTTAAATATTTAAAAAAAAAAAAAAAAAAAAAAAAAAAAAAATGTACTTTGGTGACTCACTGGTGAATCATTAACCTCTAAGTTGGTGTCAAAGTTTCTGTGCTAGATCATAATTGTACCAGTGAAAACAAATGTGCATAAAGGTAATACTAATTGAGACTTAGACGACAGAATCAGTTTCCCATGAAGCTTTTCACTTTCACCACATCTAATTATTGCAAGAGGTTTTGTAACATGTTGGAAAGGCTTTACGATTTTTTATCAAGGCTGGAAAAATTGAGTTATGTGCCTGTATCAGATTTTGCATGAAGCTCAGCAAATCTGTTACCAAGACACAGAATGGTTTGCCAGGATTGTGGCAAATGTTCTTTTGGTTGAATACAGATTTTCAAGTGGCATGCATGTCTCAACACTAACTAAGTGTAACTTCAAGAAAATGATCTTTCAGGATAAGCAATCACCAATAAAATATTAGACATTTTGAAAAGAAAAATTATGAATTCATCCATGAGAATTGTTACTGAAAGATCGATCAGCTTTTTCACATGATTGGAATCAATTATGTAGTCTGCCAAGACATGATACTCATGGAATACCTAAACATGCACTGTCGAACAATCCATCAGCTCTCTTTTTCGTTACATGACTGCCTATGTCTCAGGCTGTCATGGTTTTCTACAACTTCCTGTCCCTTGTAGTTTTTAATGAACTTTGTTATTTCTCCTAAGCCCTGTTCTGCCACACATTTACTCAAGCTCACTAAGTATGTTATGTCATGCATTATTCTCATATGTCACTCTTGCCCTCTATCTGTCCCATGAGTATCAGATTTTCCAAGACCTCCTTCCTCATTATATGCTGCAGAAACCTCAACTGTCTCTTCCTGATATGATGTATAAGTTTCCTTTTTGTTTCCATTTTCCCCAAAACTTCCTCATTGTCCACAGGTCTGGTCCACAGTATCCTTAGCATCTTTCTGTAGAACCACATTTCTGTTGCTTCAAATCGCTTTATCTGTGAGGAGATGTTCCAGCATCGTCCATATAGGAGGACAGATATCACATAACAGTTTAGTAATCTTTTCTTTGCTTCTAGCAAAATTTTTCTGTCTTAGTATTCTACTTAACTTTTGGAATGCTTTTTTGGCTCTCAATATGTCTTTAGATTTCATTGTCACTCTTTCTGTCCTTTGTTAAAACACTTCCTAGATATTTAAATTTCTGCACTTGTTTCGTTTTGGTACTTCTGCACTCTCACATAATTGGAATCAGTTATGTAGTCTGTTAGGAGATCCTCATGGAATACTTGAACATGCATCGTTGGATAATCCATCAGCTGTCTCACATGATTGGAATCAGTTATGTAGTCTGTCAGGAGATCCTCATGGAATACTTGAACATGCATCGTTGGATAATCCATCAGCTGTCTCACATGATTGAAATCAGTTATAGAGTCTGCCAGATCTTAATCCAGGAAATTTCTAATATTATACTGCATATTATTCTTCTACTTGTTCATATAAACAAGCATTATACTTTCTTCCCTAGACTGAAAGAGAAGTATCTGCTTGATACTTGACTGTTCTGAGATTAAATCAGTTATTTTTTTCTGACTGAGAAAACTATATAAATAGTATGGAGCAAGAAAGAATTGGCATAAAGGGTAGAGGAAATGGGGAAAAATATAAAGACAAAGGAGATGAGGTAAGAAAACTACAAAAATATGAAAAGGAAACCAGGTGAAAGGAAAAATAAATATACAGAGAGACGGCAAACAGAAACAAAAGTAAAACTGACTGGATATCAAGAGACATTGAAGTTAAGGACAAAAAAAAATTATTTTACATTAAAATGCTTTATGGAGAAAAAGAAATCCAAATAAGAGGTTGAACTACAAAATATACATTTCCCATTCCTTTTTTTTTGCATATGAAACTAATTCATAATTTCTATATAAATTTCTGGAATGAATAGTTACCATTATTTGGAATATTGTTCTTATCTTTGTTATCGTTATTGATTCAAGTAAACTACAAGGGATAAATGGTTCAGTTCAAAATTTCCTGTAAGTTACTCAGATCAACATATGCCTGATGAAGGCTGGAGGGCACAATGGCCGAAACATTGTGATAACAACAACAACAAAGATGAGGACAACAGTCCAAATACAAACTAAATAAACTAATTCAGTTTTGCATAAATTTAGATAAAACAGCCAACCCCTGTGAAATTTTCACAGGTCAAGCAAGCTTTGTAATGTTCATCACAAAGCAATCTGATTTTTATATAGCTTACTTACATGGAATTCATTCCACTGGTCAATTCTTGCTTCCATCTTATCTTGTAAGTCTTGTAATGCTGACATGACAGCCTCTTGTCTTCCTTTGATGTTCTTCAGAGACTTCTCAAGGGTCATTTTGTCAGTAGCATCCAAAGATGGAATCATGCGTGAAGATGTTTCCATGATTATCTCCATTTCATCCTGACACAGGCTAGCCTCGGAGAGATATTCCTGGAAAACATTAACAATACAAGAGACCATGCAAATGAATAAGCAATATAAATTCTAACAATAATTTATGCATTAATTAAAGGGAGAATTATGTCACTGTTGTAACCTAGGGAAGGTAACTGAATAAATAATCATACAAAGGTTGGTAATGAATGATAATACTTAGGACAAGAACAAAACATTTGCCAGCAGTGCATAGAAGAAGTAGTCAACTGCTAGAAGTGAGTCAAGTGAATTCCACAATGTATCTCCAACTGCAGACCAACATACAGTATTTACTACTATATTTATGTGAATGGGGATATACCCATTATCGTCTGTAGGTATGCTACAACAGTCACCATTAAAATTATCCCACTCTGAGACATTGAAAGGTCAATGGTCTAATTGCAAATATTTTCGACTCTTTTGATCTCTTGGAAATTAGAAGAAATGTCCAGAAAATACACAACTATTTTAAATTAAAGAAAAATAGACTTCCTAAGGTAATAATACCTATTTCTCTTTTTTTTTTTAATGCCATAAACAGATATCAGTAACGTGCAGAGTTCAAATTCCTAGCTAGTCTGCTGCATTCACTTTAGCACAAACAACCTTGAGAAAGGCATGAGTTAATTTATTCCCCCACCAGCTCTGACTTAAATAGCAGAGTAGACTGGGCTCTCTATCATTGTGTCAGAAGCAGTTTAAGTGAATTAAAATTCTGGATTCCAAACAATGGTGAAGGCAACAAGAAACCACTCCACTATCTTTGTGAAATGCACAGCAATTCACAGATAATGTATTTGTGGACTGTTATGATCTCTGATGTCTCAGCTTTATTAGATGTCTTTCTTTGCAATCAATAACCTTTCTGCAATTTTGAATGAAATTCATCATTCAATCCATGGGATAGTTTATTCTCATTCTGTTTTGGGGAAATTTCAACTTTGTTAATACTGACTATTTCTTCCACTGAACCAAAGAATGGGACTTTTCAGTACCAACAACTCAGGGATTGACCACACGACTACCAGGAAACCAAATATATTTCAACAAATACTTTAATCCACTCAGCCATATGGTGAAATTTGAACAATCTAATAACAAATTTTTAGAGCCTTAAATCTAATGGCTGTATTCAGATGGTGAGACTGTATAGGTGGGTGCATGACAACTCAACACTGCCAACTGAGCACCAGAAAAATGACTTTTTATAACCAAATAAAATTAATTTATTAAGGATTAAAAACTTAATTAGTGAAGATTTTTACTTTATTAAAAAACAAATTTCTTTAAAATTTACCTTATTAAAAATAATTAATAAATATTCACTAATTAAGGTTTTAATCCTTAATAAATTACTTTTATTCGGTTATAAAAAAAGTTATGTTTTTCTGGTCCTGAGTTATCTTGGCATTCAGTCGGTGGTGTTGAGTCGTTCCTTCCCATATAGGTATCCTTATTCAGTGGAGCATTTTTCAGTATCAGAGGATCCCAGATAGTATTCATCTCTATGCTAGGTGGACTGAGGAAGTTTTCAGTGTTTAGGATGTGCACTGATTATTTCAGTCATCTTATTTTCCAGCATCGTTAACCATTACCATGACTTATTTCCACAAGATTTGATGAACATCTTTTTCCTTCTACATATGATCAGCTTGATTTCAATATCTCTACCTAGATATATGCTTTTTGAGTTTCTTCAATCATTAATTTAATGGGTGTTTGGTCTTCTTGCCACTTTCAACTTGTCACTCAGCCCAGAGATTGAATTAATTGATTATACTACCAAATTCACAAACCAACGTTTAATCCTATAGAGTCTAGGCCATTATCCCAGTTTAAAGCATTGGTTAGTGAATTTGGTGGTATAGTAGTTGTGTGCTCAATCCTTGTGCTAAGTAGCACAGATAGACTCGGTAGAAACAGCACTAGCAATAACTGAGCAGTAATAAAAAGGACAATTAACCAAGGCAAAGCAAGATAATTAAAGTAAATGGGTGCTAGGTGCAAAAAAAAAATGTAATTCAACAGACTGTTTTTTCCCAACCATTTTTTCTTTTTATTAATCAACTTTCATATAGAAAAAGGTAATCAAATCAATGAATGTATGGGAATAGATGGTGGTTCAGATGAAGTCACATTTTACACATGCATTTAAAATTTTCACCAACTATAAAAAAAAATTCTTTGGAACAAATAGTGTAAACTTGACCATAACACTTACTATATATATGTATGTATTGATCTCAACTTGGTATCTATTCCAATAACCCAACCATTTGCTCCAATTTTGATAGTAAGTCTGATCAATCTGATAAAGTCAAGTTGGTGGCTGATGTCAAAAACAACATTCAGTCTGTTGTTAAAAGGTGGCTCATTAATTTTAACACCTTCAAAAGAAAACTGCTCTCTATTAATCATCTGAGAAACCCCTCCCATCAACATAGCTGATGTTAACCTCCAGAAGAGTCACTCATTGTGTCTTCTTGAGCTAAAGTTCTTGGCTGACATGTAGCAGGAAGACTATATTGAATCCATTGCTAGGTCAGCTGCTAAGAAAGTTGGTTCAAGATTTCATGCAAACCATTCTCTCTCTCCAGAACCTATCTTATATATTTATGTGTCTACCATTTACTTATGCTTAGAATAATGCTGCCCCATATGGTCCGGTGCTCCTGATATTTATCTAGAGCTCCTTGATAAAATCCAAAGAAGAATCAGCAATATTATTGGTCCTGATCTGGAGTCTCAGCTTCAGTCACTTTCCCACTGCCATAAAGTTGCCACTCTGTCTTTTCTATAAATACTTTTATGGTAATTGTTTGGATGAGCTCTTCACTATAGTACCTAGAATTTATGAATTTAAACATAGTAATAGACTGGCAATGAGGTGTCATCAATTTACAGTTGAGTTGGCTAGATGTAAAAGTTCTATGCTAACAGTTTCTTTTCTTGCACTTCTCACTTGCTCCATGCTTTCTGGCCAACTTTAATCTTCAAAAATTTAAATGCAATGCCATTAGATTCAGTTAGGAGGTAAAATCTCCGTCTGAAGCCATAGTTTGTAAGGTATCATAACTACATAAATCAGAATGGCTGTGCATTTGAAGATGAATAACAAACATTATGTTCAAAGATTGGCAATCTACAATCCAGAATCCAAATCCGGCTGTGGAAGAATTTTGGCTAGCATGCAAAAATATGCTTGGAACTTAAACTCATCTAAGTTTTTCTTGTTTTCAGTTTTTCACAAGACCATACTGATCAAGAATGGCATATTTTTTTAATTTGAGGCAAAATAGCACAGAACAGGTAATTCTTGTGTTTCAAGGTATTTTTACAGAATTTATCTGGTGATACACACTTAAACGATTATATATCTTTCAATACATAACTGACAAGGCAGATTTTTTCCTACAGTAGGTTGCCATTTCTTTCTGCAGTAGACCATTTGCCAGGCTATAGAACCCGGTCTGTCCTGCTATTTGCCCATAGCTGAGGGGAGAAGAGGAGGATTCATATCTTTCCCAATGGTATTAGCACATAAGTGAATGTAATGGATTTGACTAGAATTTGGACTTGGCCCTCAGATTCCTCAATCTGAGCTACTATCCATTACTTCACTGTACAATTAGAACTAATGCAATATGAACCAATGTTTTATTTACCTTGATCTCATCCAGCTGATTCAGCAAGTTTCGGTGATCTGAATCATCCACCGATCTACATTCTAAAAGTTTCTCAGCTCCATTTACCCAAGCTGTCACCTGCTTCATGGATTGCTCCAACTGACGACGGTCACTCATGGCATCACTGATATATTTTTCTTTCTCTTGGTAGGCAGACTGAAAAGATTAAATTGGTATGAATTCCTGACAAATCAACATTTATAAGAAGAATTGTACATCAATCTGAAAATACATACATAAAAAATGTACATTTTTATTGTTTTTCAAGCCTTAAAATATCAGCCAAAATAATAAACACTTGATGATGGACAAAGGATATTTAGCCGAAATATCATACCTATAATAACATCTATAATAAACAAGATGGTAACAATAGTTTGAATAAATCCAAAAGTTGATATCAACAATCCTTGGTGTTTTTTGTTTTTAAGAAAATTGAAAATAAAGTATAAATACAATTTTACTGAAGATTTTGTGTTGTACAGACATATATATATATATATATATATATATATATATATATATATATATATATATCAGTGGCAACTCTGAGGGTCAGGCTTGTTGGGCTCAGCCAAAATGAATCAACATTCAAGTATATCTATTTCAAAGCATCAAAAATTTTTCATAGTGCATCATTTTCATTTTTGACTTCAGCTGTATCCAAAATTATTTTAACTCCATGCCTCAAAATAAACTGTTTCAGTGGCATTCAACATTTGAAGTGATGATAACAGGGCAAAAAAGTGACCACATGTGTGAAAATGGTGGAAGGATTCCAGTCAAACATATCACCACTAGGCAAGCTGGACACTAAG
This sequence comes from Acanthosepion lycidas, assembly GCA_963932145.1. Lineage (NCBI taxonomy): Eukaryota > Metazoa > Mollusca > Cephalopoda > Sepiida > Sepiidae > Acanthosepion > Acanthosepion lycidas. The sequence goes on from OZ010589.1 coordinate 55,614,520, forward strand.
AGTAATGCTTCAGAAAGATAGAAGCTCTGGAAACAGATATGGAATAACTACAGCATTGTGACCAAACAAAATAAGGAATACCAAACGGCACTATTTTTTTCAAGCTATCTGACGTGTTAATAGATTATGATGGTTTTCAATTCACTTCAACAGAAAACAAAGATAACTTGGACACAGTAATAGCCAAGTTTGATCAACATTTTATTAGACAGACCAACGAGACGCATGAACAATATGTCTTCAACAATTTCTTTTCTTTATCATCTGTAAAAGATAACAGAGTGGTTTCCTGTTCTCAAATCCACAGTTTTCCTTTATCTTAGACTAGCTGCCACCTTAAGCCAGAGAACCCAGTCTACTCTGCTATTTAATCAATAGCTAGAGGGAGAGGAGAGATCAAATCATGTTTTATCTTAAGGTATTTGTGAAAAAGTGAATGCAACAATATTGTCTGAAATCTGAACCAGGACTGTGGGGTTGGAACACAAAACTTTCAGCTCCAACTCCTCCATTTTTGGCACTTCAGACTCCTCTTTATGTAATTAAGTGATTATGGCCTACATCTCATAAATGCATACACTCCTGCTTGAGTAGGCCTATATCATTATAACTGGTTTATATCAAAGAATAAATATATTGTGGTTTTATATCATACCTATTCATTCTTCAATAGTTTCTAACAGAATTAAAGATAAAATCTTTGAAAGAATATAAAAGAAATAACAATAAAAATGCTATAATGTAAGACTCTTTACATATATATATATATCTCTTTGTAAATAAGAAATAAGTACAGAACATAAATAAAACTATATTTTAACAGAAGTTGAATCTTTTACAGGATGTAAAAGACATAACAAAAATAAAAATTCTATAATGTAATGCTTTTTACATAAAGTGTAACTTCAACTGGAGTTGGTATAGCTTTACCTACTCCAACTCCAGTGACCTCTTAATTGCCTGACTCCGCAGCCTTGATTTGAACTTGGATTGCTAGCCACTCCTTCTGTTCTGATGACTACTATTTGATACACACATTCCATATAATAGATGTAGATAAACCTACCTTTGTCTTTTCATGCAGATTTTCAACATGAGTAAGTTTCTGTTTCAAGTTATCTCCCATGGCATTTTGTGACTTTTTACTGTTAGTTTTCAGAATATTCACCCTCTTCATGACCTCTTGGAACAGTTGCTAAAAATAAAAAAAAATACACATACAGTAGCAATAAAAACAAATACCATTTAGATAACTTGCTTCACTAAAATGCCAAACCAGATATTAACCAAAATTTCAATCATGTTTATGCCTTGCACAGTTGGGCATGATTGAAAAGTTTTAAAACTTTACCCCCAACCCAATCAAGGGAAAAAACAATTCACTGAGACAAAAATGTTTAGAAAGTGCCTTGATCACTAGATCATCCACAACAAACTTGCACTGTGGCTCATACTACATTTCACCATTCTTGGTAGTTCTATTATCATAGTGTGGAATATCTAATAAAAAATGAGGTAAAAAGGAAAAAAAGAATCTAAATGAAATCAGCTAGATTATAAACTGAAAACACATTAAAAAAAAACAAAAGAAAATAATTTAAAATTTAGAATTACCAGCATCTCTCATTCTTGCCTGAATGTAGTTGTATCAACATAAACAAATCTATTCCAAGGAAGTCCTAAAGGACAAAACATGTTACACAAAAACTTTATCCCACTTTGTCATACAACTTTTCCCTAAAACTGTTCTCTCTCTCTCTCTCTATATATATATATATATAGAATCATTTGGTACACGCCCCCATTCAACCAAATGGTTAGTAGTAAGTAGGACATAAATTTCTTGCTTTAATTGAAAAACATTTTCCAAGAAATAATACTCTTATTAAAATTTTAACAAAAACACCCTAAAATTAGGCTATAGTTGCACTGATAATTTAGAAAAAAATTATAAAAAAACACAATGATAAAATTTTAAATAAATACTTACACCCAAATCAAAAAAATAGTGATTCAGAAATAAGAATAAATAATAGTGAAGAAAAATTATGTAACTGTAGGAATCATATAAATTGTCTACTGAATAATAAACATTTCACAGAATCTATAGTTTACCAATGTACTATCTCATCTATTGAGAATCCTAATATTAAAACATTTTATATTGATAGCACTAAAAATAATTTTAAATTAAGGTGGAGCCAACATCTACCTTCCTCAAAAATAATTTGTATCATAACCAAACATCCCTATCCAAATATTTTTAGCATTTAAAAGAAACAAATAAAGCTCCCATAGTAAAATGTAAATTATTTAAAAAATAATGAGAATTTGTAGGTCTTTAAATGACCATATCTTTTGTGTCTATATGAAAAGTTATATATTAAGTTTCTAAAAAATAAGGATTAATTAAATCAAAGAAAAAAATAACTGTTTCTTGTAGACACTACATTGTTTACTTTAAAACATAATTAAAAAATTTCATAATTATCTATTATTTGATCACAAATACATAAAAATGCATAATTAAATTCCTAAATTTTAAATCTTAATTTTAACAATACAATATCTAATATACTAAAAAATATAATAAACATTACAGATATTTTAGATCTTTGTAAATAAAATATAAAATATGGCTTAATCATATTTCAAGCCCCTTTAAGACAATCCTAATGTATTTTATAAAAAATTAAAAAAATAATAAAAATGCCAATGTATTGTAGTGTATCTTATGTATGCCCCTAAAAAAAACAAACAAACAAACAAAAGAACAGATAAGATGATATGTCCTCATATAAGGAAGCCAGTATCGACAGGTAGAAATCACAAACATACACGTAACTCTTAACCTATATTTACAGTTTGCCATCTTAAATTAGTTTTAAATTATTTACAGAATCAAAGACAGCAGTTTCTTTGTTCATCATATAATAATTGCATTTAAGAATGATTTTCAAACTTAATTTTATCCTTCATCTTTTTAAAATTGTCTAATTATCACAGAAAAAATATGTGATGTTTAATTTTTAATAAATGACCCACAAATGAATGTCATATTTTATGCAAACATCTCGTGGATAACAAAAGTTCAATACTTACCTCTTGTTTCTGACGAGTGTAGTTTAACTTGTCCAAGTTGAGCTCAAGGGTCTCACGAGTTGAAAATTCCCTGATACGTAGTTCAAGCCACTGAATGGTCTCATCAAGAGATTTACTGATTTCCTTGCCTTCAAGTTCTTTTCTTTCACAGTCTTGGATCTCCTGATCAATGGATATCTTCAATGAGTTGATCTTTCCTTGTAGAATCTGTAACTGAGCAGTTAGACTGTGACCATTGTTGTTGGAAGATTCTAGGTCAATTTGGTGAGCTGTCTCAATAATTTGGCTCAGAGATTTTTCTATCTCTTGCACATCATTATAAGCAATCTAAAATAGGAAATAATAAAACCATAGTTTATGGAATAGAAATTGGTTTCAATAAAACAGATATTTAGTTCATTTAAGAAGCTTCCAGAAAAAAAAATGTTTTCAACTGAGCATTCAATTGCTTTCAAAAAAGAATTAAAAAGAATAATATGATTGGGAATTTTGTATATACCTAGAAGTTTTAGCTAATATTAACTTTCATCAGTTTTAACCAAGATTAGTTAAAATTGAGATTCAGTAACAACACACACACACACACACATATATATATCCTTTTTCTAAAGACATTTCAATTCTGTGCCTGCATGATTCATTAACACATTGGAGAATTTCCTCTGTCATTTTACAGTGTTCATTCTTAATTCTTTCTTTAAGTTCATTGATATCTCTTGGGTGTGTCTGAGAAACTGATTTGAAATGGCCCCACAGAAAAAAAAATCCAAGGGTGGTTTGGTAACCTTGGTGGCAACTCAACATGACCTCTTTGAAATTATTTACATTATTTGGACTATTGTCCTCATCTTTGTCGCCATATTTATCACAATGTTTCGGCCGTTGTACACTCCGGCCTTCTTCAGGTGGTTAGAATGTCAAACTGAACCCTTTATTTTGCTCACTGGGGTAGACTGTTCTAGTTCCATGTGCCATGTTTGATGGATGTCAGTTGTCAGTTATCTCCTGTTAATTTTCCTCTGAAAGTTCTCCACTGCCTTAACCAGGTATTGAACTCACACTCTTTGGGTTCTGTCATTGGATCTAACCAACGCCTTTATCCACTGTGCCATGCGTCCTCAATAAAGGAATCAGTTCGACATTCCAACCACCTGAAGAAGGCCGAAGCGTACAACGGCCGAAATGTTGTGATAAATATGGCGACAAAGATGAGGACAATAGTCCGAATAATATAAATAATGTACATAATACCTCATCTCAGAAATATAGACAGACCTCTTTGATGTATCCATTAACCACTATGATGCATGACTTTTGCCTCATCCTCTATGTGTGTGTATTTATATATATAACAGATATTAATGGTGAAAATAAAGCATACATATCTGGAAGGTACTTTAAATGTAGATGGTACAATTATAGTTTGTCTTATAAACTAGCAAATCTTAGATACTCTACCAAACTTGCTAAGCCTGTGAAGAATTTAAAAGAAAAAAAACAACAGGTATCAATTGATAAAGAGGAAAATTTTTAAAAACATCAAAACCATACAACAACTTAATCTATATATCTATCTATATGTTAGTATAATCCATTTAACAACTACATATGATTAGTGGTAAGAATGATATATTTGTCAGTTCCCCAAAATGGAAATTACTCATGACTAATCTATATATCTATGTTATGACTTAACAGATTTAATTTGGCCATCTTGTAATAAGCTATAGAATAAACTGAGAGAAACAAATTCGTGTTAAAAGTGATTAAATTTATGTGTAGTGGTACACAAGGTGAGGAGGTTCTCTGTTGTTTTATTACAGAAAAATCTTCATTTTAAAAATAAAACAAGATTACATAAACACCATTTCTTTAATGAAATCATCAATAATTACAGTTATAAATGTAGGGATACAGAAGGCAATTGTCTCCCTTTGATGGAAATATCAGGTTGGTGCAAAAATAATGACGTAATAATGTCGTTTATTGATGTTAAAAAATATGTCAAAAAACAACATTATTACGTCATTATTTTTGCACCAACCTAATAAGTAATGTGATGGCTACTTATTGATGTAACTTCATACAGTGATAAGAGTGGCCACTCATTCAGTTTGTTTACAGCAGCCAAACTGAGAGGTTGCTTTCATTAGCCCAAGACCCCTATGGCCTGGGCAGAAGCTAAATCTGCCTCCCCAGCAGCTCACAAGTCCATGCCACCGTTTCCTTTTGGGAATATATATTTCCCAGATATAGAAAGAAATTCTGGTTGACAGTCCTCAATTTGGAAAAATCCAAGACTTGCTACTTCCTCTTTGTGGAATAGGTCCTCACCTGGAACATAGTAGATGATTCCATCCCACTTGAATGTATAGTCCCTAAACATGGTTTCTCCAGATACAGGAGTATCTCCATATTATATTCCTTTTTTTTGTTCATTTAAAAATAAAAAAACATTTCTTCTTTATAGAAAAAATTATTGTTTCAGAAGTAAAAGATGTTTACAAGTATGATTTTCCATAGTGAAAGTTGCCAATATGATGAAAATGTTACCTTCTTCAAAAGTTTAAAAAATTCAAGAAACATTGTTTATGTGGTTATGTATGACAGATCAAGTGGGAATGAAACAAATGAAAATTTTGAAGAAGTTAAGCAGGCCATTCAGAAAGACAAAATGGGCTACAAGTGAGAAATGGGATAGATGAAACTGTTAGCATAGAATATATGGTTATATCTAGCCATTTCAACTGTAAAATGAGGAGACCTAGCTGCCAATCTAGTACTGCACTTAAATTCATAAAATCTAGATACCAAAGAGTCATCAGAATATCTACTATGAAAATATTTATAGAAAAAGCACAAGGAGACTGTTATGGCAATGAGAAAATGACTGAAACCAAGATGTCAGGTGAAGATAAAAGACACATTTTACTGTAACTAGCAGAATTCTTTAATACAGTATAATGTATTTACCAACTATTTTTGTTAAATTTTAACTTTTTCTTATTCATTTATTTTTTTCCCTTTGTTTATTCAATTGCTTAAACAACAAATGATTTTGGTAGTGGAGTTGATTAAGTTTTAGTCAAATTTAAGTGCATTTGCTTATAAACACATAAATTCTAAAAAAACAAAAAAAAAAAAACTTATAAAGCAAATTTAAGTCAAATTAAGATGGACTAAAATTGAAAACTGCTTACTTTGTATTGGTCCAGTTTTTCAGTTGCAGGAATATTTTTTTCTTTTAACTTGTCAATCCTTTGGCGGCACTGGTCCAATTTTGCTTGAAGATCTGCTTCTCTTTTGGCATAATGCTCACGATTACTGACAGCATTCAGACACTTTTCTTGCATTTGAACAACCTGGTCATTGAGCAGAGAGTACTTGGTGAGAATACGTTGGATAGTGTCCACATTGCTTGTTTGGCCACTGCTGGTCAGTTTTTCAATATTGGCACCAAGTTTAGCCACAACTATTTCTTTTGTTTTAAATTCAGAACTCAGATTCTGGAAAAAAAAAAAAAAAAAAAAAAAAAAAAAAAAAGAGAATTTTAAAAAATGAGATCTCAGTGTTTAACTGACAATTTATTACATTCTAATAAGATTTGGTTTATTTTGTTTTACAGTATATTGATCTCAATCGGTTATTTAGTACCAACAAGATTTTTGGGATAGGTTCATATAAATAGAATATGTATTCTCTGTAAGAAATCAGTTTGTTGAACAGGTTTCATGGACGTATCTTTGAAAAGAGGGTTTTTGTCGAGAGTCAAATGTATTGCTGGTAATATTTTTCATTTTCAAAAATGTATTGCATGATAATATTTTTTTTCTTAAAAAAAGTGTAGTGTTTTGCCCCCAGTTCGGGGGTTAACTATTTGCCTATAGCTTGAACCCTAACAGATTCTACCACCTTGGGTCAAGTTGGACCTGGGAACACCACCAATTAAGAGGTGGTTTCACGCTCCTCAAAACCACCTGATCAGAGGCCTTGCTATTAGACGTAGTTTATAGTCTTACCCAGGACACTGATATATAGATTGATTATACTCATGACCTAGCTATCATTGCAGGCACCATTACCAATGCCACAGTTCTACATCATCTAGAAAATGCTTCCAATGATGTTGGACTATATCAATGCTTCTAAAACTGAATTTATAGGTTTCAACCAACAAGGTTCAATACAAACTGTCTGAAGTGAATCAATAAAATCTAATCAAATCTTTTACATACCGAGGAAGTGAAATCAATTCTACTGTAAATGATGTGAACATTTGCATAGCTAAAGCCTGGGATGTCTTGAATAAAAAGGATATAATCTACCAGATAATCTCAAACAGAGATTCTTTCAAGCCACCATAGAGGCAGTGATAATGTATGGTGTCAGTGCTTGGAGATAAGCCAAGAATCTAAGTTTGATGTAACTTACACTTAGAAACTGAGAGCTATACTTAACATCTCTTGGAGACAACATCCAACTAAATCACAACTCCATGATATTTCTACAATCACAGAATGCATTTTGCAGGACATTGCTGGCAAGCAAAACAAGAACATACCAATGATCTATTGCTCTGGACATCTAGCCATGGAGCAAAAGCAGTTGGTCGCCCAGCAACCATCTACATTGACCAACTATGTTATGACACAGAATGCCACCCTAATGACCTTCTGACCTTAATGCAGGACTGTAATGGTTGGTGTGATAGACACATGAATGTCTGAGCTAGCTTGACTGAATAAAAAAATATAATAGCAAAGTTAGGCTAGTTAGAAATATTTGTAGTTTATAGTGTCTTGCTAGGCTAATTTTTACTCACATCCAAGTTTGTACCTACCATTTCCTCCAGAATGGCTCAATATCTTCCAGGTCTTATCTGTGAGATATTTTGGAGGGGAAAGGTGGAGTATATTCCATCAGATGTGGTAATTATCACTCACAATCATAAATCCTGTAACCCATTAGAGTTATAAGGGTACCACACCTACTGCAGCCATAACAATAGTGAGTGTGACAAAAGCAGGACAGCTTAACAGATTCCATCTCCCTTCAGACTGGTTTTGAATTCAGAGTTGTCCTAGATTGATCTCCCTACCAATGTTAAAGTGCACAGTGTGCTGTGTGATTTAACCCAATAACTAAAGGAAAATGGATTTATGCCTTATTCCAAGGGCAAAAATCTATGCCATATTTGATTTAAATGTCTTCTCAAAATTTTATATAATACCTTGTGCATATGAATATACATATATTTAATTTTATTTTATTCAATGAATATTTATGCATGTGTTTTTTTTTTCATGGGTGGTCGCTGGCTCAGCTCACTCCTCTTGTGAGGGGTTGTAGCCAGTGCCTGCATGTATAAAAATGCACAAATAAAAGAACTGACTTATTTTGAGCATTTGACAATCAATTTATAGTATTCATAATAGTTTAGTAACACATGTGCTTGGTAAAATTTTCATCTCTCTTTATCTCTCTCTCTCTATTATATATATATATATATATATATATATATATATATATATATATAGAGAGAGAGAGAGAGAGAGAGAGATATAAAATATCAATTACACTGTTCTAACTGTTGTCCTTATCTTTATTGATGCATTCATGACGTTTCGCCCATTGTATTCTTCAGCCTTCTTCAGGTGATATTTGTTGAAATTTTGAACTGAACCCTTTATTTAGTCCACAGGATTGTTCTAATTCCATGTGCCATGCCACTGGATGTCACAGTTTTAGTTAATTTGTAAGTTTTTGTTCTCTCTGCCTCCAAGTTTATGTTCTCTCCATTGAGGCCATGGATTGAACTCTCAACTCTTTGGGTCAAGTCACTTTTTAGGATCAATCATTCAACCAACACTTTTATCCACAGGGCCAAAACATCGTGAATGTGACAATAAAGATGAGGACAACAGTCTGAACAATGTAAATAGTGTAAATAGTTACAATACATCATCTCAGAAATATAGACACATATATATGTGTGTGTGTGTTTGTGCGCACACTAAGTCTGCTGGAATATATCCAGCTCTTTTGAATATCTTGAGGATTTCTTTTGGTAAAAAAAGTGAATCACTCATGCCTGGCAGGTATTTTTACACTTGGCACATGCCCTCTTATTTGCTATTTGGAGTTCCTCAAAACCTATTAGTCCCTCTGAAACTCAAAGGGCAAGATTAAAGGGAATGCATTGAAGCAGCTGATGGCAATCCCAAAAGAGGACTTTGCGTTTTGCTGACTGCTTAGAACAGTGGATAGAGTAAGCATGTAAAGTTCAATAAGGAGGATTCTGAATGGAGACAAAGTGCCATTGCCTTAAGTAGATTGGATTGTTTCTAGACAGAGGTTACAAGTCTTATTAAATTCAATTGACATTTTTTTTTTCAATTTATTTTTGAATTTTTTTACTTTTCAAACAAATTACGGCACACCTGAAACAAAATTTAAAGTATTAGAAGGAAAACATGGGTTATAGACAATTTATCCAGAATGCTGATCTGGAAATTGAAAAAGTTAAAAATTAAAACTGACAGACCTCGATAACTGAATTTAATAAGACTTGTTGGGCTGAATTTTCTCTTTCTCTCTCGAAATATATATATATATATATATATATATATATATATATATACACATACACACAAATATGAGTGTCTTTGACAGAGAATAAACATCCTGAGATAAATATACATATCAAGGCAGTGCTGGAAAGTTCTCAATCGCACCACTTCCCAAAATCTCTATTTAATTGAACAACCCACAGAATTTTAGAGAGCAGGATAAAAGAAATTTGGAAATGTGTCCTTAACTGTGGAGAGAATATATGGAACATTCTTGTTCCTTGGTTCATGATCTTTTCAGCAACAATTCAGATCGCAAGTGAAAATTAGAAGAAATATGTAGTTTAAGAATATTAACCAAAATCTAAGAGAGTTTCAAAATTTCAACATTATAATCTGTATCAATATTTAGTGACAGAAAGAGAAAATAAGTAGTTGGGTATAAACTAATAGTAATGATATAATGGTAATATTAGCTGTTTCGTTTTCGGGAAACATTTGCATTCATTGACCGAGCAGTCACTGTGACTTCCAGTTAATATTTATAAAATCTTTCTCTTTAAACAATTTTTCAGAAAAATAGGTTTCTCAAGCCCAGTAGCTGTTATTGCTCTTTCAAGTATTGGTGGGGACTTTCATCATTATTCTCTTTTCAAGTTACATGTGCTGCCCAATTCAGTTGTTGCTTCTGTTGAAAGTCTTCAAGTGATGTTGTTTCTGTTATCTGATATAGTCTTTTGCTTGTGATTCTGTAATGCCAGTCCATGAGGTTTGAAGAAGAAGGATCCTTGCCGAGGTCTACAGCTGACAGTTTAGGTATTTCCGAATGAGTTTGACATCATGCATGTCATTCATATGAAAGTCTTGATCTGATAAGACTATTTAAGAACAAATTTTCAGGTTAATGTTTTAGCTTTGTAAAACCATGAAGTCTTGAGCAAAACTATTCCTAGCACAGCCTATTCTATGTCCAGTTTCCTTATCTCCTATACTAAATTTGGTTTGTAATCTATATCATACCAGATAAGAGATTTCAATAGAAATTCTTTGGTGACTACTAACATCATTAGACTTACTGAAAGATTAAAGTTCACAAACTTACTTGGTATTGTTCATGCAGTTTCTTTGCCTCTTCAACTGAGTTCCCAATAGATTTAAGTGGAGTGACTTGTCTCTCTGTTAACTCCAACCAGGAAGACAAACAATTCATGTCACCATCCACCTCATCTTGTTGACTCAGGGCAGATTCCAGTTGGTCAAGTCTGTCACAAACCAATTGATCAATCCTTCAAGATAAAAGGTAAAAAAAAAAAAAAAAAAAAAAAAAAAAAAATGAATATTAATGATTTCTCAAATTGTTTTAAGGATTGATGAACAAATAAAAACACTTCCAATAATTGATAAATGTTAAAAAGGCAATCAGAAGTGAGTTGCCTTGAGAGAGGCACCTGACTGTAAGGTAATGATTAGTAATTCACAAATTAGTCAAGCAGAACTTTATTAGTGTGGAATGAGTTTGAGTCTCACTAAGTGTCACATACCTGTGGCCTTGTGCCAAACTAAACTTAAATATTTTACCATGAGGCAATGTGGATGATTACTAAGTTCAATTCTCACTAGGTGCTCCATATTGGTGGCCTTGTATCAGACCAAACTTAGTGAGCTAACCTAGTGGACACATGCAATTCAGTAATGAACTCAATCCTATATAATAATTACTGTTGTGTATTTATTTATATCTTTCATGTCATGCTCTATGTAATTCTATCAACAAGTTAAGGTCAATCATTTTCTCATGTTGGTGTCTATTAACTTCAGTATTTCTCATGGACAGCTGTAGATAGAACTCAATAGAATAAAAAAATAAAAACAACCTCAAAATAAACATTGAAAATAAAAACAACAAAGGCAATTTTCTACAAACCAAAATCTTCACAAGAAATGTAGTGCTAAAGGAATTGGCTAAATAATTCCTTAGTATCTCCTCTTTAAGTTGTGAGTTCTGAAATGAGTTCCGAGATCTGCAACGCATTGATTGAGGCTCTTTTACTATTTTAGCAGTTTAGATATCAAGTGTAAAGATAAACAATGAAATTTTTTTAAAAACAAATTATTACAAGAAATGTAGTAATAAGGGAAGTAAAAGTGTAACCATTTCAGTGGCTTTTGCTTAAATAGTGAATTCTAAACATTTGTTATGTAACAATGAAATACATGGAATTGTTATTATGCAATAAATGTAATACAACAAAAAAGTAAGGGAACAACATACAAAGCAATATAACAATATTGCTTTGGGCTTCCTTCTATGGATTTCTGCCAATATAAGTGGGATTACCCCCACTTGTTGGTCAAAGAATTTCTTTTAATGAACTTTTAGATGCTAAAAGTTTTATATAATAAAAGGAGGGAAAGTTTCTCTTTTAGCCACAGGATGCATCAGAGATAGTGTGATACAATGAACAGCCATTTTTAACCAGAGGAAAACAGGGAAGTGAAGGAATGGATAAGGGGTTCTGGGAGCTCAAGTAACAACAAAACCAGAAATAGGGTGTACTTGGATGCTGATCTATAACAACAGCCATTATTGGGATTGTAGTCAGTGCTGGTCCACCCTTGGCAGAGATGGACTTGTCTTTCACAAGGTTCCAATGCTGTCCATTTGTATTATCAGCCACATTGTTGTGGTACTTGATGGGCAAGGAGTCAGTAGGGGAAAGACTTGACATAGCAGAAGTTGTCTCAAATGTCACCTACCAGCCAAACTAGACGAGCGGGCCAAGCCTTCCATAAAACATCTACATATGAGAAACAGTATTCACATTCTTATTTATTGATGTGGCATTTGTCATTTATCATGTTGCCTTTTGAGCATGCAGCACTCTTTCCAAGTTTTCAGTGTACACTGACGAGATCTAGAATAGAAATGCAATTTGGGGTAATCATTGGCTGTTTGTATATTGTATGTTTACAATAGGAAGTGTTTCCTCATCTGCACAGGAGGCCTTTTAGCCATCAGTGAATCTCATATTGCACTTTAAATCATTGAGTTTGCTACCAAGGTGAGAAAAATAAATATATTCTAATATTTTTTTCAGTACAGTATGTGTAGTTACAAGACTTGTTACTCTATGTTTTCTTTTTCTTCATATTGTTTGCAATACAAGGCCCAAGAGTCACTTAAGATACAGGGTTACTGAATGAGATTGTTGTTTAGCTGTAAGAGGAGGATGTAAGAAATGCATATTATGGGGATATGTAGGATAGATAATGGCTGACCCTAAACATGAAGAGGTTATGATCATAGAAGTATCCTTTTGGGAGTCAGTTCCACAAAGTAACATTTTTGGCAAAAAAGGTATTTGAGCGGAACTTCTACTTTACTAATGGAATACAAAGAGAATGAGCTGACCTCATGACATAGTGAGTCCTAGTTGTGAATATTTGGAGTGTTGAGACTAAGGATTTCAGATTGTTTGAACATCTGCCATGAAAATAATGATGAAGTAGTGAGAGGCTAGCAATGTTTTTGTCTGCAGGAAGGGGGTTTAGAGTAGAAAATAATCCATCACCAACAAGGCCGCATAAATCCTTTTGATCTCTGACAAAGTTGGAAAATGAGGACAGGGTAGCTCTAGCCCAGGTATGGCAGCAATACAACATTTTTGGTCTGAACTGACTATTGTAAAGACAGAGCATGTCAAGTGGTAGAATAAAAATATTGTCAGTCACTCAAGAGCCATCACTATTATCATCACCTTCATTATCATCTTTGAGATGTTTTGAATCATGATCAGATTCACTTGCAGAATAAAATGACCCAGGATAAAAAAATTTTTCCCATGATATCTCCCCACCTACCGACTTGGACAATTTTGCTGTTACATCTTTTATATATATATATATATATATATATATATATATATATATATATATATATATATATATATATGTGTGTGTGTGTGTGTGTGTGTGTGTTTTACTTTGGTGATATGATGAATGTATATTTTGCTACCAAAAATTAGAGTCAAACAATCCCATCATAACAAACTAGATAATTTTTTTTCCTCTTACTGTTTTTAACCTTCATTTTTTATGTATGTATCTCCTATCTCCGCCCACACCAAGAAGATAAAAAAAAAAACATTGTCACGATCATGAATCCCATAACCCATTAGGGCCAGAGGTGCAGCATGTACTGCAGCAATAGCAGCAGTGGGTGTATCTTGGGCAAGATTTCAGGCTGGTTTTTAATTGAGTCTTCCTAGGCTAGAGAACCCAGACTGTTGTGTTACTTAATCCAATAGCTTAGAGGAGAAGAGATAAATTCATATCTTTCCCAAGGGCATTTGAGTGAAAGTGAACACAAGAGACTAGACTGGAATTTGAACTTGAATTGCTGATTCCACTTTCCATATCAGTATCCATTACACTATTTGCACATTCACAAAAAGAAAATTTGTACAAATTAGTTGAAAAGGAAAAGAAAGAAGTCTGACTGGTTTTCTTACCTGATTGTTCTTTCTTCAAGTGATTTCATTTGCTCGTCAACTTTTTCTTTGTCATCATTTGACATCCTGGTTTGCAACTTTTCTGATTGTTTTTGCATATCTGGCAACTGATTTCTATTTTCCTTGCATTTTTTACTGAGTTTCTGTGAAAAAAAACAAAAAAAAAAACAAATCTATCTGTTAATATGCAATTGCCATAGAAGTTCTCTTCATGAGTAACAAGAGATCTTAAAATGACAGGCCTTTTAAATAAGCATCCAACAGACCATTCTTCCTTTTATGTGCTTTACTTCTTTTCAGCAAGTCAGTAAAGCCACTAAAACAGAAGGGGTTACTGTGTGTCGAAGAATTAGAAACAGAAAACATTACTAAGGGGCGTGAACAAAAATGGTATTCAAGAGGAGAGTAGATAGTGATTGACAAAAAAAAGAGAAGGTACCATAGTGAAGAACTCATCCTAACAATTGCCATGAAAGTATTTATAGAAAAAGTTCCTTTCAGGACGTGGGCATTCATGGCTCTCCATAACTTCCTATCCTTTGTAGCTCATAGCAATGTTTGTCTTTTTACAATTCCTCCCATTCTATATTCTCTCATCTATTTACACAAGTTCATTAGGTAGATTTACTTGCTCTTTCCATCCACCACTCTAGACTTCCTGCAAGTGTCATGTTCTCCTAGCCTTCTTTTCTCCTTATGTGTCCTAGAAATTTCAACTCTTTCTAATGTTACGTAAAAAGTGTCCTTTTTGTTTCATTTTCCTTAAATCATTCTTGCTGCTCATATGCTTCATCCAGGGTATTTTTCAGCATCCTTCTGTAGAACAACATATTTCAAAGAAAAAAAAAAAAAAAAATGATTGCTATGCCTTATGAAGAATTTTCAAATCAAAACCACAGTAACAAAATCCTTTTTAAAAGTCATCTTCATAATTAAATTGAAGGTCTTGTAGCTACTAAACCATAATGGTAACACTGTACAGTAATTGTTTTCTTCTTTTCAGATATTATGCCTAAATAACTAACAAAAGTGAAAAACCCATCTTTGTTATACAAATACTTACCTTATTATAATGTAATAATTAAGAATGTACTGAGTATACAAAGGGAAGTAATCTTTACTAAAAATGTTAGTTCATTGTATTAGCCTGTCCTGTTAAATGAAATTTAAAGCATTGAAAGAGAAAATACTATATCTTTTTAAGATAAAATGTAATTAAAAACAATGGAAAACTGAGAATAAGTGGAAAAAATGAATGAAAAATAATATAAATGAATAATAATAAATTAAAAAGAATACAGTTGAAAAAAAGGGGGTAACAATGATTTTAAGATGGGGTCCATAAAGTAAACCAAAAAAGGAAGAAAGGAGGAGCCAACATCGGAAATGAAAGAAAGGAGCCAACATCGGAAATGAAAGAAAGGAGCCAACATCGGAAATGAAAGAAAGGAGCCAACATCGGAAATGAAAGAAAGGAGCCAACATCGGAAATGAAAGAAAGGAGCCAACATCGGAAATGAAAGAAAGGAGCCAACATCGGAAATGAAAGAAAGGAGCCAACATCGGAAATGAAAGAAAGGAGCCAACATCGGAAATGAAAGAAAGGAGCCAACATCGGAAATGAAAGAAAGGAGCCAACATCGGAAATGAAAGAAAGGAGCCACCATCAGAAATGAAAGAAAGAAGCCAACATCGGAAATGAAAGAAGGAGCCAAAAAGTAAGAAGCGACAAAAAAGTACTAAAGATGATAAAAAATTAAAGATCTAAAAGTAAGTAAAAAGGACACAACAGAAGTAAAAAAGGAAGAGAAAAGTGCAAAAATATTTTAAATATATAAAATAATATGAAAGCAAAAAAAAAAAGAAAAAAAAAAAAAGGAGACAAAAATAAGTGAGAAAAAGATTTAAGGGTTGTATTTTTATAGATTTAAAAAACAGATTTTATAGATTAAATTATGGTACATAATAAATGTCAATGATTTGAGGCTGGGTTTTACACAGCCAGATGCTCTTCCGACACAGACAGTTGTCCAAGTACACAGAGTGTGTTTATTGAGTCACTGTCCTAGCCAAACATACACACATATGTATCTACACAAACATGTTGGCTGTTGGCTCCCATAAGAAGCTCATCTACCCTTTGACATGTATTGCATACCACCCTCATCACCAGTAGAAAAGCTAGTAAGGGAACTGGTTTAGATGACACCCACCCATCAATGCAGCAGGTTGTATTGAGTTATATGTTACCAGTAGCAGTCCTAAGCCTGACCTGACCTGACTTGACTTTAAACTGAGAATCAAAACTAAAATTCAAATCAAAGTTTACCTGATATTCATCAAACTGATTTCGGAGAATAGATGTTGCACAATCTAGATGAAGTGGAGTTGAACATTTTATTTCAGTTTCATTACACCAACTTCTCAGTTTGTTGCATTTTGCCTGGAACTTACAGAGCTGGTCAAAATGATATCTGAGATCTTTGGAATTGGCTTGTGCTTGCTTCTTGATGCTTCCATAGCGAGATTCAAAACCTGAAAAAAGAAAAGTAAAAAAACAATCATACAGAGAACACAACCCAAGTGTGTAACTTTTACTGACAAAAGTCTCTGTGAATGATTTTTCATTCATTAGTCACTAAATTGTACTGAAGATAAATCTTAAATTCCTACTATCATTTTAATTTATATTAAAATGATGCCAGTTGGAGATATAATGTCAGATGGTGACAACAAAAAATTACTACATTTGTGGTATATCCAGTACCTTCCAAGATAGTACACTCATGCAAATTAAATCTATTAAATTTAAAGGTGTGTAAGTTGTAATGGCAATTAAATCTGGCTAGTGATTAAATAAGGAACAAGGAGGAAAGCTTTTATGAACTTAACATGCTTCAATATTTATTGAGCTTCATCAGAAATTTTGGATGTGAAATAATGCAGACTTTCAATTTTTAAAATTCTTGTTTGTTTTGTTTTCAATGGTTGTGTAGATACCATATCATTAATTTTAGGGGATTATTTTGCATGTATGTGTGTAGACAACAAATAAAAACAAAACACAGAATTTAAAAATCCAAATAACTCCACATTATTCTATATCCTGAATTTCTGCTGCACTTAAATAGCACATATAATTTATAAAGAATTTATACATCTAGCCACACTGATGAGCTGTGATACTGTGAAACAGTCTGTCTGTGGATGACTATATATAAATATATGATAAAATATTTCTTTCTGAATTTCTGGGATGAGGAAATATCATTATTTACACTATTACATTTTAACTATTGTCTTCATCTTCGTTATCATCACATTTTGACTGGTGTGTTATTACGTCGGGGTAACCTATAGAGAATATACCTAGACATGGTCAGTGGAACAAGAAAAGTCTACTCCCTATAGATTAAATAAAGGGTTCTGTTCAGAATTCCCTGTAGGTTACCCAGATTGTTATACACCTGATTAAGTCTGGAGTGCACAATGTCTGAAATGTTGTTATAACAACAATAAAAATGAGGATTTGGTTGGTTGGTTGGTTGGTTGTTTATCTTATGGTATATCAAAACCTCAGTGAGTCATTTAATGCCAACAAAATTTTTGAAATAGATTCATAGTGATAGTTTGGTAAAAAAGGTGTGTATGTATACATATATATTTGAACCATTTTTCAATTACTCATATTTTTGAGTACAATCCAACTTCTTTTAGGAAATTTACAATCTTGGATGGTTTTATTTTTGTAAAAAGTTTTTTAAATTACTCACTTGGTAATGTTTTGTCCACACTAGATCAAAATCTACACACTCTAATAGTATATGTTCCACTGTAAATTTCTCTTGGCATGTAGTGCATATTGGGCATTCTGTGCCCTCTAGTAAATAATGGTCAGTGATATAGGTGTTCTTTTCTATTTTTGTATTCTGATTTCCATTCTCCAATTTTTTTTTTCAAAGAATGTATAACTGTTTGTATTACTGGTATTTTTTTTATTTTTATTACAAAGTATTTCTGGTATTTTTTTATTTTTATTACAAAGTATTTCTGGTATTAAAACCTATTTTTATTTTTATTTTTTTTTTTTTTTTACCTATTTTTTCCTTATTTTTTCTGAATATAAATAATGTAAATAATAAAGAAAAATATAGTTTTAAAATGTGCTATATTTACGGGTAAAGTTTTTCAATATCAAGGATAGAATGTGTGTAAATATAAAAGTGGATACTGAGGTCAACACCGAGTGGCGACAGTCTGTTTCATACTTAAAAGCAATCTTCAGGCCATGAGACTAACTAGATGATTGTGTTTAAGCATGAAACAGATAGTTGCCACTTGGTGTGAACCTCAATGTCCATTTTTATATATATATATTAAAAATTATAGTGTGCAGCTTATATTTTATATCATAAGGAAATAATTTATACAAAGAATTAAATAGCAATTTTAATGTGATTGAAAAAATTCTCACTTGACTGATTTGAACAAGAACTCTAGCATTGTGGCATCGCATGCTCCAAAACATATATTCAACTGTGAATAAATAATGTATGGGAAAATTGTGCCCTGAAGATGACAATTTGAAATTGTTGAAAGTACTTGGCACGTGTCTTCCATCTAACAACAACTCAAATATAAGGATCCTATTATTCAAGGAAGTGATAGTAAGCTAATGTCTCATTAAGCCTTGTTAGCAAAGTGATTTCGCCATTAATCACATTAACATTGCTATTTCATTTTTTGTATAAATTGTTTCTTTATGACATTATATATATATATATATATACACACACACACAATACTGTTTACAACAAAAAAAATGAAAATATATATAATGAGGATTCAAGATTGGACACAAACTGTTTTTGTACAGATCTAACATACCTGCGTAATGAGAGAAACACAACAAAGCCCAGTGATATTGAGGGGTATTGGTAGAACACCCTCACTTAGTACTAATATTATTTCAGCCTTGAAACCATAATGATCCCAAGGTTATCATCTGATAAAGCCTTCTTTAGAAACATACCCATTGTTTTATTTAGCAGTCATAAATAATCAAGTTAATAATAATCAAGTAACAATATAAATCATTTAATAGACTTTCCAGGAACTATAAATCCAAAATTTAATAAAAGATTCACCCAGTGGCTGACCTGAAAGTTTGTGTGATAAGTCCGCTTCAGAATTTGTACAGCAATCTTCACCAATTGCATGACCCTTCTTCAAGATGTTTTTCAAACGAGGATGAAAAGTTTCAACATCTTGGAGAAGTTTCTAAAATGAAATAAATAAATTTTAGTAAAACCCAAAAAAAAAAAAAAATTAAAATTAAACAATAGTAAAATGAAATATCCTCCACAATAACTCCAAACTATAAGCTTAAATATATGCAACAAGTTTCAAGTCACATTTAATTTCATGGGATCAGGGCATGGCAATAATAGGATAAAAAGTAAAAGGGTTTTCACAAAGCTGATAATGCTCAAGTAACTTAATTGAGCTTAAGAGGGTGAGTAAAATAATAGGATAAAAAGTAAAAGGGTTTTCATAATTTATTATTATATGGAGATATGACTGAACCAGGTAGAGAAATTTTACTAATTTTATTAAAAGTGTTACAACAAAAATCCTTTTTCCCTGATCAGCAATTACTATCGTTTGGCAATTATTTACTTGGATTATTAGCAGCTGAGAGAAAGAATATTAGGCTGGACACTAAAAATTCCACCACAAGTCATCTGCACTGGTTCACTTGAAGAAGTAAAGAATCAATATTGGATTTAAGGTTCTCAGTTTCTACCAACAAATTATACTACAGGAGACATTACTAACCACATATGTCTGCTAGTAGTCATGTTCAATCAGTGGTTTGGGTTTGACAAAAATTCATATATACTCATATATTCAGTTAGAAATTCATAGAATGTTACCAACTACAATAGAGACCTGAAAACTGGTTGGTACAATTAGTGTTTTTATTTTGTTTAATGTCATTTCAATACAAAGGGGTTACATTGTCTAATGAAAGTTTATTACTTTTTGAAAATTGATTTTATATACATTCACACACACACACACGCACATATGTATGCATACATATGTCAGTATTTGGGGTTATATTTTGGACAGCTTAGATTAAATGGCCCATTAGTAAAAAAAAAAAAAAAAAAAAAAAAAACATTATTTTTGGAAGAAATAACTTTTGTAAATTAGTGTTCATTAAACGTTTTCCCATGGCATAGGTCAAAATTATTCTGATTTTTTAAATTTTAGAATATGGGAAGGGAGTCTGCGTCAAATTGATTCCTGACTTCTTAAAGAGTTATCTGTAATTTATTTTTATTTACAAATGAGGCATTTGAGACTGTGCCTATGTCATGGTTAACTGCATACTACTGATGTTCTCCTTTTTCAAAATTTGTAATAGTACTTTTCTCTTTCCATACAGATCGGAAACTGGAAGAAGGCCAAAGAAATGTTATGCCAAAAAAAAAAAAATAAAATAAAACGATTTGTTTGTTTAATGACATATCAATCTAGGGGTCATTTAATGCCAAAATTTAATTTTCTTGGGAGCTTTGAAATAACAATAATTATGATATATGTTATTTTTCTTTACAATTGAATACATGGTAGATGATACTCAGAGCTTTTGGGCATATGTATGTTTGTGTGGACATAATTACTAGAGGTGGTGATACATGCATTTTATGTTGTAGCTTTTTTAAGTTATATTTTAGAATACAGTTTGATTTCTTTACAAAACTGTAGGCTATTACATGGATTAATGTCATGAAAGAGTTCTTTCACATTGGTTGGTTGATTTTATTTAGTGGCATATCAACCTCTATGCCTTATTTAATGCTGAAATCTAATAATTTGAACACAATTTTATGGCCTCAACTAAATATATTTTGAATGTAGTTGTATGCCTTCAACTACAGATAAAATGTATTGTTGGTAATTCTACTATAAAAATGGACTGCTGGTCATTTTGCATAAAAAATATATAATTGGTAATTTTACTATAAATATGTATTGTTGGTAATTTTTTTTTAATATAAAAATGTATTGTTGGTATTCTTATACTTTCATAGTATTTGTTTTTGTTTGGGGGTTCACTATTTGCCCATAGCTAGGATCCTAATAGGTACTACCACCCTAGGTCAGGGTGGATCTGGGAACAGCAGCAATTAAGAGTGGTTCCATGCTCCTTAAAATCTCCAATCTATCGATCATAGGCCTTACTGCCAAATGTAATTTATCGTCTTATCCAGGACTACCAATAAACTGAATAATTCATTGAATGTTTCTACATAATATTTGATTGACAGGTATAAGAATGGACAAACGTCTTGTATATCCCAACTGTTATCATAAATTTTCAGACAAAGTCATTTCTTCCATAATTCTAATAGAGAGGATAAATCTACTAATATCTGGAAGTACAGATAAAGATTTAGCATCCATTAGTCACTAGTGATTTTTACTAGTTATTCAAATATTGATTGCCTAAAAATGTATTTTCCAAGTTGTTTTCATCCTTCAGCTCAGTGTTTCACAACTGGTGCACCCTGAAAGTTAGCTAGTTAACAGACGTGTAATTTCTAAATTGTTTTTATATTTAAAAATTTTTAAATTTTTAAAAAGCTAGAGACACCAAGCACATAGTTTTCATGTCTAAATCAAGTTTTTGTCATTTGATAATTTAAACTGGATGCTAAACTTCTTAATCTTTAAGGAAGAGTGGAAATTCTTTTCCTTTTGCCTTCCTCAAGAGATTTAAATCAGTCATTATTGGCCTCAATAAAAAAAATGTAGCAAATTCTTTATAAATCGCTTTAAATGAAAACTGTACTGCTAATCTTGCTAATCTTCTTTGGGAATGCTAAAACAAAATTTCATATTTTCAAATTTTATGAATAATCATTCTCCGTTAAAATTTAAAGTATGCCCCAGAGTTTTTGTTATTCTACAAGTATGCCCTAAAGCAAAAAAAAAAAAAAAAAGAAAAAAAAAAGAGGTTTGGAAAACTCTGCTTCAGATATTAAAATCATCTGATGGACAAGGTTTTATGAAAACAACTAAACAAATGTTCATCACTGATGCCTTTATAACAAATTATCCTTTTTACCAAAATTTTTATGAGTGATAGCAGTCTACTCCTTTACTGAGAGTCTGCACAGCCTGACCCAGGGATGTAAAAGTATAATATAGGATCATGGGTCAAATAAACTGTTCCATTCCTGAAAGGCTACAAAACCCAATAGATACTTAAAGAAGAAATTGTAGGGACATCAGCCAAAACATTTTGATACAGACAAGGAAGCTGGTCCAAATGAATCAATATACAACAGTTAACACCACTGCATGTAAGGAATTCAGATAGAAATTAATAATATGCTTTAAATTATTTTCTGTTACCTGACAGTTCTTTTTTTGTCGTTCCACATCCTGCTTGATTATGCCAAATAAGAGGAATCTTTCCAAATCTGTTTCTTTGTTCTGAAGCCACCTGTTCAGTTCGTCCATGTCTTTTTGTAGAAATGTTCTGTCTTTAAGTCGCTGATTCCATTTGACTTGACCAGAGGCAACATTCTCCAACATTTCAGAGTATTTTTTGAGAATAGTGGAGAGATTCTTCTGTAGCTGTTGGTGTGCGGTGCTGTCTGAAGCAAGGTTTGACATTAGACTGATGCCTTGGTCATTTAGCTGGTTAATGTTACCTTCCTCTTTTTTTATTTCATCTTCCAAATTCTGCATAATATAACATCAAGAGAAAGGTTACAATAGGAAATGAGTAGATAACACTTTATTGTGGAGCAGTTGTTAACAGGCAAATTTTAAAGAGTATTAACATTGTATGGAGTTCATTCTTCCCTTGGTGTACCATACTTCAGTCAGTTATGTGCCATGTGTGATACACGCTTAGGCAATCATGTATCTTTCAATACATGACTGACGAGGCAGATTTTTTTCCCCCCACAGTAGGTTGCCATTTCTTTCTGCAGTAGACCAGTTGCCATCCAAAGCTATATAACCTGGTCTGTCCTGCTATTTACCCATATCTGGAGGTGGGAGAAGAAGAGGATTCATACCTTTCCCAAGGGTATTAGCACGTAATGCAAATGTAATAGATTCAACTGGAATTCAAACTCGGCTCTCCGATTCCTCAAACAGAGCTGCTATCCATTACTCCACCCCACTGCGCCTCCATATTTATAAAAACCATATCAAGAAAAAGATCAAAATGGAACAAAATGATAGAGTTGATAAAAGAGTAAGGAAAAGAAATTTAAAAACTTATGAGTGTTAAAGATTAAATTTACAATCAAATGGATGGCTCCAACTCCAGGTTCAGAGCAAAAATGACTGTTTTTATTGTGTATATGTAATTTTCTTCATTCATCTATGCATTCTGGCTTTTTTCACTTTTCCTTTATACACCATTTATTTATAATCGTGTCTATATCCCAATCACTAAACAAGACACTATTTTAAGTTTCAATTCTGAGCAAACACAGGACGATGACATCAAGTAACGTCTTGAGCAAACACAGGACGATGACATCAAGTAACGTCTTGAGCAAACACAGGACGATGACATCAAGTAACGTCTTGAGCAAACACAGGACGATGACATCAAGTAACGTCTTGAGCAAACACAGGACGATGACATCAAGTAACGTCTTGAGCAAACACAGGACGATGACATCAAGTAACGTCTTGAGCAAACACAGGACGATGACATCAAGTAACGTCTTGAGCAAACACAGGACGATGACATCAAGTAACGTCTTGAGCAAACACAGGACGATGACATCAAGTAACGTCTTGAGCAAACACAGGACGATGACATCAAGTAACGTCTTGAGCAAACACAGGACGATGACATCAAGTAACGTCTTGAGCAAACACAGGACGATGACATCAAGTAACGTCTTGAGCAAACACAGGACGATGACATCAAGTAACGTCTTGAGCAAACACAGGACGATGACATCAAGTAACGTCTTGAGCAAACACAGGACGATGACATCAAGTAACGTCTTGAGCAAACACAGGACGATGACATCAAGTAACGTCTTGAGCAAACACAGGATCATAACTACAGAAAAGGTCTTGACCAAACATGGGATTATAACTACAGTTTGCTGAAAAAGACAATATTCAAACGGAAATAGAAACTACTGCATTGCTTATGGTTATGTGGAAAAAAAATAAACAGCTTTTATTGAAGTTAAGAACTCTCATCAGTGGTTAGATGAGTGACAGCTTAAAAATACTGGGTAATGTAAGAAACAAAATACTGGGTAATGTAAGAAACAAAATACTGGGTAATGTAAGAAACAAAATACTGGGTAATGTAAGAAACAAAATACTGGGTAATGTAAGAAACAAAATACTGGGTAATGTAAGAAACAAAATACTGGGTAATGTAAGAAACAAAATACTGGGTAATGTAAGAAACAAAATACTGGGTAATGTAAGAAACAAAATACTGGGTAATGTAAGAAACTTGCAGTCTTCAGTTAGATGAAGCAATGCTTTATTAAAAATGAAAAACAAAAAACAAAAAAACCCACCAAATCTGCCACAAATTTTGTCAAAAATTAAAAAAAGAAAAGATCTATATCAACTAATTTTTTATAGAATCACCGAAAAAGATTACAAGTCACAAAAGAACTAAGAAGAATAAGACAAACAAAAGGAATTAGAAAAGAACTTATGAATCTGCTACCAAAAGATTTGGTATATAGAACTACAGAACCAACATCTACATGTACACTATACCCAAATCAACAAGTTTTTACACTTCATGAAAACCTAACGGTCCAAAAACATCATACAACAGCTCAAAGACAATAACATCACCTATTCAAACTTTCATGTCTGAAAAATGTACGTCTCAAGGTATAGAAGTAAGTGTTTAAATAAAATGCTTTTCAAACTGTGCTTGTGAAAGAATTACCAACCTTCAATTCTGTTATTCTATCCTGGGCATCAGAAACAAGGTAGGTAATGTCATCTTGACCTGCAATGCGAGTTTGCATTGCCTCAAGTGAAGACAAAATAACATCAATTTTCATGTTGAAGTCTTGAACATTCTGGTCAGTGGCACTGCCCGCAAAGATGCGTTTATCAACTCTGGTGACCAGCTCCTTCCATTGTTTTTCCACATCTCTGTAATTAGAAAATAAAATGAAATCAAATCACATGTAAGGAAAAAAGTCAACAGCAAAAAATACACCCAAAGATAACAGATGATTATAAATATAAAGTGAACAGCTCTGAATTGTTTGCTTTGCTATTCAGACTAGCATGTTCATCTTGATTGTTATATTCAGTACCCTCTGGCTTTCTCCAGCTATTAATCTCTGGTAACCATCTTGGAACTTCAAATCAAACCCTTTATGCAATCTATGGTGGGTTATGGGTAGGTCCTTCTCCTTCCACTTTCTATTCTAAAGGGATATTTCTTATCAATAAATGCTCACCAGTTTTATTGACCTTTGATTAAGAGGAGATTTGAGGTAAAACAGATGTAGTTCTACAGAAGAATGCTGAAAATACCATAGACAGGTTCTGTGAGCAATGAGGAAATTTTAGGTAAAATAGAAACAAAAAGGATACTTATACTTAGAAAGAAACAGATTAAATCTTTAGAATGCATAATGAAGAAAAAAGGCTTGGAGAATATGACACTCATAAGATGTATTTTTCAGGTGGGTCATTGAAATTGGAATTTCAAATCAAATCCTTTATGCAATCCATGGTGGGTAGGTCATACTCCTTTCACTTTCTATTCTTAAGAGACATTTCTTATCAGCTAATGCTCACCAGTTTTATTGACCTTTGATGAAGAGAAGATTTGAGGCAACAGAGATATGGTTCTACAGCAGGATGCCAAGAATACCATAGACAGAGTCTGTGAGCAACGAGGAAGTTTAAAAGGAAAATGGAACCAAAAGAGACACTTTTGCACAGTTGAAATTCCTGGAGCACATAAGGAAACAAAATTTGATACTTATATAGGATATATTGGAGGCAATGGGGAGTGGGACAAAGGGAAAGACCACGTAACTTACCTAATGATCTTGTGTAAATGGATGGTACAACAGCTAGAGGAATAGTAAGGGGTCAAATACTATTTGGAGCACCAAAAGATAGGAAATTTTGACGAGCTATGATCATATATGTTCTTAAGGGACATGGAAAAAAACAAAAAAGTTTGTCATTCAGCTGCTGGTAGACTGCAAATGCTCTACCTGTCAGTCTCAAAGGGATCATGTGCTCCAGAGAAGATACATCAGTGTTGTTATCTTCTCTAGTCTGGCACTAACTGTAATCATAGTCCAGGTTGTTGTCAAAACTGTCACTGTGCTTGTTGATACTGGTTGTTTGCTGTCTATAGCCAGCAGAGAGATACACCAGTCATGGAAGAAAGGTCCTATATGTGTGTAATAACTGTAGATGTTGAGACCAGTATCAATTGTGGGATCAGAGTTGTCGCTCTCTGGATGCAAGGTGGAAATCTTGTCACGAACAATATACTGGTGGCTCAAGATGATCAGGATGAATGCAATCAAGGAAGTGGGGGGAGTCGGAATCAGTTCTTGAGTTGCAGTGGAGTTCTTTGACAGAAAACCATCCCTGTGTGTGGCTCTCACCAGAGAGGAAACATACTTTAGCATAGAGTTCAGTCAGGAAAAGAAAGCATGGATGGCATCAACTAACTTGTGTTTGTCTTGTCCGGGTTTCTGCACGTCGAGAACACTCCTCATGACTGATGGTTTGGTTTACAGCATATCAACCTCAATGAGTTAATTAATGCTGACAAGA
This sequence comes from Acanthosepion lycidas, assembly GCA_963932145.1. NCBI lineage: Eukaryota > Metazoa > Mollusca > Cephalopoda > Sepiida > Sepiidae > Acanthosepion > Acanthosepion lycidas. The sequence continues at coordinate 55,641,551 of OZ010589.1, forward strand.
TTTTTAGGTTAGGTTTGTATGGATAGAATATATATTCTTTGTAAGAAATCAGTTTGGAGATCAGGTTTCATTGATGCATTTTTGTAAAGAGGTTTTTTTTTCACCATAAAAACATATTTTTACACTTTCATGGTGTTTTAACCCCAGTTTGGGTGTTAATTTTTTTTCTCATAGCTGGGACTACCACTCTGGGTCAGGGTGGACCAGGAAACACCAGCAATTAAGAGATTGTTTAAAACCTCCAGATTAGACGCCTTGCTGTCACATATACTTTATCGTTACACCCAAGACGCCTCATTTGGGGAGGATGTCTTACCCCTCTGTGGAGATGCAATTTTCAAAAATGTATAGCTGGTAATTTTTTTTTATATATAGCCAGAATGTGGTTTTTTTTTTTTTTTTTTTTTTTTAAGTAAGATTAATAGTCTTAACGAGTCTTGGAATGATAATGACTTCTTACAAAATTACTGAATAAACCTAGAAAGAATGTATTTGACTTATCTTCTAAGTTCGAAGGACCTGTTTGCTTTGAAATTATGTTCTTTTTCTTTTTTCCTTTTTTAAAAACCTAGGTTCAAATACCAAGCACTGGTAAGAAATGAGTAATTATCCAATTCACCAAGTAATTGAATCTAAGAAAATTCTTAAACCTACCTGATTCCGTCATCAACAATTTGTGAGTCAAAGCTTCCAAGATTTTTGACAATGTCTGGCTGTCGAACTTTGAGATCTTTAATTTTCTTTTTGCTCTTGGAAAGCTTAGATGATAATTTCTGAAAATAATAAAATAAATAAACAGGATCTTGAATAATTTTCATCTCATAAACAAGGTAAATGCAAATTCTTTATTTTTCACTTCTGTATAAGCCATCCTCAAAAGCAAATTTCCTCCAGTTTCATCACTTTTCAAATTCCATTATTAGAGATAAAAAAAAAAAAAAAAAAGAAAAGAAAGATATCTAAGTATATTTATCATCCAATCAAACTTTTTTGGACAAATTCAAATCCAGCCTATATCTTCACGTCCATTTTAGCCTCCACTAAACAGCACTTAAATAACCTCAAGTAGTTTGGATGTAAATGAGAGCATACTATAAAAAAAAAAAAAAAAATGCCAATCTCCAATTTCATAACCTTCAGAGTCTAACTGAAATCCAAAATATGAGATTAGTAAACAGAAAAGGTTTCCCAAAATGAACATCACAGAAAGTTACCACTTCCTTACTCTTGTTCAGCCAGGAATATTTTGCCTCTGGTGACTATATGTTGTAAAATTCTTATTACTGCTCACAATTAGCAGCAGCAGTTGTTCTATACACTCCTTTTTATCTATGAAAGCTTTCTCACACACAGACATACATGCACAAAAAACTTTTCAACGAACAAAAAATAAAAACAGACTATCATTCAAATGGAACACAAATCTCACAAAACACTCTTTTTATCCTTATACCCTTTTACTTCAAAGTCAAACCAGCATTTAAGTGCATGGGTTGCCTGCCTCGGCTTGTTAAGTTGCACAGGTTGCCTGCCCCTGCTTGTTAAGTCGCACGGGTTGCCTGCCTCGGCTTGTTAAGTCGCACGGATTGCCTGCCTCGGCTTGTTAAGTCGCATGGGTTGCCTGCTTTGGTTTGTTAAGAGCACAGATCATCTACAGACTTTATGTTGAATGGTAAGATTCAGTAATTATAATGTCTTTCTGCTGCAATCGAAGTGAACTTGGTACAATTAGTATTCATAATTCCTACTGGAGGTTTCAATATCTCAATTTTACGAGCACTATCTCTTTGCATCGACAGTGACCTTTCTTTGCTAAGCAAATGTAAAATGTAATCCAAAATAACATTCTGTTGTTGGAGACATCACTATCTTTCACCACATCCCTGCATTCCAAATGTGGAATTTCTTTTATCAGAGTTTACTCCCCACATTGTTTACAGTACCTTGTGTGCCTAAATAATTATTGAGCGAACGAGGCTCAGTACTTCTTAACTTTGGTATTGAATGAAAAAATGGTGCTTTCAGTATAATGTAAAGATAATGAAAGTAAATTACTAACTGAATTATTATTATTTACATTATGACCATTGCCCTCATCTTTGTTGTTGCTGTCCCAATGTTTCTAGTGTTGTACCCTCCAGCCTTCATCAGGTGTATATCAGGTTCAGATCAGAATTCTATGTAGATTACCCAGATCAATATCCACCTGATGAAGGCTGAATGGCACAATGGCTGAAACACTGTAATAACAACAACAAAGTTGAGGACAATAGTTCAAATGTAAATGAAAGTGTTGTGGAGTAAATAAGAGCCACAGTAACACAGAATGAACTGAGCAAGACACCTTAAATAAAGAATTCAAAGTGAGTCAGGAGATGTCCATTGGAGTCAGTCAAGGAGAATTTCTAATGATATCACAGCAAGTAGCTTAAGTGAAACGTAATAACTGCTAGGAGTGAGTTATAACAGCAGTAATGAGGGATTAAAACTCATATGGAATAGGAAAAAGTGCTTTTTGTTTCGGCACACATGATAACAGTGACAATGAGAAATTAGAACTCCATTGGTTTAATTTGTTTTCTTTGGTGTGTAAGAAAAAAAAAAAATCTGATATGGGAGAATTATTAGCCAAAGCGGTAAAAATACAACAACAGTATTTGTTGAAACTCCAGAAGCAACAAAATTTAATAATAATAATACAGAAGAAAATGGAAAATTTGCCAAGTTGTTTCACATCAGACACCATGGCAAATGCCATAGCTAAATCCACATATAATTCAGTTGATGGAATTACCTTTTCTGCTTATTTTAAAAGATATGAGCAAATTTTCAGAGAAGAATGCAGCAACTGGGAAGACGAGAATAAAATATAAGACATTGGTTGAGAAAGTTAACACTAGTAGAACATGAAAAATTTTGTAATTTTGTACTACTGAAAAAAAAAACAAACAAAAAAAAAGAAACAGGAGAAATTTACTTTAAATAAACAGTAAATATTCTAACTAAAAGTTTTAGTGAGAAAAGTTTTTTTTTTTTTAATTCAATACTTGTTGGAAGTGTATGAATCTGACAAAAAAAGAAGACAAAGTTTTTGTCACATATGCTGGAATCATAAACAAGGAGTATGAAAGATTCAAATTAAACAAACTCTCTCTCCAGATATGTCTAAAGGGTTAATTTTCATTCAAGGGTTAACAGCAAAATAAAACACAGAAATGTGTGTTAGAATTCTAACAAGACTTCAAAAGAATAAAAAAAAAATAACACTACAACAAATATCAGACAAATCTCAGAGAATCCTAAATCTGAGATGCAATATGGAAGAAATTGAAGACAAAGAATGCGCATACATACAAGCTTAAGAAAAATGTGAAAAAAGAAAAATTAATCCAGGTTTCAGATGTGGAAAGTTACATCTCAGTCAACTGTTCCTTTAAAAATTGAAAGTGCTACAAGTGTGGAAAAGTAGGACATAAAAAGTCACAAGATAAAACTAAATCAAGGAAAAGTTCTCACAGAAAAAATTTTGTATACAGTGTTGTGATGGAAAAAATAATTAAAGAAAACCAAAGAAAATTTTTCAATGTGAAAATTAATAATGTGGATGTAAAAATGCAATTAAACACTGGCAGTGATATCACAATAATTAACGAAGCCACATGGAAAGTAAATAGAAAATTTACATTAAAAAGAACTTTGAAATTAGCATGTGGCATGTCAGGCTTTTTTTATTGGTGAAATGATTTGTAATGTTTCATTTCATAACAAGTTTGTAAAAGCTAAAGCTTATGTGTTAAAAATTCTGATAAACTTATTCAGTACTGACTGGATGGAATTATTTGAGTTGTAGGATTTACTTATGAATATTTATTGTAAAAAAAAAAACACAGTGTGAAAATTTAATTATTTATTTGATATAAATGCTTAATTGAATTACATACATTTATCAACATATATAATTATAACAGAGCCTATCCTCAGGTATGTATCTAATATAAATAGCATATTATACAATCCAAAAATGAGCCAATTTTATTGCTATTTGAGAATGTCATTTTTAACAGTGGAGCTATTATGATATCAGATTTTAGATGAGAGCTTATCTTGCTAACCAATATGTTTGGGCGAGTAGGTTTTTTTATTTAACAACACTTCTAAACCAATATCATGTCATGAAGCCAATATGTTTGGGTTATATAAATAGAATATTGGATGATCAAAAGCAGATTATTTAATTCAGAGACCAAATGATTACATCACAGCATTTTCATCTGGGTTTAATTGTGTAACTTGATGACCACAGGAGAGGAGACATTATTTGATATACCAGCAGGTTTTCACAACAGTCTCAGTTGACTACCACAGTTAAGCAAGATTCTTCTTGATCACCTCTAGAAAAATGACTATTATATTTTAACTAGCTATGAGCTAAGCATCTACAATATTATAATAAATTGAAACTTCTTCTGTACACTCACCATGCAAAGAAAATATATACATTTTTTAAATGCTTCCACCATTGTTGTAGACTGCACATCAACATCAACATATTATTCTCATGAGTCTACTTTTCTGTGTTGGCTCAAGGCATGTTGGAAGAGAGCATTTGAAGATTTTCCTGTAGTAGGTTGCTAATTCTGTGGTAGACAGATTCCCAACCAAGTCTATAGAACTTAGTCTGTCTTCGAGAGAGAAGAGATGGATTCATACCTTTCCCAAGGGTATTTGTGCATCAGGGGATGAATGAACTTGAGTGGAACTCCCCAATTTCTCATTCTAAGTCGATATCTATTACAGCACAATGCACACACACACACATATATATATATATATATTTGAGCAGTATGACTTTTTATGTATATTTCTGTGGACAGGAAACCCAAAGTTACAATTTTTGTTTGAAATCCCTAGATAGATTCTTGGTTATTATTGTTTCTGCTTTCTTCTGATTCGGTTTATTCTATATGCATTGAGCAGTGTTGGTTTTTGCTAAGGTAGGTCCCTGTTTCAATTTTTTGAAGGCTTTGTATAATTAGGGTTTGTTTTTGTATTTTTACCTTCAACTCTTAGGTAGTGTGTGTACGTGATAACAATATATAAGTTTTTATATATCAAGAACAGTTTTGGAAGAAACTTAGAACTTCATGGGACTGGGTTTTTTTTATGTTATTGTGACTGCACATGCGCATGAATGAGAGATGCTGGCAGATTCAAAATTCTGTAAGAGTTTTTTTTTTTAATAGATGAATTTAGTTAGATTGAAAAAAAAAAAAAAAATTCTTTCAAAAATGTTGGATTGCTGAGTATCTTTCGTTTGTGTACATGTGTCATCACAACAACAACAACAAACCAACCCAGTCCAATGAAGTCTTAATGGATGAAATGTGCCACAAAAACTTTTTCAATCTGTCATACATTTTTCAAATGTATATATATATATATATATATATATATATATATATTTTATAAGAGAATATAATAAAATATATATTTTATATATTTATAAGCATTTTGAATTCGCTACACAAAAACTTTCATGTTTGAATACTATGATTGTACTTCTTCAGGCAATGGTAAATAACTGGTGATTAAATGATTTTTAAGGAAATTTAAAAACAGTGTTACCTCTTTTCTGAAAGTTAAAGGCGGGGGGGAATAAGGTCAGAATTAAAAATAGACATGTGGGTATGTCTTGATTAACCAATTAAATGTCAGATCTACACTAAATAGAAAAGTAAGCTATATGCGGTGGAAGTGGGTGAGTTATTTTTTTCATGTCATGATAAACCGGCACATCATTGACAATTGCAGAAAATATGGCAGCAACAAATGCATTGGGATTGTAAACAAATATGACATGTTCAATTTATTGAAAGGAGGGGTGGGTTAATCAGATGTAAAGTTAACAGAAATTTTTTTTTATATTCAGGAAGCTTCTTAAAGGGGCCTGTAGATAAAACTAGAAATGTAGAACATCTATATATGATATTAATAATACTAAATGGATGGCAATACATAGCAATATGTAAGCAGAATAAACAAAATAAGGTAATTACCCGTAGAGGGGAGGACCATTATATACTAATAAATTATGGCTATAAGAAATGGTAATATGTAATTTAAAAAAAAAAATTAACTATATTTCAAGGTAAAAGATAAACTGTCAGCAATTTACAGTTAATTCACTCCTTTGATTTAACAGATTTTTTTGTGAGCAAATTTGATTATTTGTAATTTTTCATGTAAACATAAGAAGCACAGTTCATTTAAAGATCTACAAGTTCTAGTTTTTTTCTTGTAAATCTTATAACTTGATTTTTACTGATTTTTATTTAAATTTGATTAAAGAAACTTTTTCTTGTTTATGTACAAGAAACCATATGTCTATCATTATTGTACAAATGCTTGTGATTGACTGATTTCTCATGAATGGTTCATAACTAAAGAAATTGATGGGTTAAAGTTGAAAATCTTAATTAATGAACAACGCATTCTAACAGTAATATGTTATTTCAGTTTTTACATCTTCTGTTTTTTTTCAATGTCAGTACATTCTATTTTCATTTAACATGGTTAAAAAAAATAATGCAATTATTTTATAAGCAAAAACAGAAAATAATAACAAAAAATACTAAAAAAAAAAAAGGATGGCAATATACTGAGATACTTTTTACATTAATTTATTATCAATATTTAATTTTCAGGTAAGTATCAGGTGTCTGTAAAATATCCAGTAAAAAAAAGTTTTCATATATTTATTTAGTTCATAGTTTACAAAAAGAAAAAAGAAAAGAAAAGAGTGCTGAAACTTTTGCATACAACTAATATTTAAATTTTATGCATACATTTAAAATCAGTTATATTTCTATTTTTATGCACTAGGATTTTTTTGTCAATACAACTGGCCAAATGTAAATCTTTCTTTCTGGAGACAAATTCCAACTTTTTGAAACATTTGGCCTTCTGATTTGTTTATAGTTCTCACAAATGCAGGGAAAACTGGAAATTGGATTCTTGTATATAAAAACATATACAAAAAAAAAAGAAAAAAAAAAAAAATCATTACATTGTTATTAAATAAGTATTTGTTACTTTAAATTGTTTTAAAAATAGTGGGAGTATTTTGTATGTTATATAATAAAACTTAATTTTTCCAAATAAATAAATGAAAATTTATTGTACTAAGCTATGCACCCTAGTAAAACAAACTGTACTCTGCACCTGCTTACCTGTTTGCATTTCTCCCAAAAATTTGTTTTTTATCAGTCAATGTATGGCTATTTTAGAGGGTGTGATAGACAAATTAATGGAAGTCACAGAATTTTACATGTAGATACGTAATTTAAAAGAAATTAAATTTATATTTTCAGGATAGAGTTTCATTGCTTTGACATCAAGTAGGTCATTTGAACTTCTGCTGTTGTGGACATCTTTATGAAACTTATATTGAGACTTTATATAATTTTCAAGAGAATATGAAACATCAGTCTCTAGTGTTTGTGCTATAATCTAACTAGAGTTTAGCACTATTTCCAAACCAGTGTAGCTATATAGTAGTGTACAATATGACCTATTTTGCAACAGATGTTGTTTAGCTTTGTCTATAGTGCAGAATATCTGATCAAAACCCACAAAAAATTGCCATCAGCATTTTTATAGTCAGTTATTTTCAGTACATGGCAATTTCTTATTTTCTAAACACAGGTCAGCACAACCAGGTAACAATGTAGCAGTCCAAGTGTTAATGATCACTTTTATTCAACTATTAGTACCCATCATAAAAGCTGGTATTATTGCTTTGGCTTCTAACTATTAACCAATTAACACAATCTATTCCATTTTGGGGATGATGGGAATTAACGGGTTAATGATGAATTTGCTGGCATCAACCACCATTAATGCAGAAGTCAACTAAGTTTGAATTTGAACTAATTTTTTTTTTCTTATTTATGCTCACCCAATACAAGACCCAAGAGCTACTCAAAGTAGAGTGTTACTGTGTGAAGTTGCATAAGATTAGTGTAAGAAACAACAAGTGTTAGGAGTACAGAGCTGGAGCACACTTTAGAAGAAACTAGAAACCCAATCTTAAACAGAAAACAACAGATTTATCCATAGCATATTTTTCGAATGACACTTGTGTTGTTTTTTTTTTCCAATAATAACAGCTGACAGAATCTCTTATTATCCCAGCAGGAAAGGAAAGATTTCTATAATCAGAAACTCTTGCCGTATAGCAGTGGTCATCTTGCTGTGTTCTTTGAATGTGGCACTGAGTTTAAATTAGTTTAGACCAAAAATAAAATATGTGAATCAGAAAGACTAGTTAACTGAGCACCACCCACTCAGCAACAAAACGAAACAGTGATTTTTAGCTTGACTTAAATAATTTCTTTTATTGTTTCACCACAAGCAAAACAGTACCAATAGAACAAAGGGTTACAGAGTGTGAAAGAAAACAAGAAGACACTAGTGAGGAGAAAGGAAGATGACAATTGATGTTGCATTTAATTTTTGAAGATTGTAGGTGGCTGAGAAGCCATTGGGTCATTTAATTTAATGTTTTTCCAAAATGAAGCCTTGCATTTAAACAGTCAAATATTTTTTCTTCTTAAATAGTGAAGCTGTTGCTAGTTATGGTTATATTTTTTTAAATTATATTTTTTAGATCACATTTCATTTCTCTTATAAACTGGAATATATAAAGTGGATCAGTATTTTGAAAAAGTGTTTTAAGTTTGATAGTATTTTAAGCTGACTGAATTAAAATTGCTGCAGTGTGTCAGTATTTGTTTTATGGTGAATGGCTCTTGGTATGTCACACATTCCAGAGGATCTTCCTTTTTTAGGATATACTAATGTATTATAGTAGTATGTACAATATGGAGCCTGGACATAATTAATTCTCCTCCAGTTTGGTGTTTCTGATACCATTATCCGATAGTCAGTTGTAAATACTTGCGTCATCAGCATAACCATAAAGTTGAAAACTGATGACATTGGAAAGTTCACTGATGAAAATAAGAAATAATATAGATCCCAAATAAGAAATAATATAGATCCCAAATAAGAAATAATATAGATCCCAAATAAGAAATAATATAGATCCCAAATAAGAAATAATATAGATCCCAAATAAGAAATAATATAGATCCAAAATAAGAAATAATATAGATCCAAAATAAGAAATAATATAGATCCAAAATAAGAAATAATATAGATCCAAAATAAGAAATAATATAGATCCAAAATAAGAAATAATATAGATCCAAAATAAGAAATAATATAGATCCAAAATAAGAAATAATATAGATCCAAAATAAGAAATAATATAGATCCAAAATAAGAAATAATATAGATCCAAAATAAGAAATAATATAGATCCAAAGATAGAGTCTTTAGGGGACAACAGCATTAATGTAAAAGGATCTAGAAGAGTGGCATGATCTGTTAAAAAAGAATGGTTGAAGTCAAATATTTGACCAGAGACTTCATGACCGTTCAAGTTGTGAAGGCGACCATCAATCCAAACACTTTCAAAATAACTAAAGCCACAACTTGAGCCTTGCTGTTTTTATCTAAAGCTTTGATAGACAGATTTAATAATAATAATTAACACATCTATGATTAAGAGAAGTGAAAGCCATTTCTGAAGAAAGAAGGCTACATGAAGTGAGATACTAAACCAACTGGAAAGTGATTAAAGCCTCTAGTATTTCGCCAAAAAGGTGAAAGACTAATAGGATGATAATTCAATGGATCAGAACATTTCACCAGAATTCTTAAAGACAGTAATTACAGAAGAGAATTCCCAACAAGCTGGAAAGTAAGAAGGAGTATGGCATTTGTAGTAAGGTTTGGAACATGTGGGACAATGTTGATTATTCTTACTCACGAACCAGTGATACTGTTATACAACTATTAGGGATTACAGTCAGCTTTAAACCTTTACTTTCTATATGCCTTTATAAAAAATAAAATGTGTATGGTGTCATTGTCAAAGAGTTTTGAATGTCAGTTCTTATCAGCTGTTGGTGAAGAACAGGATGAAAAAAAAAAGAAAAAAAAAAAAGTCTCTTGTATCTTCTGCCAATAAAATGTAGAATTTTAAAACATTTGCATATCAGAACATGATGACTCTTTACAAGGACAATGGTAAGTAAAATCAAAGTGAATTTGCTTTAAGCAAAAATACTTCTAATAATAGATAAAGATTGGTATCAGTCACATTCGACATTTAATTATGTTACTTAACCTTGTCATTCTGATGATATTTTGACAAAAAATTTAATACTCAACACTTTATACACCGCCACCAAAAAGTGTTTTTAATTTCAGGTTTAAAAAAATAAAAAAAACTATTTTTTTTAATCATTTTACCTCAAGGAAGGCAATAAAGAGACTAAGATGCAAAGGGTTACTTAGTTTTAGTTTTAACATTAAATTTATTGGAAAGCATATTTACAGTCCCCCCCCCCAAACGAATTCTCTTTATTAAAAAAAAAAATTTAAAAAACGAAGAAAAAATGATGGAATAAATGAAATGGTAATTCAAAGATACAACATCTGGGGAATATATCAGATAGGTGAAAGCTACCCAGTCAATCTGTAAAAAAAAACTTTTGCCTGGTCACTGAAGAAACATGTGGTCTAGCATTATCCAGATAGAATATGACATCTTTTCTATGAAGTAATTCCAGATATATTTTATTGATTTGCTGCTTTTATTTGGTCTAATTCAGATACTGATTTTCTCTCAGGGAGGTGCTGTGCCTTGAGTGCCTATTGCAACAAACTCAACCCAGACCTTGTGGGACTCATATATACGATCCATAGATAGATACTGGAAAAATGGTCACTTCCTTGTACTGCTTGAGTAAGTACCTGACTCCTGCTATCATCTACCTTTATAAGAGCCAGATAAAGCTGAAAATGAAGTGATGGTGCCATATATGAGCAGAAGCTGCCCAGTTTTGATAGAGTCCAAAGCATCTCCACATCCTTGTAGATGATGAATTATTTTCCATCCTACAACCCCTTTCCTACAGACAAAATGTCACAAACCTATAGCCATTGTTATTTCCATAGGAAGTTTTCAGATGAACTACATTGCTTAGTTCCACCTGTGCTAACCTTCACAAATAAGACCCACCATACCATGCACATTCTAGTAAACCACCCTCATTCCATTCGTATTCCATTGGTAAGATATAAGTTCCACTTGAGCAGCTTCTTCTCATGTTTTTTTGGAACTGACTTCCCAGAGGTGCTTCCCCATTCACTACAATCTTAACCCGTCCAAATTTATGGTTAATCGTTATCTTCACCACAATACACCATAAACTTTTCCTCTTACTCTGTAACTCTCTAACCTCAAGTGGTTCTTGGGTTTGTCCAGAGTAAGCAATGGTTTATTCTGAAACTATATCTTCATTTGATTGTTTAACTAATCTATCAGACCATGGAGTATCATTTAGTGATAAATGTTCAACACAAACCACTTTTGACATGTTTGATCATCCACAGTACCTTCTCCATAAACTGTACAGTTTTTTTTGCCTTCGAGTTGAATTTTTATCTTTCTATAAATAATAAAACTTAACATGCCAAATGCGTTGCTTATTTTCTTTCAGTAAACAATGGTAATTTTGACAAAATGTCCTAAACAAATGCATACAGAGATATCAGCTGTCACTGTATGATCTGTAAGGAATTTGTATTTGCTAAAGTAATAAGCTTGAATTATTTTGTTTCTATGCCAGGCTAGGTAATGCTTGATTCTAATCTCTTCTACAAAATAATAAGAACAATGTACTCATAATGATTTAACAATAAAGACAATCCTTTTAGCCCCGTCTGAACTTTTGGGATGAGGAGTTATTTACACTATTAGGTTGGTGCAAAAATAATGTCGTTTTCTCACATAGTAACATATGTGAGAAAACGACATTATTTTTGTACCAATCTAATATTTACATGAGGACTATTTTAATTTTTTTTCTGTTATCATGATCATTATACACCGGCCTTCACCAGATGTATAACGATCCAGTTAACCTACAGTGTATTCTGAACTGAATCCTTTATTTAATATATGGAGACAGACTGTTCTCATTCCACTACCCATGTCTAGGGATATCATTGTTCTTATTTTTAGTGCTGTTTGGTTATTGCTTGCCCTGTTCCCACTGCCTAGGACAAGGATTGAACTCCCAATTACTTCTTATAGATTACCCAGATTGATACACACCTGATGAAGGACAGAAAGTGCAATGACTGAAACATGGTATTAACAGCAAAGATGAGGATAATAGTCCACATGTAAATAGTGTGACTCCTTTTATTTTTTTCAACAATCATGACTTCACATGAGTAAAATTAATAAAAATCAGGGCAAATCATAGATTAAAAGATTAAGTAAGATAATTTAAAAAAATAACTTTTTGCAGTTTTTATTTGAAAAATAATATTCCCTATCAACGGATCAAGGTTTTCAATCTATATATTGATAATTTTCCTTTGATAAAACAATCAAGTAGGTGTTAACAGAATTAGTACTAAATAATTCTGTTGATAAGGTCAGCAATTTTCAGCTGTTCTTTGTGTTATCATATAAGCAGAAACCTGATTTAAAAAGCGTTTTGGTTACCTTTTAAATATAGTCATAGAAAAAAAAGTCATTGTTGTGCGAATTTCTCAAATGAAGTATCATCATTATTCATTTTTGACTTGTATTTCTTTTCACCTTGTTTTTGTAACCATACACAATTGCTTTTTTTGTTTCTTTTTTTTTTTTTTTTTTAATTCATACTGTGACCATTAAGTGAACAGTATAGATCAGAAATAAAAGGCCCAGAAAGAGTCATCTTAAATCACAAAATCACATCTACATTCCCATAAACATACAGACACATGCAGGATAAAAGAATTAAGTGAAAGGCAACAGGCTAGTCTCTCTTCAGCAATTACTGATAGATTTCTCAGGCCACCATCAAGCTGGGGGAGAACTTAGTCCTTCAGCAGATAATAAGAGACATTGTATTCACCAGTTTTAATATTCAATAAGAGTAAATTTATTCAATAAATTTGCCATTGGCTTCAACCATGGCCTCCAGATGACTTTGGAATTTCTTGCAAATTTTCTGGGTGGTCTCCTTGTTTAAGTTTGTGAATGCTGCCATAATCCTTGCCTTCAGTGCATCTTTGGTCTTACAAGAAGTTTTGTTGATCCCTCACTCAACTGCGCCCCACACATAATAATCAAGGGGATTGCAGTTTGAGGAGTTAGGTGGCCAAATGTAAGAGGTGATGTAGTCACAGAAATTGTCTGACAGCCATGACTGGGTTCTCCTGCATGTGTGGCATGGTGAAGAGTCCAGTTGCCAGACATAGGGTCTTCCAACAGCCACCCTCTTGACCTAGGGAAGCACTACCTCTGAGGCACTTGATGTAGGATTGTGTTGAGTCTGAGTCCCTTACCAACAAATTCGGAAGTGCATTTCTTATCAGAATGATGAGAGTGAGTTTTCCAAGCTGCTGTAACTTTGTAATGACTCATCAAACTCTTTCCAAATCCTTTGCACTATCATTGATAACCAAACACTATGAAATGTTCATATTGGGGCATCTGGTGTGAATGCCAAGCAGTACAGCATGTCGTTTCCAAATTTCTTGCAGAGTGAATTGCGTCATGGTGCTCTTTTTCTCACAGATGATGCCCAACTGACCCTACTAAACTGTGCAGTTGACAAAATCTAAAACAATGTGCATGCATGAAATTAAAAATATAAAATGGCAACAATTTACCAATCACACTCTGTATAAAACACATGTGTACATCCTTTTGGCTAAACATAAAAAGTATTTCAAAATCAGGAAGTTAGAAGAAAGAATAGCCATTTTCTCCTAATAAAAAAATTGGCTAATTCCATGACTAACTCATTGACATAATCTTAGTATTTGGTCAAAATACAAATCTTAAATTTGAAAAATAAAACATAAGAGTTTTATTTGCTCATTATTGATTTGGTTTGTTTAGGTTTAATGGTATATCACCCCCCAACCCTTGTGGTTTATTTAATGCCCAAAAAAAAAAAAAAAAAAAAAAAAAAAAAAAAAAAATGATTCATTAGCAAATTCTAGATTACAACTATTCATATTTTCAGTGTTTTATTGCAATCATTTTCTTTTAATCAAACTTTATTTGTCAATACTCAAATGTCAGTGTTCATATGCAATTGTGCTTGATTTGCTTATCAATGTTCAGGTGCAAATAGCTACTCATCTCAAAGACACTGTGAATGTAATGATCAAGATGAGGATGATAGTCCAAATGGTGTCAATAATGTAAACATTAATTCCTCATCTCAGTTTTATTTCTGGTTTGACAACACAGAGCAGATAGGTTTGTCTATCATCTGGTTCACATTCCTCCCCAATTTTTTGAACAGAAGTAGAGGCATATCCCTTGTTCAGGATTGGGTTTCTGGTTCCTTCTAAAGTCTACCCCAACTATATATGCCTAATTCCTGTGAGCTTTGAAATTTCATTCACTAATTTTTTTTCTCTTCTCTTCCAGTAGAAGTAAATAAGTATGCCTATCATTCGGTTCACACTCCTCTTTGATCTATTGAACTGGAGTAGAGGTTCATCCCTTGTTTCTTGTTCAGGATTGGGTTTCTAGTTCCTTCTAAAATCTACTTCCACACTATATTTCTAATGTCTTCAACTGAACTCTGAAATGGTATTCACTAATTAAATCTTGACCTCTTCATGTCTAGAGCTAGCTGTTATCTTTCCTGCTCTTTCTTACACTAACACCACACAGTAACCCTCTACCTTAAATGGCTCTTGGGCCTTGTATTGGGTGAAAATTAGTATTAAAAAAAATTACCCACAAACATTAGTTGTTTAATTGTGGATAACATAAATAGAATTTATTAATTAAATATGTCAAAATATTTCTTTCTTCTAGTGATTACAAAACCTGCTGACAACAATTTATGACAGAAAAGAAACCAGATAAGTAAACAATATTTCAGTTTTTCTTATCACTGACTGTATCACTACTGCACTATGAAGTAGGGAATTTATAAATTAATTTTCTTCATGCTTTTAAAAATGATTAAAATTTGAGGTTTATTACAAATTCTATTTCTAGCGCTTTTTTTATATATCAGAAGTCTATAAGGTCTTAAATAAGAAACCTAGAATTTATTTTATTTTGGAATTTAATTTTAGTTAATCTCAGCACAAATAGTGTTTTTAGTATAGGTGTGTCTATCTCTCTCTCATACACAAAAACAAAATGGATGTTCTCAATGTCATAAATATGGTAGTCAAAAACTAAACCTGTATGTTTGAATATTCCCAGATTAAGAACAACCATATTTAAGGAGAAAGGAAAAAAGAGAAAGGAAAAAAGAGAAAGGAAAAAAGAGAAAGGAAAAAAGAGAAAGGAAAAAAGAGAAAGGAAAAAAGAGAAAGGAAAAAAGAGAAAGGAAAAAAGAGAAAGGAAAAAAGAGAAAGGAAAAAAGAGAAAGGAAAAAAGAGAAAGGAAAAAAGAGAAAGGAAAAAAGAGAAAGGAAAAAAGAGAAAGGAAAAAAGAGAAAGGAAAAAAGAGAAAGGAAAAAAGGAAATAAAAAAA
This sequence comes from Acanthosepion lycidas, assembly GCA_963932145.1. Lineage (NCBI taxonomy): Eukaryota > Metazoa > Mollusca > Cephalopoda > Sepiida > Sepiidae > Acanthosepion > Acanthosepion lycidas. The sequence continues at coordinate 55,657,197 of OZ010589.1, forward strand.
GAAAAAAAGAAAAAGAAGAAAAAAAAAGGAAAAAAAAAAAAAGAAAAAAAAAAGGAAAAAAAAAAAAGAAAATCAAAGAAAGATGACCTGACACTTTATTTTTTTTTATTTTTTAAAATTTTATTGCCAAACCAAGAACCTCTTGACACAGGCCTTTGGAAATAAATCAATTGCTAAGGCCCAGTTTGTGTTATATAAATCATTTGCCAAAAGGTGTCAAAGATAAGGCCAAAATCCCAAAAAGCATCCTACTTTAGTTTTCTAGAAAACTAACAAAAAAAAAAAAAAAATCTTCATTAGGGATGACTATGGCAAATCTCTTTCATATGAATTTTTTTGGTAAATATATTGTTGATTTCAAATTTGAGCTCTCTGTAAAATCTTAAATATTTTTGTTTAATAATTAATCTTGTAATTCTAATATATTATAATAATACAACAGTATCAAAATCTGCTGCTCAGAGTTTCATGTAATGAAAATTACCAGCTTTTACTCCATGTGTGTGTATATATAAAATATCGCACACTCCAATTCAAGCTACTAGTGAGGAAAATATATATATATATATATATATATATATATATATATAGGGAATTAATGGATTTTATTTATAATCCATCATGAAATCTTATAGAGGAAACCATTCTCTGGCTCAGGATGTTTTTGATTGTTCACCCACAGAAAATGTTCACAGCCCAGCAAAGTTCAATTAAACCTTTAAGAAATGCATGTTTCTGTTTTAGACCTGCTGAAACCCATATATACTGACTTTATTTTCATATTCAAAATGTAAACAAAGTAATTACTAAGGCATTAATCAACTGTATCTATAATCCAACATTATTTCTCATTACTTTAAATGTTTCAAACCCTGCCAGAAGGCACATTTTCTTTATTAAGACTCTCAAATGCACAAGCAGATAGATGTAAATTTGCACTGTTTAGAAAACAGTAATGTCTACTCAAATACATCTATACACAAAATATGACATTTAAAGTAATGTTAAATACATGCATTATAAATACACAAAAAAAAAAAAAAATTATGCAGAAAATTTGACCAAAACCTTTTAGTACACCTTCATCTAAAATAAAATGTTAAAATTCTATTTAATATATCAAACATTTTTCAAAGATGATTAAAATATTCATTAAAATTGATTTTATGCATATTTATATATTATTATATATTATTACACTCAACAAAGAATAAAATATGGAAACAATACCAATTATAATGCAGAAATCTTACTAAATAAATCCTTTTGTTTGTAAAATCTTTCCTTCTTATTTTCATTTAATAAATAATTATGACTTACAATTTTACGTTTTGTATTTCCACATGCACAGCTGTGTTTGGTACCCATCTCCCAGCAAAGAACCAGCAATAAATTATTAAATAAATACAAAATGCTCTCTTCAGTAGCAAGTGTACTGATAACATGAGAGACATGAATACCTGATGCCACGCCTGAAACTAATGCCACTTGGTCAACTTGTGAGATAAAATATAAACTTTGTTCTTTTCACCTTGTGTTGGCATTAAAAAAGGTGTCATTTCAGAGGATGGGTGGGTTAGTTTATAACCATTAGCTGTAAGAGAACAGGTTTCATTAAACTATCTTAGACCTATTTGAAATTTACACTGATAAATATCGATATAAAGAAAAAAAAAGTAATCATTACATTTTATTGAAAAAAAAGATTGTTCCAATGACGTAAAATGAAATTTACTTGCAATTACATTATCTTTAATCAAATTATAAGTTTTTTCTTTGAGGAGGGATCAATAGTAAACTGTCAAATCTTGTTATAATGTTTTTTTTTTGTTTTTTTTTAATTATCTTTCATATCTATTTTTGAATTAGAAAACTAATTAAAAATGGCTTTGAATAAATAAACCCTTTAAATTCTTCATCTACTTCTACTACCAAATAAGAAAGAGTGTTACCAAAAAAAAAAAATATACAAAAAAAAACCCACATCAGTTGAAAACTTTCAACAGTAACAAAAACTGAAATGGATGACACAGGAAGATAAAATGATGATATAATCAAGATGTTAAATTTCCACACCACAAAAAACAAAAGGCTTGAAAGGAAATTCCTTTCAAAACTAGAAAGAGTTATAACAGCTAACTGTTCAGCCAATGAATGTTGAAGGTTTCCTCACCATTAACATTAGCCAAAATTACAGCAGTTTTTGCTTATAAAAGAATTAATGTAAAATCTGTGTTCAAACTAAATTTTAGTTTATATATTTAAAAGGAAGAAATCATTGTTACTGCAAACAGCTTGTAGGATATGGAAAACAAACATCAGTTTTGTAATGTAAAAAATATATATGAATTTGTCTGAATTTCTGGGATGAGGAGTTGTTATAGTTGAATTAATGTCCCCATCTTTGTTGTACTCACCAGCCTTCAAGTGTTTATCAATCCAGGTAACCATCAGGGTATTTTCAACTGAACTCTTTATTTAATCTATGGAGGTAGATTGTTCTCATTTTGATATCCATATTTAGGGATATCTTGTCCTGGTTAACTGTTCTTGTTATTGCTAATCCTGTTTTCTCTGGGTCTGAGGATATGAGCACTACTCAGACCAGAAATTGAACTTGCAATTATTATGTCAATAAATTTTCTAAACATCAGTATGGATAGACTTTGATTTAATGTAAACAAGATAAGCAATAAGTGAATGATTAACAAAGATATACTTTCACGTTAACTGCTCCAACGAGCTACTTTTGCTAGTTCCCAAACTGCATGAATTTAAATGTGCTACTAGGTTGGCATCTCAGTCACACCCTTTCACTGTTGAAACGGTTAATTGTAGCCGTCTCTTCTACTCCAATAGCTTCATGTCTTGCACTTCCCATCTGTGGAACTCCCTTCCTCTTACTTGCTTCCCTGATAGCTATAATCCGTAAATATTCAAATGCAATGTCAATTGATATCTCCAGATACCTTGATCTCTTCCTTGTCCTTCACTTCATCCTTTTCTCTATCATGCCTCTTTACTCTTGCTCCCACTCTCTGTAACCCCTTGCATGCTAGTGGCACTCCTGCCTTGCTTGGGGTGAAATGCAAAGACATGGACAATGTAATAAGAACAGGAGATTGAAGAATGGGTTCCGTTCAAAATTCTCTGGATAGTTACCTAGATTGACAGACACTTGAAAAAGAATGACGGGTACAATATCTGAAATGTTCTGATCATAACTGCTGTAAATAATGTAGCTAATATATATGTGAAAATTTTGATGATTAGTGTTATTTGGGGTTTTTGTCTAATCCTAAGAATTACCATATTTAATAGCATACAAAATAAACTGAAAAATACCAATTAAGATGATCTTCTGTTTTAAATCAATAGTCTTTATTACAATTTACAACCAGTATTGTTTTAAAAATATTATCTGCTGAAAGCCTGAACACCCCCACCATGTATTTTTATGTCATGAAGAACACAAGAAATCTCATTTTTCAACCTCAACCAACAATATTCTCAATGCTTCCGAGTTGGAATTTTGTCTGTAGTTAAAACCTTAACATACATTCTTCCCAACCAACATATCTATGAAGACATACATGCAGTGGTGGCATCCTATTGGTTTGCACAAACTGATTTCTAAAATTATAAAAGCTTAGAGAACCATTTTTTGGATTATCTAAAAATAATCTGATATATTAATAGTTGATTGTCTAGGTAAAATGTTAGTTGGGTACATGTCTAGTTAAACTTTGACGGACACATTCCTCACCACCGCAAACAACAATCAGCGAGGAAGAGGAAAAAAAGAAAAAGTAAAAGAAAGAGAGATAACAGTAGAATGTGTAGAAAAAAGAGGAGAAAGAGAGAGTGATTCAATTTGAATGTGGCTAAGAAACCATAACACAGCTGATGACACTAGAGTCAAAAAGCATAGTAGTTCTTAACAGAAATATGAGAACAGAATTTCAATCTGGAAATATTTTAATAAATAAATGTTTTTTATTATCAAAATGGTTTAATTCTTTTTGATACTATCAAGTGATTTGTTGCCATTCTTAGATTTAAAATAAGCAGAATAGGTTACTCATGATAACCGTCTTTTATAGAACCGGTTCCTTGAAATTTGGGATGCCATTATTGCATTATTGCAACACAAAAAATAACATCTATAAAATAATAAAAATAATTGAAATTCCACTTATTGATGAACATAAAATTATATAATTCAATGTATCTCAAGGTCAACAGAATTTCTGTTAATAAAATGCTCAATAGTAATCTGAAGAAATAATTATGGAATAAGAAGAAACATAAGTTCACAATATTTATTGTGGGTCGACTCAGAGTTTTGTTTTCTCACTCGTTCAGATTAATATTGATGATGATTGAGAAATCACAAAACACTGAGTTGATCCCCAATATGTATTGCGAATTTTTTTTTTTTATTCAACAACAAACAAATATATACATTTTAGTGTGTATATCAATTTCAATGTATGAATTGTATTGTATCTACAAATATACAAGACAGAAATATTTGTAAGCACAAAATACAATATCTTCTATTCATTGAACTTGGAATCAAATTTGAATCTTTGTAAAAAAGTCAATAAAAATAAACAATTCATTTGTTTTATTTCACCAATACAAAAGATTACCAAATAAAAAATAAATTAAAAAAAAAAAAAAAAAAAAAAGCAAATAACAAATGTTTAAAAATTTCAATCTAAAAATTTTCTTGCATTACATAATTTTAAAGCAATTATAAAAGTGAAAAATTTTCTTTGTATAGGCACTAATGATAATCTCTTAAATCCTGTTACCTAATATTTTTTTTAACTGTAATCAAAAGTAGAGATGCTTCTATTTATATAAAGATTTATATTCATGTAAAATTAATCCATATTCTAAACAAAGTAAATAAATATGGGCTTATATTAGATATTTAAAAAAATTTTTGAATTTCAAAACTGATGTTACTACATGTAAAATTCAAAATTCAGTCCCTCATCCATAAAAATTTTAAATGTATGAACACTAGCTTTTTTTTTTTTTTTTAATCATTTCACCCCAAGCAAGGCAATAAAACTACCAAGATACAAGGGGTTACTAAGTGTGAAAGAATATGAGAAAAAAGAAAAACATTAAGGAGAGAAAACAATAAAAGAACAGAAATTGAGAAGACAATACTTCCTTACTCATGTATTTGAGGGACTGTGAATAAAGTGAGCAAAGGTAATCATTAAGAAAAGTTAATTAAGTCCAAAGTGATTTAATATCAGAAAAGATCTTTTTGTTTGTAAGCTGGAAATATTTGTATGAATATCTTTAATTAAGAAATCAAAATACTTTTGCTGCAGATTCAAATTATTTTCCAGCCAATAGTATGCATACATTGTTTTATAAGAACATTTTTGGATAAAGAAATTTTAGGAAATGTTATTGTATATTATAGAGTTTCATCTTTTAGTGTTCAACCTCTAACAAATAATACTCTAATACTAATCTTTATAATATTTTGGGGGGGGCAGGGGGATGCATGTTACATGCATCTTGTAACCATTTATAGGCTAAGTGGGGTACCACATGCACAGTAGTTGCAGTTGCACTGGATGTGTCTCAACGGAACTAATCTCTCTTCAAAATGGTTATGAATTCACAATTATTCCTCTTTAGGTTTGTTACCCTACCAAGGTTAAATGGGTCCCTTCAACCCTACTATTTTACCTACAGACAGGAGGAAAGAGATGGATTCATGCTTTTCCAGATAAAAACTCAGCCTTCCATGTTTTTTGGCCAATGTCCATTAAACCAACCACATCTTTAAATGCATCTTACAAAAAAACAGTACATTGTATATATGTATAAAATTTAACAATACATAAGTAAAGATTATTTATTAAATAAAGTTAAAAAAAAAAGAAAAAAAAGAAAAAAAAAAGTAAAATAATTTTAACAAAAATTTCTTCATATTTCTCTTATGCTGAAAAAACAACAACAAAGAGATGTTTGGACGGAATGTTTTTGGACGGATAAAGTTGTAGATAACTTTTTTTATCACATGAAATAATATAAAAACTTTAAAGAGAGTTAACTCCCTTAGATTATTTGGAATGATTTAAATAATAAAAAAAAAAAATTCAGTAAAATAATTTCAGCCATACAAACATACATAAAAATATTAGGACAATGAATAAAATTTAGTTTTGATTAAAAAACAAAAATCATACAGGTTCATATGTCATTATAAAAGAACTGTATCACAATAAAAATTTTTTACCTATATCAAATGTATATCTTCACAGCAAAAATATAAAATAAAATTTTAGAAAAACTTGATTCATTTCGTAATCAAAAGATTCACATTTTTGGCCTAAGGAATTTAAAAAAGGGTTCATAAAAATTGAGGGGACACAACTATTTTTTCTGTTAAATTAATCATTATTATATTAAAAAAAAAAATGATTTTCTTTTATAGTTGTTCAGAAATTGATTCTGATAAGTAAAGTGTTTTTGGAGGCCATATGTCGTGCATATACTCACTGACTATACAAAACACAAAGTTTGTTAAAGGAATTTAATGGACTAGCATAAAAAAGTACATCAAAATCATTTTAGAAAATGTTTATCTCGCTACTAATTTTATGTAAAGTTGTCTTTTATGATCATCCATATAATAGAATGAAATAAAAAGAATAATCTATTAATGCTAAAATTTACATTTTTAATACTATCTTTGCTGTTCATGCAATAGTTGTATTAGTAATATAGATAAGTAATCACAATCTTAATTGTTTTATATATCATAAAAATAATGTAAAGAAAATGGTATAAACTGAGATTCACCCATGCATTGAATACTTCTGCCATATCTGGTCTGGTATTCCTACTATATATATATATATATATATATATATATATAAATATATATATATATATATATTTAAAGATATTTTTTGTGGTACAAAACTTTATTACGGCGTTAAAAACATGAATATTTTTACATTGGACCATGATGTTATTAAAATAAAATACCAGCCGACCGGTTTCGCCCCCTCTCTTCAGAGCTGTAAACGGGGGAAAATTATGAACAAGGAGAAAAAAAAAAAAAAAAAAAAAAATATATATATATATGGGTGACGTGAATGAACGGAAGGGAAGTTGTTACACCTAAAGATGCTAGAGACCCAGAAGAGCAAGCCCAAGCAAACAATCTCTCTGTTTACAAAGAGAAGGTCGCCCAGACTTGATAAACAGCGTCTCCAACACCTTCAGATGGAACAACGAGTGCGAAGTGGACACCACAGAAAACCAATTCACACTGAAGTCCACCGCACAACCAGGACTATTTATGAGATGATCCGCTATAGATGACCCGTATGTGTTTCGAACGGTATCACCAATCGAAAAATTTTTATTATAAATTTTAGCAGGCACGTGTTGCTTGATTCTAACATCCAAGCGTTGTGTAGTTCTACCTATGTAGTCGGCACCGCAACTACATTTAAATTTATAAATTACAGAATTAATATGATGAGGAGGTAAAACATCCTTACTCATGGATGGAAGAACAGATCTTGTTTTAAACACAACACGTACATTCGCTGCAAAATAGCATTGATTAGGGCTCGATGAAATTTGCTTAGCCAACATTTCGCTATCCCCCCCAAAATATGGAACTCGTAAATACACGGGACATTTTTTAACAAGCACTGGTTTTACTTTATTAAAGTCCACCAACTTTTGACGAATAACCATTTGAACGATATCATAAGGATAACCGTTACTAGTAAAGATGTGAGTTAAAAACTTAATCTCATCTTTCAAAGTGTCATCTGAGCAAATCCTCAATGCCCTATGGGTCAAAGACTTAATTAAATTAATCTTTAGCTGTTTGGGACAAAAGGAATCCCAACGAGTGTAAAGACCCGTGAAAGTAGACTTCCTATAAACTGTAGTAGTATATAAGGAAGGTGTTCTACGAACTAGAACATCAAGGAAGGGTAAAGTGTTATCCTCTTCCTTCTCTACTGTATATTTAAGGGCAGGATGAACACTATTTAGTAGGGAGAAAAATTTGTCTACCTCGAATTCATTACGAAACACACAAAAAGTGTCATCAACGTACCGGAAGTAAACAGTGGGCTTAGAGGAATCTGTAAACAAACTCTGTTCATAGAAACCCACAAAAATGTTAGCTAAAACAGGACCCAAAGGGGAACCCATAGCAACACCATCAATCTGTCGATACATAATATTATCAAAACTAAAATCGACAGACATGGTAGCAAATTTCATGAGTTCAATAAAAACATCTTCAGGTATTGTCGGAGGTGTCAAATGACTACGATATAGCAAATCACTGCAAATATCTATAGTCTCCGACAATGGAACGCAAGTGAAGAGGCTACAGATATCAAAGGAACACATAAATCCATCAGTGGTCTCAAGATTCCTAATAGATTCAGAGAACGAGAAGGAATCTTTAATACAAAAGGAGCTATAATGCTGCAACACTGGTTCCAGCATTATAGTTAGCCACTTAGCGACTTTATGTTGAGAGGACCCAATCATATATATATATATATATATATATATATATATATATATATATCTATCTTGTATGAAAGGGAAACAACTCTGATTACATGTATGTCTCATGCAACAATGCTGAGTTGTCTCCCATGGATAATTTATGAAATAAAGCTCGAGTGTTTTAAGATGAGCAATTTTAAAAAATAACTAGTTAGTTTTTAATTTATAGCAGATTTCTTTTTATTACAATTAGTTTATTAAATGTAACCATTTGGTTGTTGACGGAATGTAACAGTAAGATGAAAGAACTAGTTAAAAATGTATTTTAAAAATTAATTATGGAAATGCTTAATCTCAGAAATTTATTTTAAAACATTTAATTTTAAATATTATTTGAAACATGTTCAATATTTAATCAAGATAGCATTCAAGCAAAATAGTCTCAACCATCTGATATATCCATATTTGGTATAAAGTCATATTTGGGGAATAGCCTATGAGAATTAACCTTACTAGAAATATCTTATTACTTTGTAGAGGCACCCTACAGTGGCAATAGCAGAATATGTAAAATATTAAAATCTGAATGGAGAATGTCCAGATTGACTATATAAAAGTGGTATTCACTATGGAATCATATTAAGACACGTATACTTTTTCAACAATCAATTTAAAAAATATTAATTATAAGTTATACTCCCCAGATCAGAACACAACGTTCAGAGGTAATATACAGTTTATATATGGTGGGATACACATTAACTAAAAAGAAAAGGTTATGAAGAGTTATATAAATATAATCGTCATGTAAGAAAATATATCTATTGCCTTATTATATCCTATTGAGTGGGTGGCTTATTATTCAGTGATAGATTATCAAATAGGAAGCATTTAGCAAAATTAAACAAAAACTAAGAAGGAATTTCAATCAAGGGAAGAAACCTCAAACTAGGAAAGAATGTGTTTACTACATCAAATAAAATAGCAATGAATATAGAGCAATTTTTGCCAAATAACATCTTGTCAAAAGGATGTTTTTTTTCCTCTTGTCACCATTATTATTTTAGATACCTTCACTCTTTGGCAATGTTTGTTTCAAAAAGGGATGATTAGAATTGTGATAAAAGTGAAAATATATATATATATATATATATATATATTACTTGAGATTTACAGCAAAAATATTCAAGATTATTTATTAAACCACCATTTGATCTGGCACACTTTAGACTGCTTGGCCACAGAACAGCACAACCTAGTTTATGTTTCAGATACAAAAAAAAAAAAAAAAAATCATAAGATATGGGCTTTTCAAAAAGATCTGAACAAGATGTGCATTCTTTGAAAGGATTATTGAACTTTGCTGGTCAGTGGTGGTTTAGCAGTCTGAAGAACACTGAATCAGATTGTGGCTGCTCTGACAAAGGGTGATGCAGGTTTGAACCTTGCCGGAAAGCACATTTTTTCTTTATTAAGACTCTTGAGTCCACAGGCTGGTAGATGCAATTCACATTGTTTAAAAAACATGTGTATCCAGTTAGAATCTACTAAAACATGTGTATCCACAAAAATAATTTTTAAAGTATTTATATTTGTATGTATACAAGCAATTTTTTATAAAGTAAGCTATCAGGTGTAAGACTTCTTAAACAAATATATTGAAACTAATTCCACATGGAATACTGACAGTGGGAGGTGAAAAAGAAAGAATAATAGTTGTTTTACAGTACAGACCGAATTTGAATCTAGCAAATGAAAGCAAGGTTTCCACTTCTTTTATATATTTTTTTTTTTATACACCAACTTTATATCACCATTTTTTATTCAGCAGTCATTTCATGCACTAATAAAAATTCCCATTGAGAAAGAAAAAATTATTAAGCACTGAATTTTTAAATTAAAGTTATATTTTTTCTTTTTGTTTTGTTTTCTTTGAACCAAGTTTGGGATCTCAGATTTTAGTGAAAACTAAGAAAAAGTGAATTGCAGAATTCAAGGACTGATATAAGCATTACAGACAAAACTGGGTTATTATATGCGCATACATATACATGTATGCATGCGCATTATTTGCAGGCTGATAAAATGTACATTTTTTTATGTATCTTAATACTACACTGCATCTAAGAACCTGGTATTAGAGCTGAAATGTTGATCATTAAAGAACTGAGCAGGACAGCTTTGAAGTTGGAATGAATTGCAGGGAAATGTCTTCAAGATAAAATATTTTACCAAAATTTTAATTAGCAACTAATTAATACTGTAAGAACTTTAGTAATAAAAAATCACAGTGACTATTCCAACATTAATACTTCTTGACAATAATATATGAAAAAAGTGCATCTAAAGGTATTCTCATGGACTATATGAAATTGACAACCATATCCAAATATATATTTAAAATCACAATTGTAATAAACTTTATATCAATAGAAAAAAAAATCTACAGGCTGTTCTGATAGAAATATTATTTTTATCCAATGTATTGAAAAAGTTATATTTGCATTTGAATTTTTTTTTGACACTTATTAAAAAAAATTATGAAAACACAGTAAAAAATAGAATTTGAATATTTGATATATACACATTAAAAATTATTGAAATTGACTAAAGCTTTCTGTTCTTATTTCATTGATGACTGAAATTATTTATTAAGAGGTTTCATTTTTTTAAAAATTAATGGAAATATTTTTTATTAACATAGTCATACCTTGCACTGATGACATCAATAAAATCCCACTTAAATGTGAATTTTTACATTTAAAAAGTTTTATTCCTTGAAGAATTAAAATCATTTTAAGTTTTAAAAAATTACAATGAGGTCAAAATTATACCCTAAATTGGAAAATTTTAAACTACAAAATAAAATATTACTTTGTTCAGCAACTTTTTAGTCTTATTTTAAATTACATTGAAGTATGATATACAAAAAGAAAATAAATATTCAGCCTAAAAATTCTTCAATATCTGTCCATATTTCTGAGATTGAGGTATTGTAACTGTTGTCATCATTTTTACTGCTATGTTCATGACATTTTAACCTTTGTATGCTTTGACCATCTTCAGGAATTTATTGGAATTTTGAAAACATTTTATTTAGTCTATGGAGTAGACTGTTCTAATTCCACATGTCATACATTTTTTTGGCAGGGGAGTGTGATATCTCAGTATCAGTTAATTCCCTTTACTAACTCAACAGTCTAAGTTTTTGCATGGCACGTGGAATTAGAACAGTCTACTCTCATGGATTAAATAAAATGTTCAGTTCAAAATTCCGACAAATTCCTGAAGAAGGTTGGAGTGTGCAACAGCCAAAATATCATGAATATGGCAATAAAGATGAGGACAACAGTCTGAACGATGTAAAAACTAAAATTTTAAAACTAAAATTTTTCAAAATTCTTTTAATTATTTCTATCTTTAATCATCTGAATTAGTTCAAGTAATGTCAATATTTTAATAATTGAAGAATAAAGAAATTTATCAATGATCATTACCAGGTGTTGATATATATATATATATATATATATATATATATATATATATATATATTTGTATATGAGAGGTTATTAATTTAGCATATATGTAGAATTCATCATGAAATAGTAGAATAAGGATTTTTTTAGATCGTCATTTTTTTTTTTTATTGATTCAATGTTTTGAGTAGTCATAGAATGTCTCTAAATTTATGTCTATAAGGACAGTCATATCTATTGAATGAGGAAACATTATCTTCAGCTGTTATCTCCTACCACTTATAAAAATCCTTGAGAACACCTTTTTATATATATATATATATATATATATATATATATATATGTGTGTGTGTGCACAACATAAACTGTCAGAAGTTCAATTACTTGTTACAGTACATATTTTAGCAGAAGTTCTTACAGAACATATTTTCAAACAAAGTCTGTAAGTAAAAGTTTGTAAGTAAAAGTTTGTCAAAAAAAAAAAAAAAAAAAAAAAAAAGATTCCAGATTAAAAAATAAAAAATTCTGACACTATCTTTCTGTAAATTAATATTTCAAGATTTCTTCTTTAAGACAGTGTTTCATTTTTTCTGTCAGCTTTTTAAGTTGCCGAGATGTTCTTGAAGCTGTGTCCAGAACCTCGTCAAGGTGATATCGGTCCAAGATTTGCGTGCGACTATCTTGAGACCGTGGAATGTAGTTCCATTCTCTTGGCTCAGATCTCCTCAGATCCATGTCATCATAAAAACGTAAGTATGACCTCCTGGGTCTCCTTGGTGATGGTTGGGTATAAATATTTTCATTATAATTTCTTGCAGCTGGTTGATAAAATATATTTGAAGGTTCATAGGGTGGGGGGTATGTTTGAGTTAGATTTGGTACTTGGGATGCAGGTGGAAATCTTGGAGTTTCTGGATAGCCATTTAACTGAGTTACATATTGGGGTGGAAGAACAGGTTGAGACACGGGGGTTTGATACTGGGGTACTTGAGGAATCATGTTTGTGTGGTTCAGTAAGGGGTTTGATTGAACTGGGTTAACAAATGCTTGTGGTGATTGTTGAACCTGCATAAATGACGTAGGAGGAATTGGATTTTGCTGAGGGATAAATCGGTGAAAACGGGATTCTGGCAACTGGTAATTCCGTAGACGTTCTAATCTTTTACTAGCATTGTTCAAATCTTCTTGAGTTATTTTTCTCCGTGGAAACCTTGGTGGCACAGTGAGTATCATATTTTGGTTATTTTGGTGACCATGGGATGATCCTGGGAATGTACTAGCAGCTGGATAATGTGTATACAGTTGATGTACTTGGTGTTGTCTTTCATGAACTGGATCACTGTGTGCCATCGGTTTGGATTCAGAATTAACTTGAGATGCATGCAGAGTGTTGGCTTTAAAAGTTGAAAAATCTGCCTGCATCCTTGGAGTGACACTTTGCCTTGCAAAAGAACTGTTTCCACTGGTTACATTTGGCACACTAGAGAATATGCTTGCTTCACTAGCACTTCGGGATTGCTTACTGAGTAAATGACCTGATGCTTCTGTGCTTGGTTGAGTTTCCAGTGTTGGTTTGCCATCAGTGGGCAGGCCTCTTACTTCATCAAGCATATTTCGAAGCTTCTCATGTCTCAGGTGATGAAGGGCAGAATCATTGCTAAAAGATGTCTGTGTACCTTGCTCTGACTGTGTTTGTGTTGCCACATCACTGGCAGCACCCGACTGTCTGATAATTTGAACATCTTTTAGTATTTCCTTAAGTATACTTCCATTTGCAGTTGAAGGCGATGACAAGTTAGTATCCGTGTCATCATCAGCAATATTTTGGTCTTGATAAAGTCCTTTGTCGGATTTGATGCTTTTAACTTCAAAGAGAATGCTTCGAAGCAGATTGGTTTTAGAACCTTTGAGAGAGTTCCCAGTTTGTGCCCCAGTAGAATGTAAAGACATTCTAGATGTCTGTAAGGATTTATTGTGATTTAAACCTTGCTGTTCCTGCATTTGATTCTCAGGTAAATTGTTAACTAAAGTATCTGTTGAAAGAGCAAAAGAACTTCCAAACCAAAAGTTCTTGGGAGTCTGGGTTCTGACATTGCAATAAGTCTGAGAACTGGCATCTCTCACCCAACCACCTGTTGCACCTTGCTCAGAACGTGTGCTCTGAAGTGACACATCATCTTCAGAGTTACTACTATACAAAGCCCTCGTTGATTGAAACCCATCAAAGTCTCGTTCATTATCCAGTGTCATATCAAAACTTGAAGCATGCATTGTGTTTGTTTCTCCGTATCCTGATTCTTCACTCTCAGACTCTAGCAAAACATTCCTGAGTTTTAAATCTGATGGGGAACGGTAAAGACCTGATCCATAGCTCTCCTTCATAGAGCCTTTTTTCCATGGTGATTGTGATGAACGAGTCCCATCACGGTTGTAGGGTGAACGTGTGTTTGGATTTGATGTGAATGGTTCTGTGTCTGAATCATCATCTGTGTCAGAGCCCAGCCTTGCCCGTCTTCCAGGCTGTCGTGCTGAGGGATCTGGAGTCTGTGTAGAGCCACACCTCTTCTCTCTTGTTGGCTGTGTGGATAGAGTGACCAAGTTATAACTATTATTTATCAGGCACAGGCTCAAGTCACTGACATACAAACAAGGAGACAGATTTTCAGTGAACAAACACAAGACAACATGAAGAAACTGACCAAATGTCTAACAAAATAATATTAAAATACAATGTTGTGTTGCTTGCTCTGCATTGATATGTTCTGGCTGGAAAGTCTTTTTTTTTTTTATAAATTTGTTAGCTGGTGGGGATAAAAATTGACTACAACTGGACTTGTTCATTTTACTTCAAAGATAACTATTTTCTTTCAAATTTTATCTATCAATAACTGAAATGTAATTAAAGCTAATATATTTTCATTTATTTTTTTTTATCAAAGTATTTTTCAAAGAAACCTAATTTATTTCAAACGCTCTGAAGTTAAGGTTTCATTTTATTAAAAAAACAATTTATAAATAGCTAAAGTATAAAAATGTTAGCCAATCAAAAGAAAATCTTTTTTATATTCATATTCACCCAATATAAGGCCCAAGAGCCACTCAAGGTAGAGGCTTACTGAGTAGTGTCGTATGAGCATAAAAGAAGTGCAATTCATGAGGTTATTGTTATAGTGGAACACGCCTATTCTATAGTTAATAAACTCTCCCACCTATAATAAGTAGGAGTCGCTCAGTGGCTCAGTCAGTCAGTCGATGCCGGACGACCGTTAGTCAGATACTAAAGTATCAGCGACCACAATTAGATTTCTCTGCGTCATTACCGATTATATCAAGTTCCTAACGTTTTGTACGTTGAACCTATTTTAGGACCGACTTAGTACAAATACAAGCCTCCACTGAGAAACCACTGCACAAGAGGTATATAAGAAAGATAATGGCTAAACCTAATGTGGTTAAGATTGTAGTATTTCACAAAGGAGCAGTTCTTGGGAAGAAGCTGACTCAGTGTAACTTACTTCTTACTAATGGAATACAAAGGGAACAAAAATGATTCATCCTTGTGGAGGTGGCATGGGGTTTCCCAGCTGCAAAGGTCAGGGTTGATGGAACCATGTAATTATTTGAAATTTTTTTTTTTTTTTTCTTTGTTTTTTTTTTTAACCAGTTTTACCCCATGCAAGGCAGTAAAGCCAATAAGACACAAGGGGTTACTGGGCATGGAAGAATTACGAAAAAAAAAAAATAATAATAATGAGCAGGAGAAAAGAGTAGTCAGGAGAATAGTAGATAGCAATTGACATTGCCTTTACATTTTTGCAGATTAAAGTTGGCTGGAAAGCATGGAGTTGGAAGGGAGTTCCACGAGTGAGAAGTGCAAGAAAAGAAACTGTTAAATGTCTAAAGTAGAGGTTGATCCTTAAATGGCTAAATTAGGGGTGACTAAATTATAAAAAATATGACAGCCAATAACATTAAAATGCTTGAAATTCAACTGTTATCTTATTACTGATTTAAAGAATAGATTTTCTTTTTAGAATTTAAAAATAGTAATAATTAAAATTAAAAATTAATTTAATTAAATTAAAAATGAACAAATAATTAAATTAAAATAATTAAATTAGTATAATTAAAATTTCACATATGAAAAACTAATTTGCACTAATTTCTAGCTTGCATTACAAAAAATAAATAAATTAACTAACTAATGACTTGTGATTTCTATTAGATAAATATTAGCCTGATTGTAATCCAAAACTGATTTGAAAAGAAAAATAGAATACTGAAGAATATGATTAGCAGAAACTTTCTTGTGGAATCAAAGATGATCTTATAGATTATTACCATGTATATGGTGTTCAGTCATACTTGGACACCTTACACTAATTGATTTGGTATACTAAGCTGAGTAAATATTAAATTCCTTAAGTATACTCCTGTGAACAACATATGAATTTTATTATACTGGTTAAAAATTGATTTTAGTTAAGGATTCAATAGTTTAATACTAAATGATTCTGAAATTTTCAGCTATTCCTGCTCCTAAAATTCTTTATTAAATAAAATCAAATGAAACATGTTTTCAGTAATTCAAGTCTATACTCTATGTTGATATCAACTGCATATTACAAAGATAAATTTGCATAGTACATATTTTTAAAGATGTTTTATGTGTGCATTTAAGGATGATTTATCCTACTGATAGATAAATTTTACTTATGAAAATATATATATATATATATATATACTTATGAAAATAAATATAAATATATATAAATATATATAAGCATGGAAAGGAACCTCATATATGAAGAGATATTTTCAAGTAACTCATATATATATATATATATATATATATATATAAAATAATAATGATAATATTTGGTAATCTGTATGGATAATTTCAAAGAGTATATAGATCCAGAGAGAGGTCAATGTCAAAAACAGAGTATATAATAATTATCATAAAAGCAAAGACTTTAAAAGATCATGGTGATATTTATTTCATTAGAATCAAAATTTTGATTCTAACTCATCAGACTGAACATTACACAAATAAATGGATAAAGATTTTATATATACATGATTTGTTTACACCATAAATTCAATTAAATATTTATTTGCTCATCTATGTATGATGTATGCACATTATGTATATTTTTAAGTAATGAAAAGTTTGTTAATCTGTATGGATAATCTGAAGGAGGATGTAATTCAGAGAGCTCAATGTCAAATCAGAGCAATTATTAATTCAATTTAAATAGAAAACAGACAACCTTAGGGGTCCATTAAGGTTGTCTGTTTTCTATTTAATTTGAATTTTATATATATATATATATATATATACACACACACATACACACACGTATGCATTAACATTAAAATATTTTTCCCTGTTAAGATGAAAAATTTGAGTTAGAAAAAATAATTTGTGTTTGTATGGAAGTTTGATTTATTAGGTTGGTGCAAAAATAATGACGTCATAATGTTGTTTTTTGATGTTAAAAAATACGTCATTATTTTTGCACCAACCTAATATTTTATGGCTTATTAACCATTTGTGGGTCATTTAAAGCCCAAAATTTTTAAATTGTATAAGAATTCTTTTCCAAATATTATATATATATATATACTCCATGTAATCACCAGTTAAAAAAAATAATTTATATATGTTTGTAAATAAAAGATTTTGAAAAGTATTCTATTCTATTTAAAGTATATATGAGGTATATTCAAAAGTTCAGAATACTCTTTCTTGAAAACTAGAGGAAGAATACTGTTGAAAACCAGTTTTCTCATACCTAATATATAGTCAGGTATCTATCTTTGCATGTATATGGAAATTTTCCACTAAAATCTTTTAATGCACTTTTAAAAAATACATCAATACATTTGACTCAATTAAATATCTTAGACAATATCTATAGATACATATGAAAGTGTTAATTGTGTGTGTGTGTGTGTATATATATATATATATATATATATACACAAAAAGGTATGTTCATTCAATCTTCTTTTCTTTCACATTAAGAGGAGAATAATAAAATATTCACTGTTTAGCTGTTTAATAAAATCCCTTTACTGACAGTGAAATAAGAACAATGATTGACCACTAAAAGTTGAATTTTGTGTTTTAAATCCCACACAACTAACAAACTGTGATAATAATGTGTCATTACTCTGTTAAATATAAGATGTTAGTCAGACAAAGTTACTAAAATGATGATTGCATTAAGCCCAAATCAACCTGACTGATAAAAAATACTGTCTGTGGCTATAAGTTATCAGATGGGTACAGAGCAAGGAACAAGGTGTTATTTATTACATCTGAGCTGGGATATTTTTCAAACTGTGCCTTACATCAAAAAGATTTTTTTTTTTTTGCAGATAATGCCCATGCAATGATAATCCTCCCTTACAGAACTGATATACAAGGGTAAATACAAAAGTAATGCCTCCTATTTTAATTCCATTGCTCCACAATGTCAAGGACGGATGTAGATCGCATAGCAGAAGAGGCTGACTACTTTCTGACCAATAATGCATGATTCTTCTTGTAGCAGACAACAGCCTGGCAATGTGGTGTACAAAGCCAGATGTGCGCCAAAGTTGTGTACAAAGCCAGAGGTGCGCCAAAGTTGTGTACAAAGCCAGAGGTGCGCCAAAGTTGTGTACAAAGCCAGATGTGCGCCAAAGTTGTGTACAAAGCCAGAGGTGCGCCAAAGTTGTGTACAAAGCCAGAGGTGCGCCAAAGTTGTGTACAAAGCCAGAGGTGCGCCAAAGTTGTGTACAAAGCCAGAGGTGCGCCAAAGTCGTGTACAAAGCCAGAGGTGCGCCAAAGTCGTGTACAAAGCCAGAGGTGCGCCAAAGTCGTGTACAAAGCCAGATGTGCGCCAAAGTCGTGTACAAAGCCAGATGTGCGCCAAAGTCGTGTACAAAGCCAGATGTGCATAAAATGGTGCATGACGCTAAGGTGTACAAAATTGTGCACAAAGCTGAGGTGTATCACTGAATTATCCCACAAAGAAAAAATTGCCCTATTGAAATTCATTGATACATGCATTTATAGAGATCAAACAGTGGATGTAGGTAACAGTGAGTTGTTAACACATTCCAGCAGTGGCAACAGTGATGTGTGACTAGACACATTCCAGGTGAATCTGCACAGCTATCAATCTATGAAATGAAGAATGTCCTGAAAACACATAGCCAATGCTAATGAATAGATGGAAGTCATGCTTTGTCAGTGAAAATTTGTTCTATTTTAACCAATAGTATTATTATGATTTGCATATTGTATTGTTTCCATGGAAACAAAGAGGAGAATTATTTTTGGAGCATCCCTTGCAATTTAATTGAAGATAACTGGATTGCATTGGAAACATAAAACTCACACTTTCTCTTTGAGGTGTGTGTGTGTGTGTGTGTGTGTGTGTATATATATATATATATATATATATATATATATATATATATATATATATATATATAAAATCTTAAGTGGCAAACTTTAAATTGTGCATTCATTAAAGGTGACAGCAAGAGAGTACATATGCACCAAATACTTATAAAAACATACCTATGTTATTCTTTCTTGTATATACATTTAACATTTTTCAATCAATTGTCATGTGAAATCAATGCCTAACTATACATATCTCTATATCAATCATATTTCTCTGTAATAGAAATGTCTATAGCTACCAACAATGTACACCTATTTTTTACTGTGTGCATTAATATTAAAAATCTTCATGTTTTGCATATAGGCTAAAATGTATACTGTGTGTATATAAATAAAATTTTAATCTTTTTGTTATAAGTATGTATATTTTACTTTCATATAAGCTTCTTAATATAGACCTGTGGCTTGGTCTATGTATATAGATATAATTTTAAGTTTTGAATGTACCTCTACAATATTTACATGTGCTTCTGATAAATATGTTTACACATGTCTGGGAGATCTATATATCTGTAGACAAATTCAACTTTAATTTTTTTGAACATGTGTATATTACTGGTATTTGGTTATGTGTGTGTGTGTGTGTGTGTATCTAGAAAATCAGATGTCAACAACTGAAAGAAAAAAGGAAGAAGAGAAAAAGTTCAGGAGAGTGCAAAGTAAAAAATAAATGATGAAAAGGAAAACTAATCATAATATTCTACATTTATGCACATACATGCAGATGGGCACATACATGCATACATGCACTATGAAAAAAACAAACAAACTTGCAACAATGAAATGTGCATATGAAAAAGAAAAATCAAGTAAAAGCAATCAATTGCTGATACCCATTGACGAATGGACAGAATAATTCTTGGTGAGTCACGATGCTGAAGGTGACATCAATCAGCTAAGTTCCAAACCTTTTACTTGTATTATATATATATATATATATATATATATATATATATATATATATATGAAATATTTTAATATATTTTCTGCTTGTGTTATTTTTTATGGGTACACTTATTTGAGTAAATACTCAATGTTTTTTTAGTTAAACAGTATTAATTACATTTATTGGCATGAATGTTTGAGAAATTTTGTAATTTAATTACAAAACAGACCATTTACTCAAATAAGTGTATCCATAATAAATAACATATAAACAGAAAATATATCAAAATACTTGTCAGATTTAATTCATTTCATATAATATGTTGTCATTGTTTATGTTAGACTACAATTTCAGAGCATATGTGATAGATCGAGGAAAATCAGTGAAGGTGTGTGTTTAAAAGCAGTAATTCTAACTTTGCTAACTGAAAGTTCTCTGTGGCTGAATGGTCAATATTATATCAGGTATAATAATGGTTTCATATAGGCTACAGGTTTTATTACTGTTGGAGAATGCATATTTTCTATGAAATTTCTTAAACATTCAGGCTGGTAAATATAGTTAGAAAGTAACAAAAACAGAATATATATATATATATATATATATATAAATAATCATTTATACACTTATTCTTTATAAATGATCTCAAATTGTTCATATGTGATTATTAGAATCCTATACAATATGTGCATGAAAGAGTGCACTTTCTACTTAAACACATATGTATATATTAATGAGGGAATGCTGAAAAGTTTTCAGCACAACTAAAAAAAAAAAAATTGAATGTTTGGTAATTTGGTCACATTTTGGAAAGTGGGTCAGGGCAAGATTTTAGTAACTACTTTGTGTGCATGCATATATGTATGTATGTGTATGTACACACACATATAATTTTTATTGTTGAGGTTCATTCGGAGTGTAGATAAAAGTATGTGTTTTGTTTTTCATAGTTATTTAATAAATCTATAATATACGTTGGTACTTCCTTGATATTTACTTATAAGTTGACAATTTACATACTACACAAATAGACCAAAGCTAATGTATGTCATACACTTCTTACCTGAAGTGTTCAAGTGCAGCTTACAAATGTATTTTGCTTGAAAGTATTTTTTATAACATTTTTTAACTGATTAGCATAAAATGATTCAACTCCCACCTCTGATTAACAAAACAGACCTTTATAGAAAGAAAGAAAGAAAGAAAGAAACAAACAAACAAAAAATCAAACAGCTCAATACTAAAATAACCAGCAGTGTTTAAAATATATATAACTGTTACTTTTCATGGGTAAACTTGTCCAACTGCTTGTGTACTTATCTGTATTGATGATCTATATAAATAGAAGTTTCTATGTATTTCCCTGTCATTATTATGCATATTTTGTACCTGAAGCAGATTGGTATTTCATTTTCATCCAAATTCTTTAAGATCTCCCTTGATGATAAATATACAATGGTTTGAATGAAGCCATTTGCTCTATCAATGTGGATAAAGTCAGCATTTTAGTGATGAGGCACGATAATGTAATGCATTGTCGACTGCTGTTTAACTTCTGCTGCTGGAGAAATCAATTGCAAGTCTTTATCTTGTGTGTGTGTGTGTGTGCATATATATATATTTCTTTTATGGTTACTATGTATCCAGGCATTGAGTGAATGTGTTGGTGTGTTTGTTGGTTATTTCCTCATACTTAAATTGACTGCTGTGCACTCTCTCTCTCTCTCTCTATATATATATATATATATATATACATATATATATATATATATATATATATATATATATACACACACACACATACATGTTTCATTAAAAACGACAGACAAGGTACTATGATTAAGTTTTTTATTTAATTTTTCTTGTGTTCAAACAAGAGCTTTCTTTTTTGGACAAAGTGAGTGTAAAAATTGTTCAAATGTTTTATAGTTTCGGCTATACCTTTAGCCATTATCAAGGATGATTCAATTTTTCAGCTTAATTGAGTGTGGGCATTATGTGTATGTTTTAGTGTGTTGTAGAGATGTTTTTAATTTCCTAATACGGTTAGCACATTGTGGCCTTGTTTTTAGTTAATATTGTTAAGAGTTGGTCTTTTCTTTTTTATTATTAAAGCTTCCATTGTTTTTAATCATTTTTTATAAATGGATGAAGTTATTATATTTGTGTTTTCTACTAGTATGTTTCTAATGGAGTCTGGTAAATTTCTGTGTGTGTTTAAATGGGTTCTAATGAAGCTGTGATCAGATAGGTGTAACGTAAGGCATCTGGATAAGCATGTAGTTGTGTAACCGATGTAATTATTTATGAGTCCGGTTTGATCAGGAACATAGTTCCTTAAGGGACATTTGAACTCATAGATAATGTTCGTTCTTTGTAATTTTGACTTAACTGGTGTGTTGTTATTTTTGAGGACAAGGTTAGCTATCTTAATTTTTTTATAATAGATAATTAATTTGATTTTTTTTTTTTTTTATTCAGGTCAATTGGGGTAGTGTATTTCTTTATAATATGTCTTAGTGAAGATTTGTCTTGTTTATAGTTAATGTGCATTTGGTTTTTGTAATAAATGTTTATGTAATTTTTGATAGTGTGTTGACTATCATTATTACTTTGGGGAGAAATAGTCTAATTTGGTGGTCTATAAGTTGGTTAGGGAAGCTGTTGTCGATTAGTATTTATTTTACATTATAGTTCTTTGAAGAAGAGTAGACAAGAGGATGAATTCTTGTGTGCTCTTTTTAGGAAGTTTTTTTATTACTGCTATTTTGTACATGAGTGGGCATTCGTTTTTAAAGTTAAGGTGGCAAGAGTTTTTGCTAGTGAGTTTTTTGTATAATGAGGTGATAAAAGTGTTATTGCTATATTCTATGAGAACATCTAAGAAAAGGAGTTTGCTTTTTTGATGAACTTCATAGGAAAGTTAAAGATATATATATGCACACACTTTATAAAATGAATCTCTGGCAATAGTGATATTTATCAAAAAGAATAGCTAAATTAGAGTGTGCAATACAAATTTCACAAAATGAAAATGTGGAGCAATTTAAGATCTAAAATATTTGAAACAGTAACCTTTATGCTGCCATGGTTTCTAATGAAACCATTCGTGGTAGCAACTGCAGTAGCGTAAAGGTTAGCATTTCAAATATTTTATACATATATATATGATAAAGATATAATTTTAAGGTACGCAGAAATCTTGAAAATTGGATTTCACCATGAAACAGACTGTTGGCACTAGGTGTTGACCCCAAAGTCAACTTTTTATATATATATATATATATATATATATATATATATATATATATTGG
>OZ010589.1:55695869-55720869 GCA_963932145.1 Acanthosepion lycidas
TTTGTATGAATAATTCATGAATCTATATATATATATATATATATATATATATATATATATATATGTGTGTGTGTGTGTGTGTGTGTGCGCACACACACACATTTCATTGAATATGACAGACAAGGTACTTTGATTTAGTTTTTTATACAATTTCTCATGCAATCTAATAACTTTTTTTCTTTTCAGAGGATAAATTATATAAAAACTCTCCGAATGTTCTTTTATTCCAAGCGCTTTCGACTATACATTTAGCCATTTTCAAGGATGAAATATTTTAACTGTTAAATAAGAAATAGTTTGTTGCATGTATGTATTTATATAATATTTTCATTTTTCAAAACACGGTCAAGATATTGTGCCCATGTTCATAGTTTATATTAAGTGTTGTTTTGTTTTTGCTTTTATTAATAAGGTTTCCGTTATTTTTAGCCTTTTTTGTGCATAGATGGTGCTATTACATTTGCATCGACACTTAATACAAAAAAATAATGAAATGCTCAATCAGTGCCTTGAAAGTTGTCTTCAATGAAATCTGTATACAATAGGGATTGCTGCCCAAACACACACACACACACACATATATATATATTTTCTTTATTTGATGGTATATAAAACTTCCCCAGTTTTTATTTGTAGAAAATCAATAGAAAAAAAATTGGCAAGTGTAAAGGATCTTACAAGCACACAGAGGAAAGAACATTGTGAGCTTGTAAAATATTTTACACTAGTTTAAAAGCTGCCCTCTGTGTAGACTTTTAAGCTAGCTCCTGTGGATGGATAATTGTGCCTCTGGCCCAAAAAACAGCAATGATAATTTTGAAGAAATAACTTTGAATTCCTTAATTTACTTCATGGAACATTAAAACCACTCTTTAATTCTGATTCAGGCTATAAGTCCAATTCTGTCCAAAAGACCAATTTGGGCTGACATTTGAGTTCTTCAAATCATAAACTATGTGGAACTTCAAAATCGCATATCATGAAACCACTCACTTTAATTCCTTGGCATTTTGAAGAAATAAAATTGATTTCCTCAATTCACAAAGTTTTGGAGATATTTTAAACTGAATTTAAAAAAAATTTTTCTTTAAATACAAAGTTTTTGTGTTACCTTAAACTCAATATTAATTTAAAAACTTTTAAAATCACTTTTTTTTTTTTTTTCAGTCATTTTAAATTTTGAATTTTTAACTGTTCTCTCCTCATCTGGAGACAAATTTCAATGCTGGAAGTTCAAGCACCAGACGAAGGGCCGATTTTCAATCTCGAAACCATTCTTATTCCAAAAAAGTATATATCTATGTAGAGCAAATGTGGCCAGAGTTTCAGACATATGGATAGAGACGGACAGACTTTGCTATTTATTCATTTAGATTGACTCCTTATAACATCTTTTATTAACTTTTCCATAATTTGATGTGAAAAAACTGTTTGCAGAAAAATTACCCAATGGGCAACTTCATTATATTCATTTATTAGGTTGGTGCAAAAATATTGTCGTTTTTTGACGTTAAAAATACGTCAAAAAAACGACATTATTTTTGCACCAACCCAATATTTATAATTCTACATTGTTTTATATAATTTAATATTTTCTTCTATTAGGTTGGTGCAAAAATAATGATGTAATAATGTCATTTTTTAACGTCAAAAAATGATATTATTACATCATTATTGTTGCACCAACCTAATATATTCTATCATCAACAACATCATCAGCCCTATGATGGAGTGTGGTTGTAGGGATGCTGCACAGCTCAGTACAAGCCCAGCTCCCTCCACAGGTAGGTATTCATTCATACATAGCATATCTTGAGCAAAGTAAATCTGGCAGAGCCTACCTTTCTTCATTTCAGACAACAGCTGATATCCACAAACTTTAAAAAAAGGCTTGCTTTTCTCATGGACATGTGACTGTTGATTCTGTCAGGGGAACCCTTCACCCTGTCTGTTGATTAGGAAGCTTTCTATCCAGCGATGTCATATTATCACTTTAATTAATATATTGTCGGTAATTCAGATCTATGTGCAGCTTTAGTCTTTAACATCTCTGGAAACACTACAGGAAACACTACACAGCGAATTGCCTGCATTGTTTAACATCAGAGGCAATGAAGGAGAAAGCCAGAAGATGGAGGTTACATCGACAAGATCATTGAGCAATAAAGAAATAGGGGTTTCTTTTCTAGGACCTTTAAGTAGGTGGATTGTCATCAAATATAACAGCCATTATTTATTATTATATATATTATTGTATTATATATTATTGTTACTGTTGAAACAATTGTTTAAAATTTTGAATAAGAGAAAATAATTGACTACACAGAATAGTAATAAATATTCTGGTAAAATATTTAAAAATAAATATTTTATTATTAAGTTGATGCAAAAATAATGATGTAATAATGTCGTTTTTTGACGTATTTTTTAACGTCAAAAAACGACATTATTACGTCATTATAACATAAATAAAATCTTTCTGCTCATAAAACTGATTATATGATTAAACAGCCAATTGAATATTTTTATTATGAAGGAATTTATATCTTTCATTAGTGACTCATACTAGAAAGAATTTGCTACTGAGAAAATGGATAATAAGCAAGTAATTAACAAGTCATAGTGATTACAGAATGAATATATAAAAATTAATATGGTGTACTATTTTTTTTTATCGCCAGCCAATATGACCCCCACCAAATGTTGCACTTTCCACATATATAATGAATACATTTATGTTACAACATATACATGCAAAGCAAGCAAGAATGAATAACATGTCTGAATAAATTTTAAAAATTATCAGTAACAATTTTTTTTCAATATTTTCATGTAGCCAGTTTGTAGATATTGTTTTACCTTCTTATTCTTTGAATAATGATTATAAGAAAGCTGACAAAAGATATGAACAGGCAAAAGAGACTTTTTCTCATGGTATTCTTTGATATTATTTTATTCTTTTACTCCCATAAATATTTAGAGGTAGATTTCAGTTAAATTGCTTGATTTGAAATGCCTCAATGAAAATAACCTGACATTTGAAGTGATCACTTTTTGATAGGTGAAATTTGGAATTGATTTCTCAGACTTCTTGTCTGTAAGAGAAGTTAAGTAAAAGCCAATATTTCAAAATCACAATTTAGAATGTAAGGTAAGGTATTGTTTACCAGCACATCAACCTTATGGGTCATTTCATGCAGAATTAAACAATTTGGAAAGCAAGCATGTGTTTCACACTAATTATACTTGTACTATACAATTTTCCTACACTGAGCAGTCAATAAATTCATGTACTTACAAAATCTATCAGTTTGGTATAACATTATTATCTATTTATATCATTCATACAATTGTCCTCATCTTTATTGCCATATTCATGATGTTTCAGCCATTGTACACTCTGACCTTCTTCATGTGTTATATGTTGGAATTTCAAACCAAACTTTCTATGGGGGTAGATTGTTCTTATTCCACATGTCATGCCTTTTCTGGGTATCTTTTTTTCAATTAATTCTCTTTTGTAACTTAACTTTTTGTTCCTTCTGCTGTGGCCAGGTATTGAACTCACACCTTTGGGTCAAGTCACTTTTTGGATTACTTCAACCAACATCTTTATTTGCTGGGCAATAATATAGATAGGTATTAATAGCTATTTTTCTTTTCATAACTATTAGATTTAGGAATATCTATGACAAAGTGGAAAAAGTTTTTGTTTCATCCTTTAAGACTTCAGACAAAAGTGGTGTTTACATTAATGCAACTACATATGTGCTAGGTTATTCACAGTAAATTTACCTCCAGGTACTTACAACATTAAACCTTTCTCAATAGATCTTCTATTATCACAATGTGGGATATTTAATAAAAGTGATAAAAAAAGAAAAAGAAAAAGAAAAAAAAAAAGAAAAAGAACAAATGAAATCGGTTAGACTATATACCCTAAAAATATATTTAAAAAAAAAATAACTTTAATTTTAAATTTCAATGTCCCCTCTCTTGTGTACAGATGTAGTCACATCAACATGACATCACTTTAGTTCAATCAAATCCTAAAGGATGAAACACATGATATAAAACTTTTTCCAATTTGTCATTGATTTTGCTAAAATATTTGAAATATAAAAAATTAGATATCACTTTCCCAAAACCTAGACTTACTTACATTCAGATAAACACTGTCGTCATCTTTGTTGTTACAATCAAAATGTTTCAGCCATTCTACCCTCAATTCTTCTTCAGGTGTATATTGATCCAAGTAACCTTCTAGGGATTTTGAATTGAACTCTTTATTCAGTCTATGGATATGGATCATTCTCATTCTACTGTCCATATTTAGGGATATCTTGGTTAGTTGTTCAGTTATTGCTAGTCTAGTTTCCACTGGTCTGTCCCCTCAAGAGATTTAACTCTCAATTATGTCACCAAATTCACTAATCAATGTTTTAATTCTCTAACTCCTGTACCGTGGTGACAGAATAATTGTGGGTTCAGTCCCTGGGTTGGGTAGTATGGATATACTTAGGTTGAGCAAAAACAAGACTAGAAATAACTGAATGATTAACCAAAGTGAGATAGACATGGACAGAGGAATGAGAACAATCTATCTCATATAGATATAGTCAGTCAGTTATGTGCGATATATGACTGATGAGGCAGATTTTTTCCCACAGTAGGTTGCCATTTTTTTCTGCGGTAGAAGATTTGCCATCCAAGGCTATAGAACCCAGTCTGTCCTGCTATTTACCCATAGCTGGGAGGAGAAGAGGAGGATTCATACCTTTCCCAAGGGTATTAGTATGTAAGTGAATGTAATGGATTTGAATGGAATTTGAACTTAGCTCTCTGATTCCTCAATCTGAGCTGCTATACATTACTCCACCATACCTCAATAGATAGAGTAAAGAGTTCAATTCAATATTCCCTGCATTTCTGAAGAAGTCCTGAGTAGAAAATCTGAAACATTATGATCACAGGAATAAGTTTGACTGTAAATAAAGTACATAATGATAACTCTTTGTCCCAGAATTTCAAAGAGAAATTTTGACTTATCTTTTCTATAAGAGAAAGTTGTATTCTGATGTTTAAACTGACCCAGAATTAATTTTGTTTGTGATAATGACTGTTTCTAAAGTGTCTATTTTTTATTTTTTTTTAACCATTTTGTGTTGTATGACATAGATGTGCATCTTGTGGCATGCTGCATATTGCTTCTGACACATGGGCATTCATTCCATTTTTCTAAACAACAATAAAACTCTTCTGATTTTTATACTTATTCAATTTGCATAGTCTTTTGTTTTCATTTATAAAACAAACAAACACGATGCACAAATGCTTTGCTATAGAGAAAAAAATAAAACAAAGCATGTGGTGAAGAAGCCCAGTTGTGCCATTTGGTATCATTCTTCATAATGGAATAAATTTCATTTTAATTTGCCCAAATAATGCATAAGTAATATTATTTAGAAATTTGTAATAAGGGATCAATTTGCTCATTTTCTATGGTTTATCAACCTTTAGAAATTTCTAACACAATTATACAGAATTTCTATTTTCTAATAACACAAGCATAGATCGCATTGTGTAGGCATCCAAGATAGCAGTAAATATATTAATAAGAATTATTTACATTATTTACATGTGAACTATTTTCTTAACTGTGTTGTTGTTATCACAAAGTTTCAGCCATTGTGCATTCATCAGGTGTATGTCAATCTGGGTAACCTACAGAGAATTTCAAGCCTAGTGGATTAGAATGTTTTAACAGAAACTTTTATTTAATCTACAGAGGTGGATTGTTTTCATTACACTGTCCATGTGTAGAGATTTAGTTCTTATTTAGTACTGCTCAGTTATTGCTTGCCCCATTTCCACAGAGTCCATGGACACACTACCAGGCCCAGGGATTGAACTCATAATTACTATATCATCAAATTCATGAACCAACACACTAATCCACTAGGCTATTGTTTGAAATTCCCTGTAGGTTACCCAGATCGACATACACCTGATGAAGGCTGGAAGGCACAACAACCAAAACATTGTGATAAAAACAACAAAGAGAAGGACAACTGTATGCAAATAATGACAATTCCTCATCCCAGAAATTCAGATAGATATTAATAAGAAGTTTTAAAATTTCTTTATTCAGTTTTCTTTGCAAAACTTGAAATAAACTTGCAAAGTAAACATAAATAATCATGAACCTAATTTTTAATTTCACTTGAATACAGGCGACATGTTATCTTTGTGTGTAATGAAAGAAATTTTATATCATAATGAAAAAGCCAAACTGAAGGCTATGTGTTATGCTGGTTGAACAAAAATTCTATTTTTGTTGTTAAATGACATTAAGAACATTTAATTTTAACTAACCTTATTCATTAAGTCCCCTCTATATTTTAACATGAATATGAATCCTTCTCTTCTCCCCTCAACTATGGGTAAATAGCAGGAGAGACTGAGTCCTATTGCCTTGAGTGGCAAGCAGTCTAAAAGGAAAAATTCTGAATTCAAAACCAGCCTGGAGAGGCTTAGGCCCCATCAGGCTATCTTGCCCAAGAAACACCACTGCTCCTGCTGCAGCAGTACATGTGGTTCCCCTATGACCCTAATGGGTTAGAGTTTAATAAATAGAAAAATCAGTTATCAAACATTACAAGCAAACTTAATGAAATTAACCATTGGATACTTTGTGAGATTTGATATATGAATGACAATTTACAATGGTGTTGGTTATTGAGACTTTTTCAGGAGTAGTTTTTTCACAAGAGGAATTCTCATGCTTCAAATCTCTCCCACTGACTGAGAATACAACTGCAAATTCCTTTAGGCGATCTTCTTCAGACAAAAAAATGTATGTCCTCCATTTTGTAATTATAAGTAGTAACTGCAAGCACAGTAGAATAATGGGTTGCAGCTCAGTTTGAGGAACTGGAAAGCCGAGTTCAAATTCCAGTTAAGTTCAATATATTCACTTACATGAATATATTTAAATTGTCATTCATATGTCTCTATAAAGTTGTATTTGACTGCATGTCCAACTTACTGTTAATACCTTTAACATTCCAGTTCATGCAAAAGAAGAGATTATTTGTAAACTACCATCTCATTGCTGCTTCTACTACTCTTTGGGAAAATTGATTTAGCCGTATTTTATTTAATAAAGCATTATAGAAATATTCTACAAAAAATAATTTCTGAAACTTGTATAAATGATGAAAGAGAAGCATGATGAGCTGGGATCAAACATGGTTCGTAATCTGACAATAATGACAAATAGGAAACATTTATCAATCTAACATGTTTTACTTTCATATTACTCTGATGAAGCTTTAATAAAAGTGAAATATGTTAGATAAACATTTCCTATTTCCTCTTTATCTTCTCACAGTGAAGCACAGAAATAAAAAAAAATTCTCCACCCTCCCCTTAAGTTTTTACCCTCCCTTTTGACACATCCATATTAATTTTGTTCCCACCCACTGCTAACTGGGTATTGAACTCACACTCTTTCTCAAGGACACATAGCACAGTGGATAATGGCGTTATCCAGTGACAGGGATCAAAGGGTGTGAGTTCAATACCTGGTTAAGGCAGTGGATAACTTGCAGAGGGGAATTAACAGGAGATAACTGATAACTGACATCCATTAAACATGGCACATGGAACTAGAACAGTCTACCCCAGTGAGCGAAATAAAGGGTTCAGTTCGACATTCCAACCACCTGAAGAAGGCCGGAGCATACAACAGCCGGAACGCTGTAATAAATATGGTGACAAAGATGAGGATAATAGTCCAAATAATGTAAATAGTGCACATAATACCTCATCTCAGAAATATAGACAGATACTGATAATCATACCTTTTTGTATTAATTCAAATTACTTCCTCATAACACAAAGCAACCTGGGTTTTATCTACACTTTCTAGACTTTATCTATATGCTTTCCATTAGGCAAGGTTTGGAGACAATATTATCTACATAAGTAAATATTAGAAATACTAATTTTTACTAACAACTAAGCAGATTTTTGACACTATTATAATCTAGAATGGGACACCAAAGATTTCCAAACCAAATGGGTGGTCACCTCTATGTTGGATTGGTAAGTTACATGTGATGAAAAGAAATTAAATATGGCCGCTGAAAGCCAAGCTCTTTTGGGGAGAACTATTTCATGTTAGTGCACAACTTGCTACAGGCAGAGATAATGAAAAGCAGCTTACAATCTGTTTGCTATTTTTAACAAAGTTTAGAGGCAATGAATATTATATGGGAAAGTTTAAATGTGCTTATGGGCTCGAAAAGAAAATAATTATCACAGTCTTTGAATGTGTAATAATTGCTTCTAAAATAGTATACAAACTGGCTACACAAAATACAAGAAAGAGTTACATAAAGAAAATCTTTTTTTAAAAACCAAATAAAAATAACTAATAATATAAATAGATCATTGTGAAGAATAGTATAATCATTTGCAATAATATTTCTTATTACTCTGAACCCACTAGATGTAGGATTTTCTATCATTGCTGCTTTATGACTCAAATGCAAATGATAGAAAATTCTGCCACAGTTAATGGGGTTAGTATGAAAAAGCCTTTTTATAATCTTAAAATATATCTGGATTTTTGTTTCTGGCAAAAAGAAAATCAAACAATGCCTCAAATAGGAAAAAAGTTACAAATTTTCTTGAAGGTATGAAATTTAATTAGTGCTATAAAAACAGACATTTATTAAAACAAGAAGAAAATTAAAAAAAAATTACAAAACAAAATTTGTTTTACATTAATGCTATAAAAAAATGAACATATTTATGAAAATGAGAAAAAAAAAAAAAAAAAAAAATGGACAGAAAGAAAATATGTAATCATCATATGGCAATTTTTTTTTTAATCATTTCATGCCCAAGAAAGGCAATAATGCTACTAGGATGTAGAAGGGAGTGAAAGAGAATGAAAAGACTTTAGTGAGAAGAAGAAAGAAAAAGGACAATAAAGGTTCAGGATTCAGGAAGACAGAAGATGGTGACTGCATTTAAATTTTTGGAGATTATAGGTGGCAGTGAAGAAAGAAATCGGAAGGGAGTTCCACAGATGACAAGTGTCAGAAAAGAAACTATTAGAATAGAACAAATGGTTGCATCTAGCCAGCTCAACAGTAAAACGGTGAGACCTAGTTGCCAATCTAGTAGCACACTTAAATTCATGCATTCCAGGCACTAAGGAGGAATGCTTATTAGAACAATTGCCATGAAAATATTTCCAGAAAAGATAAAGAGAAGCCATGTCACATCAGTGGAAAAGTGTCTGAAGTTGAAATACCAGGTCAGGATTGATTACATTACAGATCCTTGCTTGAATTTTGTCAAGAATCTTGATATATATATATATATATATATATATATATATATATAATTTATTAGGAGCACAGACCGGATATGGCAGCAGTAATTAATTCTTGGATGAATGGTAGAGTTATAAATGTGCAAGATGGATTCTGATGAGAATTTTCTGGCATGATACAGTAAACCAACTTTCCTAGCAGTAAATGTGGCAATTAATTCAATATAATTACTCCACTTCAAGTCAGTGGAAAATGTCAGCTCAGGAAGGTGCAAAGATTTGCTCTCATTGAGGTTAGTATTAGCCATGCTCATGGAAGACAAAAAAGGTTCTCTCCAGGTGATTAAATGAAAGCAGTTTTATTTTGGAGGCAATAAAATTTACATGTCATTCCTGAGAGAGAGAAAAAGAAAGAGAGAAAAAGAAAAAGAGAAAAAGAGAGAGAGAAAGAGAGAGAGAGAAAGAGAGAGAGAGAAAGAGAGAGAGAGAAAGAGAGAGAGAGAAAGAGAGAGAGAGAAAGAGAAAGAGAAAGAGAAAGAGAGAGAAAGAGAGAGAGAGAGAAAAAGAAAGAGAGAGAAAAAGAAAGAGAGAGAAAAAGAAAGAGAGAGAAAAAGAAAGAGAGAGAAAAAGAAAGAGAGAGAAAAAGAAAGAGAGAGAAAAAGAAAGAGAGAGAAAAAGAAAGAGAGAGAAAAAGAAAGAGAGAGAAAAAGAAAGAGAGAGAAAAAGAAAGAGAGAGAAAAAGAAAGAGAGAGAAAAAGAAAGAGAGAGAAAAAGAAAGAGAGAGAAAAAGAAAGAGAGAGAAAAAGAAAGAGAGAGAAAAAGAAAGAGAGAGAAAAAGAAAGAGAGAGAAAAAGAAAGAGAGAGAAAAAGAAAGTGAGAGAAAAAGAGAGAGAGAGAAAGAGAGAGAGAAAGAAAGAAAAAAAAAGAAAGGGAGTTGGGGAATAATAGAAAAAGCTGACCTCTTCTTTTTCTTCTCTCCAGAGCTTGAACAAATAAATAAATGAGGCATACATCAATCAAGCTCAATCAAGCTCTAAAGTGCAAAAATAAAATGATCAGAGTTTTCTATTTTTTCCTTTTCTTGTCTGTTATTTCCAGTTGCCATTTATGATAATTATCTTTTTTTCATGTCCATTTTTCTCTCAGTTTAATAAATATGTTTGATTTTATTGCATTGATGCAAAATTTCTTCATTTTTAAAAAATTAAATTGGATTTTTAGCAGTCAGTATTTGATTTTTTTATAATAAAAGTCATAATTAAAAAAATCAGCAAAGTTATTAGAAATTATAAAAAGCTTTTTCTTTTTTCATGATGGTAATCTTCCAACAATGACCAAGTATTATTTTCATTATGTAGACATTCTTAATGATAATATTAATAATGTTAAAAACATGATATTTTCCACCCATCACCAAATATTCAAATCTATGAATAAGCATTGTTAGATAAATTGCTTAGAATTTTAAAGTTCAAACATAATTCTAACTTCAAGCAGTTTTTTAAACTGAAAGTAGGTTTGTGGATTGCATATTTTAAAAACAGAAATCATTTAACCTCAAATAGATTATAAAATATAATTTATTTTTTGTAAAGAACATTTATGTAAAATTCTATTTTTATTCCCAAATTAACAAGATGAGAAATACAGTATTAATATTAATCACAAAATTGGAAATATTACATAAAAAGAAACAACAATGCATAAATTGAACAAGTTTAATTTTTTTCTATCAATCTCAAAACTCAAGTTTAATAAAAAAAATAATCAGTATAAAAGCAAAATAAACCTGTGGGATCATTTATTTTTTAAACTTGAATTTTCTCATTCTTAGATCCACAAACAAACCTCAAGATGGCCTCACTTCTAAGTTAATATACCCTTGATACCACTCAAGAAAACATTAGAAGTAACACAATTTTAAGAAAATAGAAATTTTCACAAAGTTTCAATGAAATTAGTAATACCTTCTACTTATTAGTAAAAAATTTTAAAACCTGAATATTCTTTCTAGCCTCACCCCTCAACTTTGAAGGATTATTAACTGTGAAATTTTTTAATGTTTTCTTTAAAGAATTTTTGGTGTTCATTAATATTTTTAGCCTAATCTTTATTTCAAAGTCAGCATTCTTACTTTGACAGTCATCATCTAAAAATAAAAATTGGTAGGTATCCAGAAAGTGTTTGTCTCCTATTCTTAAGATATGCAAAAGTTGAGATATAATTGTTAATGAATATAAACAAATGAGGAAAATGAATCTTAGAAAATACTTAAAACATGAAGAATAAAAATTTCAAAAAATATTTAAATTTTAAATCTTCTGGCTTTTAATTTGTCTTATGATGTTAAGAATGAAAATTAATTTTAAATTCCTGAGGTGGTTTCTTCCAGTAGACTGAATGTTGAAAGAAGACAAAGGGGAGATAAATTATGTACTGATGGGAGCCTTATTTAGGATACTGTGAGATATTAAGTCATGACTATTTAATAAAATTTATCAACACAATCATTAATTGCAGTTTTATATAACATTTTAATTTTAGATTGCTTCAATATAAATAATGTATATTATGAAAGTAACTAGTATTAGTTTACACATAAAAAATTTAGTAATATTTTTGCACTTTTTAGTACTTGAATTTGTATATCAACTTGTTACTGAGATACTGACTCTGTATTTGTTATATATATATATATATATATATATATATATAGTGCTTTGCATAAGTATTCAACCTCACCACTTGAACTTTTCTACATTTTGTCACATTACAACCACAAATTTAAATGTACCTTATTAGGGTAATAAGGCATCATTTTGTAATGGGGAGGGGGAAATATTACATGATTTTCAAAATTATTTACAAATGAAAATCTGAAAAGTGTCGAGTGCTTATGTATTTGCGCCTCCCCCCCACACCTTACTGTGACACCATAGTAAATTGTCTTCAGAAGACACATAATTAGTAAATAGAGTTCACCTGTTTATGACAATATTTTTTTGAGTAAATAAAAGAATGGAAAAAGTTATAAGGTTCTTGATACTGCTCTCCTGTTAAAATATACTTATTTTTTGAAGACCTCAGATGCCCTTTTTGTTTTGTTTTTTAAGAGAACATTGCCAAACAGACAGCATCATGAAGATCAAGAAGCTCACCAGACAAGTCAGGGCTAAAGTTGTAGAGAAGTATAAAGCATAAAAAAATATC
Organism: Acanthosepion lycidas; assembly: GCA_963932145.1. NCBI lineage: Eukaryota > Metazoa > Mollusca > Cephalopoda > Sepiida > Sepiidae > Acanthosepion > Acanthosepion lycidas. Next base: position 55,708,429 of record OZ010589.1, read on the forward strand.
CCATGTCATGAACATCACACAGAACATTATCAAATCCATCATCCTAAAATGGAAAAAGTATAGTACAATTGCAAACCTACCAAGACAAGAACATCCACATGAGCTGGCAGGCCAAGCAAGGAAAGCTTAATTAGAGAAGCAACCAAGAGGCTGATGGTAAGTCTGAAGAAGCTGTAAAGATCCATAGTTCAGGTGGAAGAATCTGTCCACAGGACAACCATTAGTCATGCACTCCATAAATAAGGACTTTATGGAAGAGTGGCAAGAAAATAGCTATTGTTGAAAGAAAGCCATAAGAAATTCTGTTTGCAGTTTATCACAAGCCATATGGGGGATACAGCAAATATATGGAAGAAAGTGTTTTAGTGAGGTGGGATTAAAATTGGACTTTCTGGCTAATGTAAAATGTAATGCGTGAAAGAAACTTAACACTGCAAATCACTAATATGAAACATGGTGGTGGCAGTATCATACAAAGAGGATGCTTTTCTTCAGCAGGTACAGGGAAGCTGGCCAGAGTTGATAGGAAGAGGGATAGAACCCAAATACAGTGCAATCTTCAAATAAAATATATTTCAGTCTGTAAAAGACTTGTGATTGGGAAAGAAGGATAGCAAATCCTAAACAATGCCAAAGCTACAATGGAATGATTTAGATCAAAGTATCTTAATGTGTTATAGAATGTTCCAGTCAAAGCCCAGACCTAAATTCAATTGAGAATCTGTGGCAATACTTGAAAATTGGTGTTTACAGATGTTTTCTATCCAACCTGAATGAGCTTGAGCTATTTTGCCAATAAGAATAGGCAGAAATTTCAGTCTCATGGTGTACAAAGTTGGTAGAAACATACCCACAAGCCTTGCAGGCTGTAAATGCAACAAAAGGGGGTTCTACAAAGTATTGACTGAAGTGGGACGTAGGTAATGAATACTTATGCATCTAAGATATGGCCATTTTGTGGTCCTAATTATTGTTTGTGTTACAATAAAATGTATTTTGCACCTTCAAAGTATTGTATGTTTTGTGTTGATCACATAGTAAAAAGACTATTTAAGTCAACTTGAATTTCAGTTGCTAAGTGGAATGAATACTTATGCAAGACACTGTGTGTGTGTGTGTGTGTGCATATATATATATATATATATATATATATATATATATATATAAATGAATAGAAGATCTTTAACATGCTTCTCTGACAAAGCTTTAATAAAATGAAACGTAAGATTGAGATCTGTATCCTACTTGTTCTATATATATATATATATAAAATATTATATGAAAAGTTTACTTAACTTTTAAATATCAATTTTGTTTAAATTTTTGTCTAGGAAAAAAATTAATATTTAAAAGTTAAGCAATCTTTTCATATTATAATATTAATGGTCTATTTTTAATATATATAAAAATGTCTGCTGTTTCTTAAATCATATATATATATATATATATATATATATATATATATATATATAGTGGTGGGTGGAAGGGACAGATAATGAGAAATTGGTGAGCTAAGTTCAAATTCCAGTCAAGTTCGTTACATTTACTTTTGTGCAATTTCCCTTTCCTAAGATATGAATCCATCCCTTCTCATGCCAGCTATGGGTTTGATAATAGAACAAACTGGGTTGGCAGCCAGTCTAAGAGGATAACAACTATGAATTAAAATTCTGCAACTGAAACTATTATTCATCATACTGAGTATTCTTGTCACTACATTATGATAGTTAATGTTCAGAGTATGACATTCATTTTGTACAAGTGTCTATTATTATATTCTCCAAGTTATAGGTACTTTCTTACATTTAAGAAAGTGGTCATGTTTGAAATTGTGTAGACAGTTGTCATCCTTCAGTATCTGTCTATATTTCTGAGATGAGGTATTATGTACACTATTTACATTATTTGGACTATTGTCCTCATCTTTGTTACCATATTTATTACAATGTTTCAGCCATTGTATGCTTTAGCCTTCTTCAGGTGGTTGGAATGTCAAACTGAACCCTTTATTTCGCTTGCCGGGGTAAACTGTTCTAGTTCCATGTGCTATGTCTAATGGATGTCAGTTATCAGTTATCTCCTGTTAATTCCCTTCTCCAAGTTCTCCACTCACACTCTTTGGGTCCTGTCAATAGATCTAACTAACGCCTTTATCCACTGTGCCATGTGCCCTTGAGGACATCTGTGTATGAATTTCTGGGTATTATAAACCTAATGTCTTCAGAAATCATTTTTTACCAGTGCTCATATTGCAATTTTTGTTGTTATTATCGCTTTTCTCTAACACTAATACTGGTTCCCATATTGTATTCACTTCTATGCTTGGTCAAATCAGGAGATTTTTGTGGCCTAGCATATGTGCTGATTCCTTAAGTTTATGTATTTTCCAGTGATGTCATCCTATATATATATATATATATATATATATATATATATATATATATGGAATGACTGATAACACAGAACTGGTGCAAAAGATTGCCACAGTAACAGTGAACAACAGAACTCAGGTTTAATTATTGGAGTTGAACTAATAATTTGTCTAATTCAGTTCAGCAGATAGACACCTTAAAGGGGTAAAATGAATGACTAAATAACAGTAATCTCAAATGCTGCTCATAAAGGGAAACCTTATAGCAAATTTACCACTATTTAAAAATAGTGTATTACTGTTTATTACTATGTAAAAAAAAAATATTCACAAAATAACTCCACTAATATTATGCAATAATATAACTTTATTCTTTGATAAAGTGCTATACAAAAAATTTAGGGAACTTGAACAGATTGCTTAATCTGTTCATTTATCAAGTTATACAGAGTTTCCTATGTATAGTTGAATATTTTACACAATTTTGAAATCATTCCACCAAAAAATAATTAATTTTTAAAAAATTATATTTGTTTTTTTTTAGAAGGTAGAAATTTTTTTTTTTTTTTTTTTTTATTGTTGTTTTCTTAGTTTTTCCAAATTTTGGGGTAGCATCTTATATATTTATGTCTTTTTTTTTTTTTTTTTTTTTTTTAAAGTCAAATGTCAAGAAAAATAATTATTAATGAAATTATTTTAAATACTGCTTATCTCAAAGATTTACTTTAAAAGCCCTTCTAAATCCAATAATTTCAAATGTCATTTTTAGCTAAAATTTAATAGTCTGACAAAATGACAAAAAGGAATTATAATTTCATTGATTTGTCACAATTTGAAGATTGTGTCATAACTATAGAATCTTTTAAAGCTAACACACCAACATCACTATCATAAAACATCAAGTATTTTTTTATTTACTCAACTTCATAACTTACATTTCAGTTGTAAAAAACAACTCTCGGCTTTGATTTTAAAAATTAAAAATGTAAAATTTAGAAGTAATTGTTTTTAACAGCCAGCTTTTAATAAAAAACAAAAAATAACAAATCACAACAACAAAATAAAAATACAAAAATAAACAGACATAAAAAACATGATCAAGACTGATTTAAACAAGAACAAACAAGGTTCATAAGACAAAGCATCAATTTTTCCACCTGGTTTTGAACATATAAAATAATTTTTCTACAATTTGGTACAATATATTTTTGCTGATATCTTTATTACTCATGAAAAAAATTTCATGGCTGTAGATGAATATCTGTCAATTATATATATATATATATATATATATATATATATATATATAGATACACCTATTGAGCCAGACAAGCTTACATAGGTTTCACCTAAACGGATCGTCAGGGAAAGTACGGCCGTACATATATATATATATATTATATATATATATATATATATATATATATAAATAAAAGAAACTAAATAATGCTTCTTTAAATTTTGTTAAAATGCTTTAATCACTATATGTGGGTTTTCTTTGTACTAACGATTGAACTCATCTTGAGGTCATTAGTTCAATTCTTAGAACTGGTAGTGAAGCATAGATACAACAGGAATGAATCATAACTGACATCATAGGGACAAAATATCACAGTAATCAACTGATATCCTATATCAGCCAATCAAGAGACACCTGATGGTGACCAGAGAGTACTATGCCGAAACATTGTGTCTATAATAACATCTGTATCAATTGAGCTGAGAACAATAGTTTGAAATAATAAAAAGAATGTTGAATATGATTTGATTATTGCTTTCTTTAGTAATGGATAATTTACACAAAGGTGAATATTCTTCCTTCACGTCAAGAAAAGAAAAGAACATGCATTATTGCATTTACATGTTTTATTAGATGCTCATAAATCTTATATTGTTTTGTGTAGAAATTGAAAGGAGATAAGACTGAAGTTTTTAAAAATGGATTATTATCTTATAAATGTTAGCCTTTATCTTTTTTTCAATTCTACACCTGTTTTTCTCAGGGAATCATCCCTTCAAACCCAACTTAACCTATCTGTTAACTGGTGACCCGCAAATAGAACATTATATTTACAAACAAACTGTAGGCCACAGATAACAATCAAAACTTAATGGTAGACTGCATGCAACAGACTTAATGGTAGATCACATACTATAGTCACACCAATTGCTGTTTATTTACTTTAAGGAGATGCGCATGTTCTCAGCTTGACTCACTTTCCAAAATCTGACCAAATGATAAATCATCTGAATTTCTTTTGGAAGGGCTTTGTAATTAAGACAAGATCTTTTGAGCACCGAGAACTTTTATATATTTAAGTCAAAGCTGATTCAAATGTCAAGTGATATAAAAAAAAAAAAAAAAAACTAAAAAACACAAGTGACCGCTTACTTTTGAGATGGCATCGTCAATAATGTTGGACACAATATTTTAATATTTATATAGTGACCATTTTGTCTTATTTTCTACTTTGTTGATTTTTTTAAGCTATCTAGAAAAAAAAAATCAACACTGTATATCCTAACAAGATAATTATGTCTTCAAAATTAGCAATATGATAGATTGCTAATTCTGAAGAGATGATTACCTTGTTGGGATATACAGTGTTGATAATTTTTTTGCAGTCCTGACTTGGAAAAAAATAACTTAAGACATTTGTCACAACACAAAAAAAAAAAACAATTATTTAACAAACATAAAATTTGTTAGCATTGACTCAGGAGTTCTTTTTTAATGCCCCTGTAGATATTAATGACATAGATAAGCTCATTACAATCAATTCTGTGGGTCATGGGACATATCAGCATAGTAAGTGGAATCAGCAAGCTAAGCTTAAATTCCAGTGAAATCTACTGCATTCACTTTCACACTAATGCCCCTTGGAAAAGCGTGAATCTATCACTTCTCCCCCTCAAGCTAGACTGAGCTTTCTAATCTTGGGTGGCAATCAGTCTAAGAGTAGAAAAAAACAAATTCCAAACTATGGAGAAGGTGATGGGAAACCATTCCACTATCTTTTCCCCCAAATTTATTTTATGGTAATTCACAGATAATAAAGAAAAAGAATTGTTAAGATACAAGATCACCTATATCTTGAAAGGAAATGGTATTAGAAAAGAACAAACTGGGTGGCAGCTAGTTATACATTCTACATTGACTCATGAGGACAATTTACACACTGGCAAAAAAATTAAATTAAATTCTTAGTCAGCTTCAGAATAATCACTTTGACTATTTGCTGATTGGATAGTTTTATGTCCTTTTTCATTTATGACAAAACAGAAACATTAGAATTTTTTTTTCATTTACACTCTGTGATCTACTTTTTATGAATACAATTACAAAACTGTCCTCTACAATAACCCTTCCATTCTGTGTGTGTGTGTGTATATATATATATATATATATATATATATATATATGTGTGTGTGTGTGTGTGTGTGTGTATGTATGTTTTTAAGACACCACAAAATGCTGGACTCCTAGCATTTGTGTTGTAAACTAACTGCCACTTCGCACTATTTCACAATCAGTGTAGACATACAGAAATTCAATATAACATGTTGTTTAGCTTACTCTGCACTGCAGAGTATCCATTCAAAACCAAAATGGTGTGACCCATGAGATAATACTGTCAAAGTCTTTATAGTTCTTTAATTTCCAGTAAATGGATTTTTTTTTTATTTTCCACAAAACAGACCAACACAGCCAGGCAACAATGCCATAACAATTTAGCAGTGAAATTGGAGCAATACATTTTGGTGGTGATGATTGATTTCTATTTCATATAATAACTATATAAGCCAGTGTCTATTGCTTTTTAATGCACAAAATGTCAGGCTATGTTCTTTTAGCTTTCATTATCAATATGTAATGAAAGCCCACTGACATTTATGGGCATCTCATAAAACAGCTGAAGTATGGATGAACAAAAATGAAAACACCCAATATTACAGATGATGGCAAAAGTATATACCCAACAAATGAATGTCATCATACAATAGGCAATACTTTAGTCTTCCTTCAATTGTTACTATTTAATGCCAGTCACAATCAATACTCATTTCAGTATTTCTTACAAGGAGAAAAATATGTAAAAAAAAAAAAAAAAAAAAAAAAAAAATCTAGTATATAGAACAAAAAATTATCAAGTCAATCTCTGGCACAATTAGAAAAAAAAAATTGTTTTCAAGAAAATTGAATATTTCTGACTATAAATTTGTCAGAAGCATCACATTTTTTTTTAACTTCTTGAATACTTCAGTGTTCTAGCATCTAGATATAAGTAGAATAATGTACTGAATATGAGCAACTTTGGAATAACCATTTACTGCTGATTTGTTCTGATATATAGACATAAATGAAGCAGTGAAATTTACCAAAAACATCCAGGGATAGAGTGCTATCAGGTGTCAGGGTTCAACAGGTTAAATGAATACAACAAGCAACAATAACAAAACAATAACACATTGACAAAAAACACTTTTTTTTTTTTGTTGTTTTTTTTTTTTTAAATTGAATATTGAATGATTATAATTCCAAACAAGTCTGACTGATTCACAACTGGAGACAAATTTATTTTAAACATTTTCTGATTAAAATTAAGCTTTCTCAAAATTTTTAATTGTTCAGATATTTAGCTATACAATAATGACATTTTTCTATTACACTACATGATTCTATACATATATATTTACAATATCAATTCATATAACTACTATTATTACTATCATCAGATTTTGTTTGATTTGTTTGTTTTGATGCATTCTTTTAAAATTCAGTTTGCATGTTATATTCAGTAACAACTGCTTATAAAAAAACTTTAATTTCAGAATTTACATTTCATTGTTACTTTGCAATTTGGAGGTCTTTAAAAACTGACTTTTTTTATTTTTTTTCCACTCTAACCTTAAGATAAATTTTACACTGGAGAACAAAATACCAATGTATATTATACAAAGAGTGATGAAAAAATTTAAAGTTTGTGGTTTATATCATATTGGAAGGCAGACGACAAGTGTCTATCTTCTGTAATAATATTTTTCAACTAAAATTTTTTAAATACTTCAATGTTAAACTTTTAATTGTTTCCCCATATTTTCAATGACTTAAAAAAAAAATTAATATTTTGCAAATTTTTTTAAAAATGCATGCTTAAAATGAGATATAAATAATAAAAAAAAGAAAAGATAGATATAGATATGTAAAACAAAGAAAAAACTTCCATCACCAAAATGCTAACTAAAGCCCACTTACCGTGATTCTGTCCATCTGTACTTCTGATGACCCTTTCAATTCAATCTGCTCTAATTCCTGAGCATATCTGGCAAGATCTTCATCAATTTCATCTTGTTGATCTTGGAATGTCTTTCGTGTTTTCCTTTCCCGCTCCTTCTCATCCAACACATTGCTAATATAACACCGAAGCTCGTCCCAGTCTTCTTGGACAGCATTTATGATGGGGTCAGATAATTGTGGGTTATGTTGGGTGAGTTTGTGGTAACGGTCATTCAGATCTTTTAGAGAACCTTTCTTTTCATCAACATCATTTTTGAGACTCTTAAAAAAAAAAAATAAAAAAATAAAATAAAATTCAATAAAAATTTTACAATAAATTTTCTTTTGGTATTAAGGTTGCTTTCTTTAGCCCAGGTCCCTCATGGGCCAGGTAGAGTCTAAATCTGCCTCCCTAGCAGCTTACAATCCATGGTGGCATTTCTCTTTAGAAATATATCTTTCCCATATATAGAATGAAACTCCAACTTGTAGTCCTCAATTTGGGTAAACCCAAGACTCACTGCTTCCTATTCATGGAATATGGCCTCCCCTAGGAAATAGATTAATCCAGTCTGTTGGAATCTGGAATCCTAAAAATGGCTTCTCCAGACACAGGAGTATCTCCATATTATATCTAAGACCCTTCCTTTTGTTTCTCCTTTGCTTTGCTGTGTAGATATATTATTTTGTGTGTGTGTGTGTGTGTGTGTGTGTATTTCAGTAGTATAAGTTTTCTTCTGAGAACAAAGCATGTTTGTTATTCCTTTTTTTCTTTCAGCCATTCCATTCTGTCCGTGAAGTATGGTGTTATTATATCAGATATAATAATGCCCATAATAGGGAGAAATATAAATGGGAGAATGAAACTTTCTATCATCACTCTCTCTCCTGTTACACTGTGTGTGTTGAAGGAACACATATAGGCCCAAGCAAATGGGCATGCTTTGAAGCACACGACCATATGGAAGATGAGAAATCACACTGATTTGCAATTTGCCTTCAAGTCAAAACACTATTGATAATGAAATAAGTTGCTTTGTTATAAATACAACTAAGCACTAATTCAACTTTATTTTCATTGTTGATTATTTTAAGAGTTCAGCCTACTTCACTTGTGGGGGAAATGAAAAGAATAATAATAATGAATAAAAAAAAATATAAATAAATCACATTTTTCCATGATGCAAGTTATAAAAAAAGAAAGGGTTTCTGATAACATGTATGGAACTGGCTCAATGGTGAGTATCATTTAAAATGGAATCAGCAAACAAAGGTCAAATTCTGACTGAAGTATTTTGTGCTCACTCCCCACTTATGTTCTGTTCTTAAGAAAGGCATAATTTCACCTTTCCCTAGGGGTCAGGTTAAGAATTACTCTCTGCTGTCCATATGACTTGGAGACAAAATGTGTGTCCTCAAGAAAAACCCAGAAAGGTTATAGGTTGAGGATTTTCGAAGAATTTTTGGAAATTGTACAGATTAATTATGTTTTTTTAAAATTGTGATCCAAGACAAAAGTAACACAAAGACATCACCATATTTTTTATTCATTTATTTTAAAGCACATTAAATAATATTTTCCATGATGGGCAAACAGTGACTTTAATACAGTTCTTTTAGCAATAGTATGAAAGATGAAGAATCAATGAAAATGAAGAAATACCTTTTTTTCTGTGGTAAATTTAAATAAAACCATGGTTCAAAATTTGACATTAGACATTGAATTACATCACTTAGCATCTTCCATAGTTGATCTCAACTTTTCAGTTAGCTTGATGTATATTTATGAGTGTTCTTAAGTTTAAAAATTTTGAAAAAACATTTTTAATTTTGTCTATAAATACTTATTTCAAAATAAAATCCTTACATTTGCCTTGATAGAGTTCAGAGGATGAAATGTGTCAGCTAAGTTTTCCTTTTGTTTTACAGATATATTTTTACTTATATCTGAAAGTTCACAAATATATTAGACACAATGCCCTACTGTTGACATTTAAGTTTGTGCTGATTTTAAATACAATTTTTTTTGCCTTTTTTTTTCTTGAAGGAGACCTAGACACTATTTCCATATATAAGATTTACGTAATAGCTTTAGAAGCTAATGTTTCAGAAAAAAAATGGGAAGTAAAATTTTCTGATTTATTTTGACAGTAATAATTTTCAACAAAGGATACAGCTCGGCTCAATAGCACTGTCACAGACAGAGGCTAAGAAATCAGAGTTTTCTGTTTATTGCTCAGTTTCAGCAAAAAGTGAGGAAGCTGTAACAATGTAGATGAGCATTGTAAATATTGGTTAATTAAGAACCAACCAACACAGACTGTGAACATCTTTCAAAATGTCTTCATATAAATGTCAAATGCTAGAATTTGGAGGTTAAATATTTTAAAGCAGAATAATCTTTCATGTAAAAACATATTTATAAATATTTCATGTAAAAACAATATTTCATGTAAAAACATTTATAAATTCAGTTAATTTTTCTCTCCTTGTATTGTAAAAATCTTTTATAATTGTTTTGATTAAAATTAGTTATTTTGCTAAATCAAAGTTAACATAAGTGTATTTTATGTTGATTAATCTCACACAAAGCAGGGTGTGTCCTGTCTCACAGAGGATATCCTGTCATAATGATTTGAGGCAAGGCTTTACAAGGCTGGATGCTCTTCCTGACATATCTATCTCAGACACTCACGTTAGCCCAACTACACAGAGTGTTTTTATTGAGACACTATCTCTAGAAAGGTTGCCATTCAAAGCTTGAGTCTCCATCCTAGCCATATATATGTTGGTCATTGGCTCCTATAAGAAACTCATTCACCCCTTTGACAGGGCATTTTTCGTCTTGCTGGCTGACATGCCACCCTCAGAAAAACTAATAGGGGAGCTAGCTTAGATGCCAACAACCTATCCATGTGGCAAGTTGTACTGAGTCACAGGTTACCAGTTACAAGTCAATTCATTACAATTCTTCACTACCATTCAAGTGTCACTAATGATTTATATTATTTTTAAGAGTTCAACCTTCTTCACTTGTGGGGAAAATGAAAAAAATAATAATAATGGATAAAAAAAAATAAATAAATTAAATTTTCCCCATGATGCAAGTTATAAAGAAACTAGAAAGGGTTTCTAGTCACATGTATGATTTTATGATCCCACTTCTGGAAAGAACAGAATCTTTCCCCTTTCCCCTTCAAGATGTGAACTACATGGTAGAATGTTAGTTTCTCTGGTCCACTGATAATTGAAATTTTTCCACTTACCAGCAACATTATCAGGCATGTAGCAGCCCTACTCATGAATTAGAGATACAATCTTCCCAACTCAATGCAAAGCTGACTTGAGCTCGACCATGTTTACCCATTCATATCCTTATTTCCCATAAATCATTTCAGAACCAAAAGGAAAATGGACATACTCAAAAGACTTAATTTTATTTCAATGATGTCATCATAAAAGGAATAAATATCTGTAGCACAAACTCAAGTTTTTTTGCATGTTTCTTCTATCTTCTTTGTTTACATATTGAACACACACGTTCACCTAAAAATAAACACAAAACAGATAAGCATTTACAAATGACACTAACACCAACACTTGCATCTTTCTTAAAAGTCAGTGAAGTTTACTAGAAGTAGAATAATATCAATGTCTCACAAAACTGAATAGTCATCAGTAATATCTAAGCTAATTGGGGATTTGTCATACTCTGTTGAAACTCCGGCACTTTAACTAAGATGAAAGTGTTCACTTCAACATCCTGGCCAGCAATGAAACCGGCAGCAAAGACTAACTTTCAACTTCTACAATGTGATAATTTCTCCCATCAATCTATCTTGACTACTACCTTGGGTTACACCCTAAACAAACCCTGTCTCCCACAACTGATGTAGAATACCCAGAAACAAGCAAGTAATCAAACATTGTAGATTATGTGAAATAAAAATGATTTCACTTATCTAAACCATGTCTTACCGCCATTTATTGTTTTGTCACTCTTCTTTTTTTTTTTTTGTTAATGTTACGGTGTTGGGACAGATTTTATGTAGAAACAATTTTCTCATAACAAAAAATTTCCAAAAGCCTTCAGTTGCTGGAATAAATCTTGTGCCTATGAATAAAATTAAAGCTCAATTTGAAACTTTGTCGTCATTGTTTCACAAATAAGATTCTATTAAATTTTTGTACTGTATTCACCTATTTTTTGTGAGTGAATTGAGCTTGTTCTTGTATGTATCATTGTCTCCCAAATATTGCTTTATGAAACTTTTGTACTGTTTTCATGTCTTTTGTTGTGAGGTAGGGGGGACTGACATCTAGTTCTTTCAATGTCCTCTTTCAGTTGGTTTTATTTCCAATGTAAAGCCTGGTTGTCTCTTAGCTGTGTTGCATTATGGGTAATGTTCATTTATAATCAATTGAGTAAAAATCTGGTTTTATTTTTTCGTGGAGGGAATAAAACCTTTTACTGAATCCCCTACTTTAATACTGAAAGAATCTTTTTAACCATTTTCATCTTTTTTGACAGGTTTTTCTTTGCTCTTACCTGTAACTTCACAATTTCCATTTCTGCTGCTGCTTCCGGAAGTCTTGAAGGATTCTGTTCAAGCATTTTAACTTCTTCCTTCTTGTTGCGTAATGTTGTTCTCAACTCAGTCTTCAGAGCATCAATTGTCTCCCAAGACTTGATTTCATCTCGCAGTGAATCAAGATGATTCTCAATCTAAAATGAGAAAATAAACATTTTAAAAAAGATAGAAATAAAAGCTATAAATAAACAGTATCCTTC
>OZ010589.1:55725869-55820869 GCA_963932145.1 Acanthosepion lycidas
ATGGCATAAAATGAAGAACCAGTTAGCATTAATTTACATGGAAAAAAGTTCGAGTATTTAGTGGAAATTTAATTTGGAATCCTTGTTTATTTACTTTTTTTTGTGAGAAATACAATTCTTCCAAAGGACATTTAAATTGATATACAATGTTGGTTTTTTTGCAAAACATTAGATACACTTCCATTATTTTTTTCTTTTTTTTTTTTTAACTATTTTTCTTTTTTTGACATGTAGATGAGGCTATTATATTTGTATTATCAATAAGTATATTGTGGATAGAGTTTCGTAGGTCTTCATGTGTATTTAAATTTGAAAATAATATTGGTTCTCTGTAATTTAGATCTATATGAGAAAGCTAAAAAGAAAAAAACTTATAACAATGATATTCATACATAAGTAATTTTGAAAAATACTTTGTCATTTTCTTTTAAATAAATGAATATCCAAATTGTATAATTTAAGTGCATTGAAAAGGAAGATATTCATGTACAGCTCTTTTAAAAAAAAAATTTGTGCATGATTTTTGCAATTTATGATTAGTTTCGTTTATCTTTTGGTATTAATAAGAATGCAATGGATACCTTGGCTTTAGACAATTGTACTTGGGCTTCTGGTAAATTTTCAGCATGAGCAGTACCCATTTCAGATTTCCAGGCTGGAAGATACTGATTCAAGAATTCTTGGCCTTCTTCAAGTTCCTTTTTGTAGTTGTGCCAGTGATCAAGGCTTACAGCAAGACTTTCCTAAAGTAAAAATAGAAAAAAAGAAAAGGAAGGTTAAAAAGCTGAAATTTATCCCAGTACAAAAATAATTCAATCAATTCATAGTATCAATCAATCAATCAAACAACATTCTTGCATTGCCTAATGCTTAAAACAGTTCACACTCTCCATTGTGATTGATCAGTAACCTGATGGTTCATTATTTATTGGATGACCTCACTTCTGTTATCAGTTAAGATTCTACAACAGAACTTGAAATGTACGCCTAAGAAGTTAGAACTCTGCTACCCAGGGAAGTGATTTTATCTATCATTTGTAGATTTTCTTTGAAATGGGACAGACTGGCTTTTTGTCTTAACTCTTGTTGGTTACAAAATCCTTCCACTTGACTTCAAATATTTTCTTTTGGGCTTTCACGTCAAAGGATGTAAAGTTGTGTAATGCTTAGTGGCTTGGAACAAGAAATTGGCAAGCTGAATTTGCATTCCAGTTGAGTTCATTACATTCACTTTCATGCAAATAACGTTGAAAAAAGCATGAATATCTCTTCTCCCTGCATCTATGGGTTAAATATTAGGGAGATCAGCCTTGGTTGGCAACCAGTCTAGGAGAAAGAAAATAGAACTCATGGTAGCCTAAGGAAAGGAAAACCATGTCAGAGAACCAACTATTCCTCAGAGTACAGAGGTTGGTTATGCCCCACCCCCATCACTCCACTTTGTAAAACAAATCAATTACAGAAACCTCACCAGAAGCCTCATATTGTATGAAGCATCAGGTAGATAGAAATTTTAATGTCAAACACATCTACTTTCATCTCCTGGCTGGATTTTAGGTGCCATATTTTGTTGCCAAATAGCAAAGTGAAAAAGATATTGGAATTGTAAAATCCAAATCATGGTTTTAGAGTGAATTTCATGCTTTTTCAGATTTTGGTTACCATTAGGATAGCTATTAATACCTTACCTATTACTTCATCGGTAAACGAAAATTTCTTGAACCATTTTATTTTTCCTCTTATACCTAAATAAAGTTTGATTATCTCCCTAAGAAATTATCTGATTAATTATTTCACACCAGAAAGGATTATTGCTGAGAAATAAAACTTGCTTCTGATACTTTACCAGTTTATGATAACAGATTAACATTATTAGCCATGAAGATTATTTCAATTGTCAAATCCCCGGAGTTCTGAACAAATTATTGAAAAATATAAATATGTGATATTAGTGTTATTATATTGATATATCTCACAAACTGCAGAAAGTCAAAGTTTATTTTATATGAAAGTGCTATTGACGGATTTTTTTTTTTTTTTTTTTTTTTTACAGCTTATCAACCTTTTGTAGGTCATTTAAAGTTGAAACATATTTGAAAGAATAATTCCTTTGTTTGAGTTTTTATCAATTTTTGAGAAATAATTATTTTCCAGATATAATTCTTCTATTTAACCAATAGCAGGGGGAGAAGGGATGAATTCATACCTTTCCCAACAACATTTGTGTGTAATTGAATGTAATATGCCCAAATGGAATTCAAACACAGTCCCCAATTTCTTATTCCAAATTGCTATCTATTACACCACCCACACATCTGCATATGAAAGCAAACTGATTTCTACATTATTTACATTATTCAGGCTATTATCCTCATCCTTGTTGCCATATTTATTGCAACATTTCGGCCGTTGTACACTCCAGCCTTCTTCAGGAGGTTGGAATGTCAAACTGAACCCTTTATTTTGCTCACTGGGGTAGACTGTTCTAGTTCCAGGTACCATGTTTAATGGATGTCAGTTATCTCCTGTCAATTTCCCTCTGAAAGTTCTTCACTGCCTTAACCGGGTATTGAACTCACACTCTTTGGGTCCTGTCACTGGATCTAACCAACGCTTTTATCAACTGTGCCATGTGTCTTTGAGGATATATGGCACATTGAGCGAAATAAAGGGTTCAGTTTGACATTCCAACCACCTGAAGAAGGCCAGAGTGTATAATGGCTGAAACGTTGTAATAAATATGGTGACAAAGATGAGGACAATAGTCCGAATAATGTAAATAATGTACATAATACCTCATCTCAGAAATATAGACAGATACTGAAATTGATTTCTCTTTCAAATTGTACAAAATTTAGCCTCCTTAGCATTCCTGTTATGAGATATGGTTTTGAAAATCTAATTTCCAACAAGTTTTGGATTTCTGGCACTTCTAGTTGATGACAAATGAATTTTAATGATGTGTATTGAAATAGAGTGCAGTTACATTCAAACATTCTCAGATGTAAAGCATCAGAGCCCATTTAGGTGCTTTTGGCCTTAAAGGGTTAAAACCTGTTCAAATTTATTTTCATCCGTTATGTTTTTATACAAATGGAGATTGTAGTATTGTACATTGCAAACAGTAAAATATACTCTGTTCAGATTTCTTACCTGATTCTGTTTAGCTGATGTCAAGAGGTTTGTGTAGCCATCTTTAAGTTGTTTCACCTGGTCCCTTGTATTTTCAGCAAACTTAGGAGCTCCACGATTACTGACTATAATGCTTTCTCCTTTCATTTCTATATCATTTAATATTGCTCCATGATGCAAAATGTCTTCAACCATTAACTGGAAAAAAAAAAAAAAAAAAAAAAAAAAAAATCATTTAAATCATTAAAAGAAAGAAATTGAACACACAAAAAAAAAATATGTTCACTGTAATGGTTCTGGAATACTGAAATTTTCTTTAAAGTTGTTTTGTGAAATTTAATTTTCCCATAATTCAATAAAAATCACTTAATAAAAATGATTAAAGAAATTTAGGCAATGTTTAACATATGAACACGCAAAAAAATGGTGTGTCAAAATGACATTTATGTTTACTTTTTTCTAGAGAACTGACAAAAATGTTAAACACTATTCTTTCAAACATATATATTATACAGTGTAACCCGGATATAAGAGACTCGGATATAAGAGAAACCCGGATATAAGAGAGATTTTCTCTGGTCCCAAATTAGAGCCATACTTACCTAAACAAAATAGACCAAACCCGGATATAAGAGACTTCTTCTCCGGTCCCGACAACTCTCTTATATCCGGGTTACACTGTATAAACAGTCTAATAGGTAAGTAGTGTTAAACATTTTTGTTCTTAATTCTTGAGAAAAAAGTATAAATTTAGATGTTCACAATCTGTTTGAATGATTTTATATGGCAAGAGCAAATAAAGGAATTACCCAAAAAATGCATTGTTTCAAAATTCATAATTACAGTTACTTGTAGTTATGTGTTGATTTAAATTTTTTTTGTTCTCAGATCTTATTTTTATAAATTTCTAAGTAAAAAGATTATTTTTCTTAGTTATTTCTATATAATATAGTAACTAATAAATATTGTATGTATTGGTGGTTTACATATTATTATAATCTTGTAAATATAAAAATATTCCTGTAACTCTTATAACTAAAATCTAATATTGTTTATTTCTTTTGTTGTCATTTCTCAAGCAAAAAAGGAATGCATATATCCACTTTCATGTGTTTTATGAGCTGATCATCTATAGGTAAAGTAATAGGCCGCTATTTCACCATATGTCTAAAATTGAAGAGCAAAAAAATAGTTCTAAGTAATGGATTCAACCAGATGATATACATATGAGATAGGTAAAGCAATAGTGAAGCTGTGACAGAGATACAAACAGGATTTAACATTGTTTTATCATGGAATGATTATTGAGTTCAGAAAGACAAGGTACTCTCTTCAATATGAGAACTGCTCAAGGATTTTCTCAGGTAACAGTAGCAGTTGCCATCTTGAAGATATGTAAAGAGAACATTGCTTCAAATTACCTCCCAATTCAATGCTGGTGCTTTTTAACCAACTAATCAATACTTTATACACTACATTCTATAGGGTTTAATTTTCATTGATAAATAAGGGTACCATTATTTGAATGGCAGTATCAGTTACTGCAATTCATCTGAGCCATTAGATAATGTTTATGTTGCCAGGTCAGATGTCATTTAACCCTTTTGGGGTTAAACAGTTCAGTTCAATATTTACAGCCAATTGTTACTGTTATCAGTTATTGTTAGTTATCATTTACTACAATTTGTTTGAGAAGAGAGGCAGTGTGGTAAAGGAGAGGTCATGAGGAAGTAGGAGGAGGAAAATAGGGAGAGGCCACGAGTAAGAAAGCAAAGAAGAGGGGTCAGAAGTAAAAAAGGCAAGGGAGAGAGGCCATGGGGGGAGGTGATGAGGAAGGTGAGGAGGAGAGGGTATGAAGTGGAAGGTAAGGTGGTAGGTGAGGAAAAGGTCATGAGGTGGTAGGTGAGGAAAAGGTCATGAGGTGGTAGGTGAGAAAAAGGGAGGAGAGACCATGTGGTGGAAGATGAAGAAGAGGAACAGAAGCCATGAAGCAAAAAGTAAGGAGGAGGAGGAGAGGCCACAAAGTGGAAAAGGGAGAGAGGTCACAAGGTGGAAGGCAATGAGGAGGAGGAAAAGCAACATGGTGGAAGGAGAGGAGGAGGAGAGACCACTGAGTGGGGGGAAAGGTGAAGAGGAGGAAATTCCATTGAGTGGAAAAAATGAGGAAGAGGTCACAAGGTGGGAGGTGAAGAAGAGGGTGGAAAAAACACAAGATGGTAGGTGAGGATGAGAGAGAGAGAGAGAGAGAGAGAGAGGCCACATAGAGGAAGGCAAAGAGGAGAGGTCTCAAGGTGGAAATGAAGGAGTGGATGCTGCAAGGAAGTAGGTTGAGGTGAAAGGTTGCAAAGAGGAAGGAGAAAAGGTGGAAAGGCTGCAATGAGGAAGATTGGGAGGAGGCCAAAAGAAGTTAGAGAGAGAGAGAGAAGGAAGAACAAAGAAAGTGATGAGTAGTGCACAAATTAAGCTCAATGTCATTTAAAATGAGAGTTTTATTCCTCAACAATTTAATAGATTTTGTAAAAAAAAAAATAAGAAATTCTTTAACTAAAGAACAAAAACAGAATATCTATTTTTCAACTTGTAAATTAAAAAAATCTTTGAAAGAAAATTTTTAATAAATAGAAAAAATAAAGACAATTGTCACACACAGCAACAAAAAAAAAAAAAAAAAAAAAAAGAAAAAAGTAGGAATTATATAGTTTAATTTTTTCCTGGTAAAAATAGATTCTGAGTTTTAATACCTGATTGTCCTTTTTATGTTGTTCAGTAAGTTCCAGAGTTGACAAATCCATTATGTTTTGTGCTGTCAACTGCCATGAAGTTTGCAACATCCACTGCTCAAAAGCCTGTTGAGCATTTTGGAACTCTTCATGTTCTTGGTAACCTTTCTCCAAGAAGTCTATGATTTTCTGCAAAGAGGTATTAACAGAACATGAAATCAACTACATTAACTCACTTACAAGATGTATTAATGTCTAACAATATAGCAAACACACATATATATATATATATATATATATATATATATATATATATATATATATATTATATAAATGAATCATGAAAATATAGACTTATGACATGCTATATTTAAAAATTAAAGTGCCCAATATCAGGGATAAAGCTTATGTAAATATAAATATAGCCTCTAAAATAATTTGAAAGATAGCCATTACCACCTACCCAATAACTGTTAGAATAATACAATAGGCCTATTAATAATGCACCACTGACCAACATATATAGCCAAACCAAAACGCAACACACATGGCCCGAAGGTTGCGTCTAAGCATGAAACGGACTATTTCCACTGGGTGTTGACCTCAATGTCTACTTTCACATATATTTCAGATATTGGAGGCCATCTACATTAGAACAAAGTAATCCACACTCAACAAAAATACATTTCAAACTAGTCACAACACATTACATTGCATCTAGAAATATGCTTCTGCTGTTAATATTGTTCTCTTATGTGGTACAATGACACAGAACTGAATCATGAATTTACAATCTGTGTCTGCTATTCCATGACTATAAGTGTCACACAGGAATCTTCTGTCAACAAAACAGAATAACATCTTTGATGGCAAATATCTTTGTTTAAATGCCCATATAACCACTCTGAAGATGGCTCATGTGAGCCAAAAGGAATAGCATAATAAAAAATATCCAAATGTCAGACAATTTTTGTCTTTATTTTCTCCTGAAATTGAAGCAACTGTACAGAGTTTAGAACAGCTCATGATCAAACATAATAGACATTTGTTGTCTGTTATATTTAATTATATATCAGTAATGTAATGCAATGAGAGTTTAACTGATAGTGATGGTCATACTTGCTTTGTGAGTTGACAGACACTATATATATATATATATATATATATATATATATATATATGTACAAGGTATAAAAACATATTTAGTTAGCATGGATTCATCTAAACAAGTTTTCTTATTTTTATTAATAACCTATTTAAAAATAATTTTTCTGGCATGGTCTACCTTGGACTAATTTGAATCCCAGTGCTCTAGGAATTGCCAGAGATGTCAGCAAAAAAACTTTGTATACTATATTGACGATAACAGAGACATTTGGAAGTACAAGAACAAAACATTAATTTCTACCAGTTTTCTACAATTTTGATCCCAATGTATATCTTATTTGAAAACTCCAAAAATACAATAAAAAATTAAACAGACCATGTCAGTTGAATTTAAGGGATACTTAGGACAAAAAAAAAAAAAAAAAAAAACCTAACAACATTCATATATTGGATGTATAAAGATAAATTAGGAATTGAAAAGTTCCTGGCCTAACCAAGAAGGGAGTAAAAAAAAAAAGTGTTTTTCTGAATGTGTTGGCTTAGAACTTCTCAGTACCACCCCTGTGTTAAAAGAAAAGAAAAAGAAAAAAAAAAATGATTCAAAAACAATTCTCTGGTATTTGTACAAGTATACACTTTACCTCCTGCAATTTGAGCACCTCTCCTAAAATCTTATAGTTCATTGATTGAGGTTATGTTACGAGATGAACATACTAGTTCCCTGATGACACCAGAATTAAATATATGCAACTATTTTTATAATAGTCATTAAAAGATGATAGCATATTTTGTTCAGTTCTTGTAAGGTTTTCACATGCGAATCTTTAAGTATGTAGATATATAAATTTCTGTGAAAGGAAGATAACTCTCGCAGAGCAAAATGTTACTGACAATGTAGGCAAAACAAAAAAAACTTGGCATATAGTTTCTTATATGTGATATGTCCTTTCAGGATAAGGGAAATAATGGTTCTCCACTAATTCCTATCCTTTGTAACACTTAGCAATGTTTGTCTCTTTACTTATCCTCCCAGTCCCTGTTGTACCATCCCTTTGTACAAGTTAGGTTAATCAATGTTTCCCCTCTTGCCTTCAAGTGTGTCCTGTGAGTGTCAAATTTTCTAAGCTCTCTTTCCTCATTAAGAGTCCCAGAAATTCCAACTCTCTGATTCTAAGTGCCCTTTTTGTTTCTATATTCCTTGAATTTTCCTTATTGCTCACATGCTCTGTCCACGGCCTCCTCAGTATTCTTCTGTAGAAATATATCTCTGTTGCCTCAAGTCTCCTCTTCATCTGTGAGAAAATTGTTTAACATTGACTGCTATATAGGAGAATTGGTATTACACAGACTTCAATACTCTTTTCTTTGTTTCTAACAAAAGGATTATGATCACGAATCAAAAGAATATATTAGAAAATGATATATAATACAATCCATTGAATGTTGTTAAGTTTTTTTTGTCCTAAGTATCCCTTAAGCAAAATTATAAGTCCATATTATACATATATACGTAAGTCCATATTATACATATATACGTAAGTCCATATTATACATATATACGTAAGTCCATATTATACATATATACGTAAGTCCATATTATACATATATACGTAAGTCCATATTATACATATATACGTAAGTCCATATTATACATATATACGTAAGTCCATATTATACATATATACGTAAGTCCATATTATACATATATACGTAAGTCCATATTATACATATATACGTAAGTCCATATTATACATATATACATAAGTCCATATTATACATATATACATAAGTCCATATTATACATATATACATAAGTCCATATTATACATATATACATAAGTCCATATTATACATATTATAAGTCCATATTATACACCAGTGAACATCAAAGATAGTCACTGTTGGGAAGAAGAAAAATTAATCATTAACACCAATGCAATCTTTAAGCAGTGAAGACTTACCTGGCACCTTGTCTTTATGATTTCATAACGTGACTTTATTTCATTGTAGGAACCTTCTGCCATGCCATTGTCAGCACTGACAGTGTCAAGTTGAGACAGACTCCGACCAAGGTCTTTAACTGGTTTCTCTCGAGAGTTGATATCACTGAGAAATACCTGTAACAAGAAAGTGAATTTTAACTAGGGATTTGGGGGTACATTTACAATTAAAATTTTCATTCAGCAAAGACACTAATCTAAATAATAAAATAACGTCAATCCTTTACAAAAACAATGATGTATATAATTGTAGTGCATTCATTTCTTTCTTTTTTTCCTTTCTATTTCCCTTGTTTTTCATTTTTTTTTTTTTATGTACACTTAAACTTTCCTCAGGTTGATTTCAATGTTGTCATTTTTTTAGAACTATTTCATGCATCAGCTATCATGTGAGACAATAAAGACCCCATAGCACCAGACATTTTTCCTGTTGATATACATCAAAACCCATTTTGGAAACATGTTCTTGGTATATATATTGTTAGCATTTCTAATAAGTTATTAGTGAGAAGCTTGTTATATTCCCCAAATTTAACGCTTCTGCTACTGTAGACATACGTGTCTTTAATCTGTTGTTGTAGATGACATCATCTTTTATGTGGCATGTCCCTTCAGGACATAGGCGATCATGGCATTCCTCACCCTCCTGTCCCTTGTAGCTCTTAATAAGTTTTGTCTTTTTGCTATTTCCTCCAAAACCCTGTTCTGCCATCCATTTGCTCAAGCCCATCAAGTAAGTTATGCACAGCTTTCTTCTGTTCCTCTTTCCTTCTATGTCCTGTGAGGATCAGATTTCCCAAGCCCTCCTTCCTCATTATGTGCCCCAGAAATTTCAACTGCTTCTTCCTGATGTTAAGTATAAGTTTCCTCTTTGTTTCCATTTCCTTGACAACCTTATCGTTGTTCACAGGTTCAGTCTATAGCATCCTCAGCATCTTTCTGCAGAACCACATTTCTATTGCTTCAAGTCTCTTTCATTGTTGAGGAGATTGTCCAGCATTCACTGCCATACAAAAGGACAGATATTACAGTTCAGTATTCTTTTCTATATTTCTAACATATTTTTTCTGTCTCTTAATACACTGTTTAGCTTTTGGAATACATCTTTGGCCATCTCAATACATCTTCAGATCTCAGTGTTGCATGAAAAGCCCTGTTTTCATTGGCTGATGCTGACTGACATACGTCAATAAGAACGGTTGAAGTTCGGCCTTGCTAGTTTATTAGGATTACTGTTTTTTGCAATGTCGCAGTGTGTAGCACGACGCTTTCAAGTAGGTGGCCTGACTCGTCTAGAATCAGGTCGGAGTCACTGTTGGAGCCAATATGATGCGAAACCCAAAATCGGCAATCAAAACAGTGAATCACTGAAGACCGCCCTTGATGCATCTAAAATGTATGATTTAACTACAAAATTGTACTTTCTGTCCTCTGTTAAAACACTTCCCAGATATTTAAATGTAGGTATTTATTAATCCACCCACGAGGATTAAATGTGGCACAAGGCCGGTTTAATGTGGGTAGCCCACGAGCCCGTATGCTCGGCCAAAAAAAATAAAAAATGATATTGAAATGTATGTACCTGCTTGATTTTAATATCCCTTACCTGTAATTTGTATTTTGGGCTCATCTTTTTTATGATAACCATGCATTCTGTCTTCTTGTAGTTTATGCTTAGCCCTTTCTTCTTGCTTTCCTTTGCTACCTTCTGTAGGAGGTTTTGTAGTTTCCTTTCTGTGTCTGCTATCAGCACTGTGTTATCTGCATATCTTATATTGTTTAGATTGTGGCCACCAATAATGAATCCTGGTAGGACTTCTAGTACTCTCAGAATTGCCTCGCTGTTTAGCTTGAATAAATTGGCTGAGAAGATGCATCCCTGTCTTACACCACTTTCTCTTTTTGTATATCTGCTGAACCCATTTTCTGTCCATACACTGGCTGTTACATGTCTAAAAAAACTTATATAGTCTGCTGTTGATGTATATATATATACATTCTCAAAATGTACTTGCACATCTTTACAAAACTTAAAATAGCTGCTATTGGTGCACACACATATATATATATATATATGTGTTATCCAGGCACTGTGAAATGTTTGTGTTATAAACTAACTAGCACTTAGTGCTATTTCCAAACTAATGCAGACATATAGTTGCATACAATAAAACCTTTTTTTGTGACATATTTTTATTATATTTAGGTGAGGAATGTTAGTCTGCACTGCAGAGTATCTAATCAAAACCAATATTGTGGCGCCCATGAGAAATTGCCATCAGCATCTTTATGGTCATTTATTTTCAGTAGGTAGAAATTTCCTATATTTCCCAGATTAGGCCAGAACAGCCAGACAACAATGCTATAATGCAAGAGTGAAAGTTTTAAAACTATTTTTTTAAATTTATAAATCAAATAATGTTCAGCTACAAATACATCTTTCAAAATCTATTTCAACTTTTATGATTTAAAACAATGTAACCCAAATACTTACTTTGTATTTATCCAGCTGTGCTTTTTTCTCTGACAGTTGACCATAAACTTCAGGGTTGATGGATAATAGATTCTCCAGTTCAGAAAGCCAGGCTTCCAAAGCTTCCTTTGTACTTTCATAGTCTTGCCATTTTTGTTGGCTGTTCTGCAGACTGAAGGCACAATCTGTTACAGATTGGTTCAGTTGCTTCCATCTTGAAGACATTTCAAAAATGTTCTCTTCAACCAATTTGTATCCAGACGGTGAAGTGGCAGGTTGGATTTTTTCTGCATACTCACTCACTTTGTTGACTTTGTACACAGTTTCATCCATACCATTTACAATAACCTATTGATAAGAAAGAAATCAATTATTTACAAAGAAGTCTAACAATATGTAATGCACTTAACTGTTTGTCTGTAACAAGAATGTTGAAGTCCCTGCTTGAAAGATGTGTGTCTAGTGAAAATATGTGGACTGAGTTCTCATCACAAAAAAAAAAAAAAAAAAAAAAAAAAGTAAGAAAAACTTTCAAGTTTTATAATCCTTTACCAGTTATGAACTGCTGCAAAATAGATTAAAACCTCACTTTAATGTTTATACTAAAGTTTTTCAAGAATTGAAATCCTAATTTTAATGCTAAATTTTAGTGCTGGAAGGAAGGAATGGTGAAACAAAAGTATTAAAAAGAATTTCGAGTCAACAACAATTATAGAGAAATGCTAAGGTTTTTTTTCTAAAGTTCATCATGTAACTAATATATACTGAAAAATTTTGCCAGCCTACAGGTGAGTTTCAAATAGATGATTTGGTTAGAATAAAAAGGATGGCTGAAACTTTTTTGTAGTTTTCGCTAACAAAATGCTTTGTTTTTAGAATAGTCAAATAACATTTTTCAACCTTTAAAAATTATTCATGTCCATTATTCTTATTTTTGGCAATTTAATTTTGTTACTGAAAATAGAGAGGCTAGTGCTACACAGAATTGTATAGATTTTACATTTCGTCTTCTCTCTTAGAATTTTGAATTACTTTATAATAGTCTGTTTCCAAGAATTCTGAATTATAGTCAATTACTAGTCTTTTTTTGTAATATGTGACATTTGAACTTTAAAATTAAATCAATGTAAATTCATTGGCTGATAAAAGGAATAGAAGTTCCCAAAAATGAACCCATATTTTTTTTGCCTACAAGCCAGTAATATATATATATATATATATATATATATATATATATAAAGTGGATATTTAAGTTAACACCCAGAGGCAACAGTCTGTTTCATGCTAAACGCAATCATCAGGCCATCGATTGCCTGATGATTGCATTTAGCATGATACAGACTGTCACCTCTAGGTGTTGACTTTAATGTTCACTTTTATACTTACAGTATTCCTGATACTGAGAACTTTAATCCATAAATATAGCATACCTTAAAACTATATAGATATATATATATACATTAAGAAATGGACAAAGTCCGACAATTTATTTATTAAAGACATTTTTATGTTTAACGTTCTTTTTATAGATACAAGTATTTAAGTAAATGCTCTGTTTTATAATAAACAGTATTAAATAACATTTACTGGCCTGAATGTCCAAGAAATTTTCATAGAAAATATTCGTCCTTTGACAGGATTCGAACCTGCATCCTATACGGAACCGTCATTTAGCTTGACGTGCCTGATCGTTCGGTTGGCAAGGTCGAATTTACTGCTTATAAACTTCAATCTTCCATGAATCTCGTACATTCATAACTGCTATTCATAACGGTTAGGCACGTCAAGCTAAATGACGGTTCCGTATAGGATGCAGGTTCGAATCCTGTCAAAGGACAAATATTTTCTATGAAAATTTCTCGGACATTCCGGCCGGTAAATGTTATTTAATACTGTTTATTATAAATAGAGCATTTACTTAAATTATGGTCAGACTCATTAATGTGAGCAACTAAATAGATTTCATTCATAAGTAGGAAAATTCTTAAAAACCAAAAATGGCCGGATACTCATTTTCAAGCACATCTATTTATTATGGTGACAGCCGATCCTTAGTTACAGACAACTTCTTAGACACGTGTATTTTCACCTCCATCTTTGGGTTATACTGCAACTATTCTGAGTCGACCCTAGTTACAGTTTCTAGGAACAAGCACATTATCTGGTATGATCAACAGTTTGAAAAGAGCAGTACACTTAAACCCTCAGTCACAATGTCTTGTGATTTTGTGCTAGCACAACCATTGATGGCTTCTGAATACTCCTGTCTACCCAATTTCACACACAAGGTTTGGGTCAATCTGTCATATGGTTTTCAAACACTTTCCATTGATGCTGCATGCTGGAATCACCCGCACAGGCTAATAAAATCAAGAAGTCTGTATTTATATTTAGAAAGCAAATGTTGTAACCACTTGGCTACACAATGATTAAAAAAAAGTAACAATGAGATATAAGGTAAATATAAATGTAAATAAACTTGGCTGAGCAGGAATGAAAACGTAAGTTTTGAAAAAGACAAACTTACATTAAGAGTCCTGAGTTTTTCTTGAATGGAGAGACCATCAGTTGAAGCAGAAAGAGCAGAGAGATCCTTTTCACAATTGCCAATCCAGTCCATAACTGTGTTGTAGTTTGCATCAAACATTTCATGTTCTTGAACATTTTCTTTCAATTTCATAATGATATTCTGGGAGGAAATAAATAAACACATGATAAAGGTGAAAAGAAAAATTATAAAAGAAAATGTTCAATAAAAGTATACAAACCCTAAAGTATCATAATACTGATCATTAATGCATATATGATTTCTTCTGGGAAACTAATTTTTCTGTAAAACAGATCTTAAACTCATGAGAAAAATATTTTTTAGCTCCCAAGATTAATAAATCTAGTCATAAGTAAACATTAAAACTATGAAGGTGCACATACATCATGCACTTGTGCACGTGCACACACAATGAAATAAGAAAAAGAAAGAAAAAGAAAAAACGAAAAAAAAAAGAAAAAAAGAAAAAATGAAAAAAAAGAAAAAATGAAAGAAGAAAAAAAGAAAAATTGAAAAGAGAAAAATGAAAGAAGAAAAAAATGAAAGAAAAAAAGAAAAAATGAAAGAAGAAAAAAATGAAAGAAAAAAGAAAAAAAGAAAGAAAAAAGAAAAGAAAAAAGAGAAAAAAGAAAAGAAAAAAGAGAATAAAGAAAAGAAAAAAGAATAAAGAAAAGAAAAAAGAGAATAAAGAAAAAAGAAAAGAAAAAAGAAAAGAAAAAAGAAAAGAAAAAAGAAAAGAAAAAAGAAAAGAAAAAAGAAAAGAAAAAAGAAAAGAAAAAAGAAAAGAAAAAAGAAAAGAAAAAAGAAAAGAAAGAAAAAAAAGAAAGAAAAAAAAGAAAAAAGAAAGAAAAAAAGAAAAAAGAAAGAAAAAAAAGAAAAAAGAAAGAAAAAAAAGAAAAAAAAGAAAAAAGAAAGAAAAAAAAGAAAAAAGAAAGAAAAAAGAAAAAAGAAAAAGAAAAGAAAAAGAAAAAAGAAAAAAGAAAAAAAAAGAAAAAAAGAAAAAGAAAAAAGAAAATAAAAGAAAAAAAGAAAAACAAAAAAGAAAAAAGAAAAAGAAAAAAAAGAAAAAAAAGAAAAAAAAGAAAAAAAGAAAAAAGAAAAAGAAAAAGAAAAAAAGAAAAAAAAAAAGAAAAAGAAAAAAGAAAAAAAAAAAGAACAAAAGAAAAAGAACAAAAGAAAAAGAAAAAAAGAAAAAGAAAAAAAGAAAAAGAAAAAAAGAAAAAGAAAAAAGAAAAAGAAAAAAGAAAAAGAAAAAAAGAAAAAGAAAAAAGAAAAAAGAAAAAAGAAAAAAAAAGAAAAAAAAAAAAAGAAAAAGAAAAAAAGAAAAAGAAAAAAAGAAAAAGAAAAAAAGAAAAAGAAAAAAAGAAAAAGAAAAAAGAAAAAGAAAAAAAGAAAGAAAATCAACTTTACACCAATAAAATGAGTAGAAATTACTTTTTAACTGGATATAAAAATAGTGAAAATGAGAAAATACGCAGTCGATTGCTGGAGAGTCCAACTACAAAACTCTGGAGTCAAGATGCTGAATATAACATTGATCATCTAAGTGATATTTGTATGAGCCCTATACATATATATATTTAAAAATAGGATACAGACTCCCAACAAAGTTTTCAAGAAATTTGACAAATGGAAATTTCCATTTGTTAAATTTCTTAGAAAATATATATATATATATATATATATATATATATATATATATATATATATATGTGTGTGTGTGTGTGTGTGTTTGTGTGTGTGTGCATAATGGTTAATGGTCAGAATTGAATCAGACCAGGAAACAATAGTATTAAGTGCTCAATACACATAAGAAAAAAAATAAGTCAAAATAATAGCATATAGAGCTTTTAACTTTAAAAATCAGGAGGTCAATTAAAATATGTGACCATGGTTTCGACTTGACGGTCTCTTTGGGTGATACTTTTAAAATGACCACTTTAACACTTTATTTTAAAAAAACCACAAAGAACGCCACATAATTATCTTTCAAAACTAAAAAAAATAACAGGCAGTAGGTTTTAACACCCCATTCTCAACTGGTTTTAATTCAGAGTTGTCATTTCTTGTGAAGTAGTTGCCAACCAAAGTGAGAGAAGTCAGTTTGCCCCTTCTATTTTAGCCATAACTATAAGGAAAAATATAGCCTCAAGCCTTTCCAAGGGTATTAGTATAAAGACTTTGCCAGAATTTGAACTTGGCTCATTGGTTTTCATTTTCTTTACTGATAACAGCTGCATTAGTCATTCATATTTTACAAGTGTAAAATTGTACATCTAGAAATGTTTATGAGGGATGAATTGACATGTAAAAAATTCCTGTAGATACATACACAAACATATCAATGAATTTCATAATGCTCACACAGAAATTAAGGATCTTTATTTTTTAGAGAGGGAAACTAAAATACCTTGTGATTTGTGCTCAAACCATGGTACTGTGAAGAGAGCTTCAACAGTCTGTGAGAAATTCTTGGGTCATTGCTTTTTTGACTAGCTTTCTCTCCAAGATCTTGAATTCTCTCCAAAATTTCTTTCTGCTTCTTCATATTATCAAGTAAAGCCTGCAATTAGATAAAGATATTTTAAAGATATGACATCTATCATGGGACATCACAAAATATCATGATGTCCATTGTAGAACATCACAAAATATCATGATGTCCATTGTAGAACATCACAAAATATCATGATGTCCATTGTGGGACATCATGAAAAATCAATAGTATCTAACAGAAGAGCAACAAAGAACTAACATGCATTTTGTTTGATAGCAAGATGCCTCCAGTAGGAATTGTACCTGTCAAAAATGAAGGAATTATTCATATATGATTCAACAGTTCTACACCTGCACACACTGTCTAAGGTAAAAAAAATTGCTTACTGGCACTTCTGTCAAGAACTAGAGAAAAGTGTATCTGTAATCTCTGTGATATACATACACACAAATATAATTGGAGACAATATTGATGTGGATTCTTATTGGCAGTTATTCTGTTATTAATTACTGAAAGGTAAAATAAATGAACAAATTTTTTTTTCTTAATTGGTATCACCTCATGCAAGGCAGTAATGCCACTAAGACACAAGGGGTTAAAGTGTGTGGAAGAATTACTAATAGACATTAATAATGAGCGGGAAGAGAAAAGAGTAATCAGGAGGATAGTAGACAGCAATTGACATTGCATTTAAATTTTTGCCGATTAAAGTTGGCTGGAAAGTATGGAGTTGGGAGTTCCACAATTGAGAAATACAAGAAAAGAAACTGTTTGAATAGAAATTATGACTACATCTGGCCAGCTCAACTGTAAATTGATGAGATCTTGATGCCAGTCCAGCACTGCACTTAAATTAGGTTTAGGTACCATAGCAAAGAGCTCATCTGAATTTATTGCTATTAATACTCTATTTCTTGATATTAAGCACCATAATTAGAAAATCTGCTTGCTTTAAGAATGTTATCTTCTAGAATTACTTTGTTTATATATTGTGGGAATATGCCCAAGTAGTTACAATGTCAGTGTTCCATCCATGAGAAACAGGACTAAATCTTAACAGGGTTGATTGATCAGGGAGGTGACTTCATGATAATGTTGGCTTGGGAAGACAATCACCAAATGCAGCACCATTAGAAAGTGCTTGAGAAACCATGCCAGGGTTGACCTAAGCCCTTTAATTGAAACTGGGTCGATGAAACTATTGAAAACTGTCAATGATTGTGTTAGCATGAAGTCATAAGTCATCATGACTGAGGGTTTGAGTGCACTAGCCTTTTTTCCGACTGGTGGTCACACCAGTCTATGTACTCATTCCTAGAAACTGTAACTAGAGTCTGTCCACAATTTACCTGAAAAGTAGCACAAGTTCATTGAAAACCTGGGAAAATATTTTCATGACTGAATAATGATGATATGAATTTATATTAATAAAAATTGTATAATGAAAACTGGATAATTCTATATCACTAATATATAAACAAATACATAAATCTATATAAACATTTGCAGAGAAAAATGCACTGAAAAAGAAATAGGAGACATTTTACTTGAGGGAGAAATTAAAATACCTTAAGAATTGTGCAAAGGCTGAATCAGAATCCCACAATTTCTTCCTTCCTCCTCAGCTATATGCAGCCACAGAGAACAATAACATTTCAACAACTATTTTCTTTTTATTCTATAAATGACTTTCAAGATTCAACATGAATCTTTTTATTGACTTTTAATATTATGAAAGAAGATTAAGATAAATCACGTCAACCACTTAAAGAAAAAACAAAAAAAAAAAAAAATTATAATGTTCCATCAAGGATGAGTTTTCCAAGTTGCAACTTGAAATAATATCAACAAAAATTAAAGGGAAATAAAAACTAGTAGAAAAAAAATGACATGAAATGAGAAAAATGTGGAGAGGTTTTTTAAAAAAAAAAAAAAAAAAAAAAAAAAAAATGAAAATATGATCTGAAGTGAGTTTGAAAGTCAAGATGGCTGGAAAATAATTTTTAGTAGAGAGACAAAATACTATGACTGAAGCACAACAAAAAAATCTGAATAGCTCAAAAAAAAAAAAAAAAAAAAATTCCATTTTTATTAATTTCTTTTAATGAATAAAATTAAAGGCTTGTGTTTTGTTATTTTTTTAAATTAAGCATTTTTTATTTACACTATTTATATTTGGACTATTGTCCTTGTCTTTGTTGTCATTATCACAACATTTCAGTCATTGTACCGACTGGCCCTCCTCAGGTTTACATCAATCTGAGTAACCTACAAGAAATTCTTAACTGAACCTGTTATCAATTAGGCCAATGGCCTAGTTGATAAAAGCATTGGTTTTTGACTTTGGTGACATTGTGGTTGTGAGTTCAATTCCTGGGCCAGGCAGTGTGTACTTGCACTCAGTGGAAACAGATAAGCAATAACAGAACTGAGTCAGGGGCCGTGCATGATACACACTTCGGTGATAATGTATCTTTCAATACATGACTGACGAGGCAGATTTTTTCCCCACAGTAGGTTGCCATTTCATTTTGCAGTAGACCTGTTGCTATCTAAGGCTATAGAACCGGGTCTGTTCTGCTATTTATCCATAGCTGGTGGGGGAAGAGGATTCCTACCTTTCCCAAGGGTATTAGCATGTAAGTGAATGTAATGGATTCAACTGGAACTCAAACTCAGCTCTCAGATTCCTCAGTCCAAGCTGTATCCATTACGCTACCATAACAGTACTAAATAAAATAAGAACTAGACAAGATATCTCTAAGCATAAGAAATGGAAAAAGTCTACTCCTGTAGATTAAATAAAGGGTTCAGTTCAGATTTTCCTGTAGGTTACCCAGATCAGTATACACCTGAGGAAGGCCGAAGGGTACAACAGCCAAAACATTGCAATAACAATAACAAAGATGAAGACAATAGTCCAAATATAAATAGTATAATGACAACTTCTCATCCCAGAAATTCAGATAAAAATCAAATATTGATTCTTTATAAGTATGATTTTCAGATTCATGTACTAAACTACCAATACCCATTATAGTAACAATTATTGTATCTGTAATTGCTTAAAACAGCCCTTTATTATTATTACTATTACTATTATTATTATTATTATTATTATTACTATGAGGGCAACTGAAAATTGTCAGATACAGTGGTTTGAGATGCTCAAGTCTCAAATAAAGAAATCAAAATGAGTCCAATATTAAAGATAAAAATCTAATAGATTAGATAATTATAAAATACAATATGTGGCAGAAATACCTCTGACATAATTTTAAGACATTAGCTAGATGAAGACGCCATTGCCACATATCTTACCATTATGTGGGAGGTATTTCTGCCACACATTGTATTTGACGACTAAACTTCAACCATTTACACTATTTACATTGTTCGGACTGTTGCTGTCATCTTTATTGGCACATGGCCTAGTGGATAAAAGCGTTTGTTGAAGTCATCCATTACCAAAGAGTTGCGAGTTCAATACCAGGTCACAGCAGAGGTGAACAAAAACTTGGAGAGTTGAGTTACTAAAGGGAATTAACTGAAACTGAGATATCCAGAAAAAGGCATGGCATGTGGAACTAGAACAATCTACCCTGGTGGATGAAATAAAGGGTTCAGTTTGAAATTCCAACATATATCACTTGCAGAAGACTGGAGTGTACAATGGCCATAATGTTGTGAATATTACAATAAAGATGAGGAGAACAGTTCGAACAATGTAAATAGTGTAAATGGTTACAATCCTTTTTAGCCATTGATCTTAGAAAGCTGAGAGTTTAGATATTTCTTAACAGGTTTGGCGGCATGCATGATATCCTTATGAAAGTCTCAAACTGATGAGGTTTATAAGAACATGAGATTTCAGATTAATGTTTTGTAGCAATTTACAGTGTTGGGCAAAATTAATTCTGGTGCAGCCTATAGATTCCAATCAAAATTGTGTGAGTTTCATGCTGTACTGATAATTATAGTGTGGATAGGATTTGGATAGTCCCTGATCACTCTAAGGCATTTGTTTTTGTTACAGCTCTGTCTTACTTATTCCTAGAGGCATTGAGCACTTTAGGTTTTTGTTTAGGTAGGTCGTTGTTCATTATTATTATTTTTTCTTTTTTTTCTTTTGTTATTTCATGTTTTCTACTTTGGCAGGACTGATATTGGTATGGATGTTCTTTGTTGCTTTACAAATTACTTGGTTTAGTCTTTGTATGTCTTTGTGTATAAATATCTTAGTCTATGCCCCAAAGTACAGGGTTTAACATGTCTCTCTTTTTTTAATCAAATAGTGAATTACCATTATATTACACACACACACACACATTTTATATATATAACTGGTCATATTTATTGGGGAGAACGCTCAATATAGGAGATAAAGCATTTGAAGATATACATAGCATGGACACAGAAATCAACATTGCATGGTGACTGTCAGTTTCACGCCTCAAGCAATCCTCAAACCATGTGATTGGAGATCACTTGAAGCAGGAAACTAAGTCACCAGGTAATCTTAACTTTTATGCTCATATACACACACACATTATATATATATATATATATATATATATATAAAATCACTTTTAAGTTTATAGAAAACATTTGCTCTCTTACCTGAACAATTTGGCAGATTAAACTTCAGTAAAGTGATTGAATATTGTTAAAAATTTGAATTTCTCTCTCCATATAAGATTTAAGAAACAGCAAATATAATATAAAACATTAAAAAAAAAAAAGAAAAAAGAAATTTAATGTCAAAGAAAAATTTACAACTGAAAAAAAATGACAAGACTTACAATTGAAAAGATAAAAAGCAAAAATTCATGAACATGCAGATGTAAAAGAAATTTAAATTCATAAATGCACATGTGTACAAAACATTAAAAAAAGACACATAATAAACTGAAAAAAATCATTTAACAACAAAAAAAAAGAAGAAAAAAACAGAATCCCTTGAAGAATAGATTACCAAAAATCTTCAAAGTTGGGGAAAACAACAAAAATTGACATTTGAAGTTAAGCAACCTTATATATATATATATATATATATATATATATATATATATATATATATATATATGTAAGCAAATATATGGATATAGAATCCGACAGTATGAAGAAAAATATACGGGAAAAAACAAACAAAAATCCTTATATGCAATAATGCTGTTTTAATGTTAATATGTTGACGTCGGACGTTTCGGTCAATAAACCATCTTCAGGACATATTCAATATAAAATATAAATAACATTATCAAACTTAACATGACAAAAACGATGGACATAAGAACAAGACATATCCAAACAGATAACTAAAAGTTTATGCGATCAGTGTTTAGTTTTAAACATGGTCACGTTGTCACCACGTTTGCGACGCTGTGAAAACGTATTCCTAAATTTGAATATTATGAAAGAAAAATGAAAGAAATTCTATTTGATCTAAAATTTATCAAATAGAATTTATTTCCCTGACTACATCAAACTCTACTTGGATTTAATAGCACCAGCAAACAACATATTACATCCGATGCTTGCATCTACCAAATCTCATACACAAACTGTGACTTAAAATATGTGGGCTCGACAAGCGTACATATAAATTTTAGATCAAATAGAATTTCTTTCATTTTTCTTTCATAATATTCAAATTTAGGAATACGTTTTCACAACGTCGCAAACGTGGTGACAACGTGACCATGTTTAAAACTAAACGCTGATCGCATAAACTTTTAGTTATCTGTTTAGATATGTCTTGTTCTTGTGTCCATCGTTTTTGTCATGTTAAGTTTGATAATGTTATTTATATTTTATATTGAATATGTCCTGAAGATGGTTTATTGACCGAAATGTCCGACGTCGACATATTAACATTAAAACAGCATTATTGCATATAAGGATTTTTGTTTGTTTTTTCCCGTATATTTTTCTTCATATATATATATATATATATACTTTTAATGATATATACCACAGAAAAGCATTACCAAAGAAAAAATGATTGTCAGTGATCAGGAATTAAGAGAGGTGTTACTGACAGAATAGACTTATATGAATAATTAATGTCTGATTTCAAATATACCAAGTCAAGACAATATTTTACAATTCCTCAATACCCTGATACCCACCCCAATCTTAAAATCCAGCTGATTCTTATCGTCTCTATATCAGAAGAAAAAAAATCAGAATCATAACATGCTTACCTCTGCTTCTTGTAGCTGTTTCTTTTTGTCAGCAAGGTTGGACTTTGGGTCAAGTAATTGCTTGGACATTTTTTCTACATCCTCAAACCAAATGGCAAAAGTTTCATATTCATTCTCAAAATCTGTCCAAGTTGAAAGACTGCAATTAAGGTTCTCCTGGGATTTTTTAACAGCCATAGTGAGCGTCTTCCATTCTTGTTGCAGTGTTTCTAATTCCTGTTGAATTATCGTACAGCCTTGTGGTGCTGTGTTTTTACACACACACTCGCCTAGCTGGCAACTGTTTTCTGCCAAATGCTCACCTGTGAAGAGGCTGCCTTGAAACTCCTGAAATTAATTAAAATGTATTAACAGCAGCAATGACAGGACAAGTGTAAAGTGCAATTTATTAAATAAACAATCAGAATTCATGATAAAATACAAGGAGAATAACAAAACAGGTATTAATCATGAAGTTAATAGCCTTAATTTATAATAACTTAATGATAAAACAGTGATAAGAAACTAGATACAATTATTGT
The DNA here is from genome assembly GCA_963932145.1 of Acanthosepion lycidas. Lineage (NCBI taxonomy): Eukaryota > Metazoa > Mollusca > Cephalopoda > Sepiida > Sepiidae > Acanthosepion > Acanthosepion lycidas. The sequence continues at coordinate 55,749,074 of OZ010589.1, forward strand.
TAGCAATGATATTACATTCTTCCCATATGCTCTTAATTTGCTTTAAATCTGTTTATATATATATATATATATATATATGTTGCAATGGATAAATTGTCATCTTACACAAAAATGAAAATTACATTCACATCTCATTTTAACAGATATATTTACCAAAATTATAGAAAAATATCTTGAAATACTAAAGAGTAAATACTGCCAAAATCTTTGCCTCCAGTTCAACCTTGGTGTTACAAGGAGTTTTGTTGGTCTCTCACACAACTGCGTCCCACACAATAATCAAGGGAGTTTCAGTTTGGGGAGTTAGGTGTAATGTGTTTGCAGAAATTGTCTGACAGTCATGACTGGGTTCTCCCTGCTTGTGTGGCATGGTGCAGAGTCCTGGTGCCAGACACAGAGTCTTTCAGCAGCCACCCTCTTGATCCTGGGCAGCACTACCTCCTCAAAGCACTTGATGTAGGCTGCTATTTGAGTCTGAGGCCCTGTGGAAAGCTGAGTAGAGGTATAATATTGCCATCAATAGTGATCACTCCAAACACCTTCATAATCACCATTAGATGCATCAAACTCCTTCAGAATCCTCTGCACTGTTCTCAGATTGACACCAAAACACTCTGAAATGGTTGTATTGGAGCTTCCAGTGAAAATGCCAAGCAGTACACCATACCATTTCCAAATTTCTGACAGAGTGAATTGCGTCATCATACTCTTTTTCTCACAGGTAGAGCCCAAATGATCCTGTACAGTCAGCAAAATCAATAACAAACAACATGCTTGCACAAAATTAAAAATATAAATGGCAACAATTTACCCATCCTACCCTGTACATATATACATACATATTCACAAAGAAGATGTCTCCAACAGCTGGCCTCTACTCAGAGTTCAATGTACACGATTGATATTTTTTTTTTTACAGTTTATCAACCCTTCAAAATATACTTGGGATTGAAAAATAATTATTTGGTTGTGATTTAATTGTGTTATGGTTGAATAAATGGTAAATTAACTGATTCTATAATCTAATGTAATTTATGTTCAAATTTTCCCTGGAAACCAGAAAGTGGTCCAAAACTGTAGATAAATTTCATTAAAATTCTTCAATAATGAATATTTATGTGCTGGGTAGTATAGATTTAGTAGAAAGAGGGTGAGCAATAGCTGATCAGTACTAAATAAGAACAAGATATGGTATCTGTAGACATGTCTTGTGAAATGAGAACAATCTACTCCATAGATTAAATAAAGTGATAACTTTGAATTTCCTTGAAAATTACCTAAATCAACAAGCACCTGAAGAAGGCTAGAGAACACAATGGTTAAAACATTTTGATAATAAGAACAAAGATTAGGATATTTGTCCAAATTTAAATAATGACAACTCCTGATTCCAGAAATTCGAACAGAAATGAACAATATATCTTGCACATTTCTAAAGTTTCAACTTTGGATAAACCATTAACCTCCTAGAATGTCAAACAAACTTTAGCAAATAATAGAAACCAATCACTTGAGGACTTTCAACAACAGCAACAACTAAAACAAATAGCAAATGTAACTCAAAGAGAAAATAATGACATATTCAAGATGTTGATATTCTATACTACTTTAGACAAAAGGTAAAGAAGTAAGCCACTATCAATACTGCAAAGAGTGATACCAGGAGATTTGAGAAATCTATTTTCCTTAAAAATTGTTTTAATACAAAGACTTTATAAATTTCAATTGAAAGCAGCACAGACTGCTCAGTCAGTAAATGCTGAATGCTTATCTGGAAACAACTAATATTACCATTACCAGCTAAAACTTTTTATGAAAGACCGACATTAGTACAGCTTTCCCTGTAACAAGTTGCTATTGAAAATTTCTTGACCTGACCCACTTCCTAAAATCTGACCAAATAGATTTTGTTCTGGAATCTTATGTTACTTGGATCAAGAACTTTTCAGAATTCTGCCATCTCTGAAATGGTATAAAGCAAATATGTACTAGGTACACTATTTTTAGATAGTTGGCAGAGGCACACACCAGTATTCAAAATAATGTCATAATTTGTTAGTTTAGCATGCAAGTGTAAAATAATTCAATCTCCAGTGACTTCTTAACAAAAACATTAAAGTTTCAATTAGTCAAATTCTGAGATACATTACTCTTATTATTAATGTTTTTAATTGTTTAAAAAGTAACAATAATAATGTCGACTGAGCTGTTTTTTAAGGCTTATCAACCCTTTTGAGGTTATTAAAAAGCTAAAACATTTTTCTTGAGGTAATTATTTTTGGATACAAGTCTTACTATTTAACTCATAGCTTGGAAGAGAAGAGGTGGATTTATACCTTTTCCAAGGGTATCTGCATGTAATTAAATATAATGAACCTGACTGGAATTCAAACTCGACTCTTCAATTTTTCACTCCAAGCCTTTATCTATTACATCTCCCACACAACCAAGCTTACAATACCTGGTATTTCCCAGTGATCACCCATCTAGGTACTGACCAGGTTCAATATTGCTTAACTTCAGTGATCAGATGAGAACTGGTGTTTCAACATGATATGAACATAATCCACAACAATAATAAGACGATAGAAAAACCAGTCAAATATTAGCAATAATCTTAGTTCATTTTTTATTTTTTTTATTTTTTTAATTTCCTTGTAAATGTACTATTTACAAAGATAAAAAACAAATTAAAATTTTGAAAGCCTTATACGGAAATTTTAAAACCAACCCACTTGAAAGAATATTTTTTTTTTTTACTTTTTTGAAAGTTAATATAAAGACAAAAAAATCTAACCTTGAGCATTGACTGTCTTTCTTGAATGGCCTGTAAATCACCAGAGACATTGTCAATTTGCTGCAGGCGGCGCTTAGCATTAGAGAGCCATTCCAAACAGCTGAGGTATGATTGACGATATTCAGCATGGTTTTTCACATGTTCTTCAAGACATTCAACAATCTCCTGAAATTTTCAAGAAAGCAAAATTTATGTTTACATTATAAACTAGCTGTTAGAAAAGGTAAAAATTTATTTAACTTTTCAGTTACTTTCATAATTAAATATATCAAAAGCTGTGGAAGAAAAGGTAAAATTTATTTAACAATTTTTCAGTTACTTTCATGATTAAATATATCAATAAAAAAATTCAATGGAAATTATTTTGCTCGATAAATGCACTATATTGTTTTAATTGAAAATCTTCACCAACTTTGGAAATTGAGAAAAACCATTGTATACCTCAAGGTGTAAAAGGAAAAAAAAAAAAACCCAAAAAACTGACAATCACCAAAACTATGAGTAGAGGAAATAAAGATGTCAAATCATAAAACCTTTGACTACCATGGAAACCTTTTTTGCATACTAATTCTCTTTTCACTTTATTTTTTTAACTAATGTTCATGCAATACAAGGCCCAAAAGCACTCAAGGTAGATGGCTACTGAAAGAGATATCAATGTAAGAAAAGGAAATAGAAAGTGAAGAATATGAGAATATAGAGAATAGATAGGAATTGTCCCTAGACTTGAAGAGATGAAGACTAGTATCTGAGGAAGCATTTATATAGGAGTCTATTCCACAAAGTTGTCTGATTGAAACTTCCTTCTTACAAATGGAATATGAAGGGAATCAGGGTGATTCAACTGTGGACATGGCATGGCAAATCTTAGCTTTAAAAGTCTGAACAGGTGGAACTAAAGAATGGAGCTTGTTGGAACATTCGCAATAAAGTAGCAATAGACTTGCAATGTTGTGTCTGTGGAAAAGGGGCTGCAAAGTAGAAAATAAATAATCCTCCACAAGGCTGCATGAATGATTTTGAATTCTGTCAAAGTTAAAAATGAGAATGAGCTGCTCCTGCCTGAATATGGCAGCAATATTCCATTCTTGGTATATTTCTGCTGCAATGACAAACTAACTAATTACATATTAACATTTGATGACCAAAAGCTATCATCATCAGGACTACAATTTAACCAACTTCTAATTTTCATAAAACAATTTTATCTCTTCATATATTTGTTTCAAACTCTTAATTCTCACCTTTAATCTAGTTTCCACATATTTCTATATATGAGTATGTGGAGTGGTATAGTGGAAAACCTTTATATGAATGGTAATTTTTCTGGCAGACTCAAATTTATCAGTAACATGTTTATTCAAAATCAGTGAAAAATGGGTTTGTTAGGAAGTCAGGAATTAGTGTAAGTGTTACTGACTGAATAAGCCTATATGAATAATGTAAATACATTCAAATCCTTTTACTATAGAAATGCACACAGTTTTTTTTGTTTTTTTTTAATAAAAAATGCACTGCAAATCAGGAAGAAATTGAATGTCAATGAAAAAGAATTAAGTGTTACTAAGGCTGTTAAATATGTGATTAATTTACTACAGAGTAGTCTGAAAGTCATGTCACCCCTGTATAATATGTGGGGCATTATCAATGAGAGGGTTTCACATGACTGATACCAGAATACTCATCTGTTGAAGGACACCATTCGGAGAGCCTTAGCAACAATCGACAAAGCACAGTTTTCTAAAACATCACACAGGACATGGTGCCATATCATTTTGTGTGATGGAAATGATGGCGTCCATACAGACATTCTTGATGCGTGACAGCATCAATGAAAGTGAATAAAATGAATGCAGTACATGTGCTTTATATTACTTGTTGTTCTGTTGTTCTCATTACAATTTGGTAGGGGGTGACAAGACTTTCGGTCCACCCTGTATATGTAGAGAACTGTTTATTCCTTTAATATTTATACATTTTCATCAGTAATGGATAAATCTTTGAGTTGTAAACTGTTTCATAGTTAAAATTATATAAAAAATAATTTTAGAAAAAAGAAAGATCCAAAGTAACAAACTAACCCCAAAGTTGCCCTCTCCAATTAATTCTAGTTTTACAGCTAAGAAAAGTCAGTTGAGATTTCAAAGACTCATTTAATATGTTGTTTCACTTCATCCTCTTCTTTGTAGCTGTTTGTCTCCTTAATGTTCCTCTCAGTCTCTGTTCTACCATTCATTTACACAATGCTATAAACATGTGTATGGTAGTATAAGAGAGCAAAAATAACAAGTACCACCAGTGAGACAAAAGGAAAAGAAGACAAGAACTGTTAATGTAAAATTGTTTGTATTGCTGATACAGAGGATGTGAATGGAATGTCTGTAATGTGGGCAAGGAAGGCAGCTTTTGAAATAAGTGTAGAGTTGATAAGGCCTGGAGTTGGTTAGCTAGGTTACTCACTGTTTTTCCTCACTTCCCCTTGCCTTCAATATGTCATGTGAGTGTCAAATTTTTCAAGCCTTCCTCCTTCATTATACAGAAGATACTTGGGTTACGCTGGACCTAGCGTACAGCATTTCGTGGTTACAGCACCATCTCCCATAATGTAATAAGTCATCACACATCACTCTATGAGGAATATGGCATTGTTTCTTCACTGGCTGTACACCATATTGGAATGTGCTACATTCACCATCCCTCATTTGTGTAATTTTTGGAGGGAACCTTTGCCCTTCATTATGGCTCCTAACTATAAGGCAGATTCATGAGTAATTATGTAGGCGAGTTCTAACCTATGTTGAAAATCAGGTTACGTTGCGCTATAGGAATGGATTTCCGACATAAGATCCCCTGTATATCCTAGAAATTTCAGTTCTGTCTTTCTGATTAAGTACAAAAGTCCTTTTTGTTTCTATTTTCCTTAAAACTTTCTTGTTGCTCCTATGCACCATCCATGGTATTCTCAGAATCATTCTGTAGAATCACATCCCTGAGGAAATTGCCCAATATTCACTACTATATAATAAGAGCGATATTACATAACAGTTCAACACTTTTTTCTTTGCTTATATTTATTGAAAAACACATGTAAGAGGTGAAATATAGTTTAGTATTAGAATGAAAGATATATTTACCTGACTTTTAGAAACTAAAGAATCATGAAGATTCTTTATTTTGGCGACAGATTTATTTGGAGAATCATCATTTACACTATTACTTTTGGCTTTCAGCTTCTTAAGGTTATTCTTTTGTGATGCTAATTCTTGATGAATTACCTGGAAGAAAAGAAAAATATGTACAGAACTTTGTTCAAATATTTCCATTTTCTTTGTTTAGTCTCCAACAATGTTAGATTTTAATCTAACCAAATATTAATTAATACCCATTCATAAATCAATGAAATACTGTCCAATATTTAACAATCCAAATTTCAATCGTTTATTTCTATTTCAAAATCTGGTAATATATAAGTGTTTTATTGATGAAATTGCTCTTACATTTAAACGGAGGAAATGAAAAGTGATGGGAGAGAAATCCAACAAATGCCAGTTACAGTTTCCATCAAAACAGTAAAAATATACCAGATATGCTCAGCTTTAAATTTTAATCCTGACATCTGATGTATCAAGATGTTTAATTTGGCTGATCTTCTTGTTCTTTTTATTCTGTTGTTCTGTTTATTTCAATTATTGCTTCATTGTAACAATAATAGTCTTTGTGAGGAAAAGTGATATGTTGTATGATCCTGGATGTAAATTTACTATAAAAATTCTGAAAATATTACAGTTTGAATGCATGTACACCTTAATAAATTGCTTTCTCATTAATGAAAACTGCATTTTTACAAGTTGAAATTATGGTTATTATAATGAATGGCTAATGCATCACATGTACTCTTCTGAAAAAGATCTTTTTTTATGTTCATATATTATTTGAATTCATAGATGTCTCACCAACATATATCTTGGGTCATTTTTTAAAATGTTATGTTTTAAAATTTTTTCAAGTTTGTTATTTTGTTTTGTGTCAAATCTTATTGTAATTGAAGTAGTAGTGATGCACTTCTTTTTTAATTTTGATACATTCTTTTCAATTGTAATTCTTGTAGAGTTATTAGTCTACAGAAGGTACTTCTTGAAATGAAACATCACTGTTTTTCCTATTATGATTATATATATATATATATATATATATATATATATATATATATATATACACACACACACACAGAGGATAGGATATGTAAATTGTTGCCATCTTATATTTTTAATTTTGTGCATGTGCATCGTTTGTTTTTTGATTTTGTTGACTGCACAGTTGGACAGTTGGGCACCATCTGTGAGAAAAAAGAGCACCATAACACAATTCATCCTGCCAAAAATTTGGAAACGGCCTTCACACCAGAAGCTCCAATACAAACATTTCAGAATGTTTGGGTGTCAATCTGAGGACAGTGCGGAGGATTCAGAAAGTTGGAGTGATCACTAGTGATAGCAATGTTATGCTTCCATGCATCTTCCCACAGTGCCTCAGATTCAACATGGAGGACTACATCAAGGGCCACAAGGAAGTAGGATGTGTCTAATGGTGATTACAATGGTACAGCAGCTCAGAAAACTCACTCTAATCATTCTGATAAGAACTCCCAAATTTGTTGGTGAAATCCAGGCCATGATTGATAACGATCACTCAAAATCAATCAGATCCATAGCCAGGGACACAAGGGTGTCAGAGTTTCTTATCAGGCAGGTAGTGCATAAAGATATTCAGTATTTCTCATACAAGATGAGAAAGGGGCCATTTTTTTTATCCCAAGCAAAGGAGGACAAGAGGAAAGACCATGGTATAAATCTTTTGAACAAACTCAAGCATCCCTCCAACTGAACATTCTTTGGTCTTTCTCAGACAAGAAAAATTTCTGCCAGGATAAAATGGTGAACACATAGAACAACCATTGGCTTACTGTGTCCCCAAAAGATGTACCGAGAATGATGAAAACTAAATATCCAGTCAACATTATGGTATTTGAAGTGATCACTAGTGATGGCGACGTTATGCCTCCATTCATCTTCCCACAGGGCCTCAGACTGGAAGATCCTATGTCTGGCAGCAGGACTCTGCACCATGCCACACAAGCAAGAGAACCCAGTCATAGCTGTCAAACAATTTCTGTGGCCACATCACCCTTTACATCTAGAAACCTAACTCCTCAGACTGAACCCCACCTTGATTATTATGTGTGGGAGGTGCAGTTGAGTGAGAGAGAAACAAAACTCCTTGTAACACCAAAGTTGAACTGAAGGCAAGGATTTTGACAGCATTCACCAACTTAAACAAGGAGACTGCTCAGAAAAGTTGCAGGAGATTCTGAAGTTGCCAACTGAAGCCAATGGAGATTTTATTAAATAAATTTACTCTTTAGTATTACAAGATATTTTTGTGTAATTTTGGTAAATATATCTGTTAAAATGAGATGTCAGTGTTATTTTCATTTTTGCATTAGTTAGATGACAATTTATCCACTGCACTATATATATATATATATATATATATATATATATACACACACACAAATTGATGCTTTTTGTATACAATATATTACTGATACATATTACTAGCATAGTATTGCAAACAAAAATAATGTATTTACTTTTCCTATGAATTTATACAACTCTTTATATTTTCTGGATTTGAATAACAATATAGCAATGACTGTGAAATATCAGTAGCAGTAGTTATATTACAAGCCACAGTTGTGTAACTCCAGCAAATACACAAACCTTATAGAGCACAAATTGTTATATTACCACAGTACCCTCCTCCTCCTCTCTTTTCTGTTTAGCATCAAAGAAAATTAACAAAAATTGATAATGGCTTTTATAGGATATAAAATTGACATTAATTTCTTCAGAACAAGGAATTTTTATTTTTGGAAAAAAAAAAAAGAACAGCTAAATTCTCCATTATTTGTTAGTTTTAAAAATATCACACATTAAGTAATATTAGTTTTTATTCCTTTGGAAGTGATTTGGAAACCAAAAATAAGATAATATTTACAATAATTTGTTAATTCTAAAGAAATATATCTACTTTGTTTATCAATAAAAATGATAAATCTCCAAGGAGTTGCCTTGCTATGGAGCAATAGTTGCTGATTTATTACTTTAATTGGTTTGAATCTCACTGGGTGCACCACAATATACAATTAAGCTGAGCTTAGAAAAGAAACTATTCCTTTATCTGTTTTTAATAAAAGTAATGCCTTCTCTTAGAGACATACTCTATTCATTCATGTAAAATGTAATCTCATGTTTAACATGACCTATGAAAAGCACAAATAGATTTTATTTTCACTTATAATACAATCCTCGCTTACTAGAGAAATATATATAGATGTTTGACACAAATGAACAAAATCACCAACCACTTGCAAATTCATCCATTTCGGCTTTTGGCTACGACAGAAAATTTCTTAAATTCTCCATGAATAAAGTATGTATACAGTACTGTACCATTAGAGGAATTCAGAGATATACCATTAAAAGCATGCTGACAAACTTTTTATTTACCTTGAAGCGCTCCAAGGAAGAACGTTTCTCAGCCAGATCTGACTTGGCTGTAGGACTTTGATTGAGCCTGGTTTCAATTTCTTGAAGCCAACTGGTCATTTGTTCTTTGGCCTCTTCAAACTGCTCCCAGTTGGCTAATGCATTTTCTTGTTTCTGTTTGATTTGACTCAAGTTGCTGAGGAAAGCATCATAGTTGGTTTTACAAGTATCACAGCTTTGTCTGATTCTTTGACTGCCTGCAGTGTTAGTATTTGGAACAACTTTGTCAGCAGCTTCTATCAGCTTCTGAAGTCTAAGGTGACCATTGTCCTTGCTCACCTGAAGCTCCTATAATTAAAAGAAAGGAAAGAAAAAAATGATGGAAAAAAAATGGTCAATAAAAAGAAAAAAACAGTGAGAGATCAAAAAAGAAAAAAAATGACTGGAACTAAAAAAAAAAAAAAAATATTGGGAATTCAAGAAAAGATAGTAGGATCTCAGAAGTAGAGGCAACTCAAAAAGAGAAATAAATAGTGGGAATACAAAAAAAAAAAAAAAAAAAGTGGTATCTCAGAAATAGTGGGAGCTCAAAAAGAGAAAAAAATGGGGGGAAACTCAGAAAAGGAAGAACAAAATGGGGGGAACTCAGAAAAGGAAGAACAAAATGGGGGGGAAACTCAGAAAAGGAAGAACAAAATGGGGGGAAACTCAGAAAAGGAAGAACAAAATGGGGGGAAACTCAGAAAAGGAAGAACAAAATGGGGGGAAACTCAGAAAAGGAAGAACAAAATGGGGGGAAACTCAGAAAAGGAAGAACAAAATGGGGGGAAACTCAGAAAAGGAAGAACAAAATGGGGGGAAACTCAGAAAAGGAAGAACAAAATGGGGGGAAACTCAGAAAAGGAAGAACAAAATGGGGGGAAACTCAGAAAAGGAAGAACAAAATGGGGGGAAACTCAGAAAAGGAAGAACAAAATGGGGGGAAACTCAGAAAAGGAAGAACAAAATGGGGGGAAACTCAGAAAAGGAAGAACAAAATGGGGGGAAACTCAGAAAAGGAAGAACAAAATGGGGGGAAACTCAGAAAAGGAAGAACAAAATGGGGGGAAACTCAGAAAAGGAAGAACAAAATGGGGGGAAACTCAGAAAAGGAAGAACAAAATGGGGGGAAACAGAAAAGGAAGAACAAAATGGGGGGAAACTCAGAAAAGGAAGAACAAAATCGGGGGAAACTCAGAAAAGGAAGAACAAAATCGGGGGAAACTCAGAAAAGGAAGAACAAAATGGGGGGAAACTCAGAAAAGGAAGAACAAAATGGGGGGAAACTCAGAAAAGGAAGAACAAAATGGGGGGAAACTCAGAAAAGGAAGAACAAAATGGGGGGAAACTCAGAAAAGGAAGAACAAAATGGGGGGAAACTCAGAAAAGGAAGAACAAAATGGGGGGAAACTCAGAAAAGGAAGAACAAAATGGGGGGAAACTCAGAAAAGGAAGAACAAAATGGGGGGAAACTCAGAAAAGGAAGAACAAAATGGGGGGAAACTCAGAAAAGGAAGAACAAAATGGGGGGAAACTCAGAAAAGGAAGAACAAAATGGGGGGAAACTCAGAAAAGGAAGAACAAAATGGGGGGAAACTCAGAAAAGGAAGAACAAAATGGGGGAAACTCAGAAAAGGAAGAACAAAATGGGGGGAAACTCAGAAAAGGAAGAACAAAATGGGGGGAAACTCAGAAAAGGAAGAACAAAATGGGGGGAAACTCAGAAAAGGAAGAACAAAATGGGGGGAAACTCAGAAAAGGAAGAACAAAATGGGGGGAAACTCAGAAAAGGAAGAACAAAATGGGGGGAAACTCAGAAAAGGAAGAACAAAATGGGGGGAAACTCAGAAAAGGAAGAACAAAATGGGGGGAAACTCAGAAAAGGAAGAACAAAATGGGGGGAAACTCAGAAAAGGAAGAACAAAATGGGGGGAAACTCAGAAAAGGAAGAACAAAATGGGGGGAAACTCAGAAAAGGAAGAACAAAATGGGGGGAAACTCAGAAAAGGAAGAACAAAATGGGGGGAAACTCAGAAAAGGAAGAACAAAATGGGGGGAAACTCAGAAAAGGAAGAACAAAATGGGGGGAAACTCAGAAAAGGAAGAACAAAATGGGGGGAAACTCAGAAAAGGAAGAACAAAATGGGGGGAAACTCAGAAAAGGAAGAACAAAATGGGGGGAAACTCAGAAAAGGAAGAACAAAATGGGGGGAAACTCAGAAAAGGAAGAACAAAATGGGGGGAAACTCAGAAAAGGAAGAACAAAATGGGGGGAAACTCAGAAAAGGAAGAACAAAATGGGGGGAAACTCAGAAAAGGAAGAACAAAATGGGGGGAAACTCAGAAAAGGAAGAACAAAATGGGGGGAAACTCAGAAAAGGAAGAACAAAATGGGGGGAAACTCAGAAAAGGAAGAACAAAATGGGGGGAAACTCAGAAAAGGAAGAACAAAATGGGGGGAAACTCAGAAAAGGAAGAACAAAATGGGGGGAAACTCAGAAAAGGAAGAACAAAATGGGGGGAAACTCAGAAAAGGAAGAACAAAATGGGGGGAAACTCAGAAAAGGAAGAACAAAATGGGGGAACTCAGAAAAGGAAGAACAAAATGGGGGGAAACTCAGAAAAGGAAGAACAAAATGGGGGGAAACTCAGAAAAGGAAGAACAAAATGGGGGGAAACTCAGAAAAGGAAGAACAAAATGGGGGGAAACTCAGAAAAGGAAGAACAAAATGGGGGGAAACTCAGAAAAGGAAGAACAAAATGGGGGGAAACTCAGAAAAGGAAGAACAAAATGGGGGGAAACTCAGAAAAGGAAGAACAAAATGGGGGGAAACTCAGAAAAGGAAGAACAAAATGGGGGGAAACTCAGAAAAGGAAGAACAAAATGGGGGGAAACTCAGAAAAGGAAGAACAAAATGGGGGGAAACTCAGAAAAGGAAGAACAAAATGGGGGGAAACTCTAAAGAAATGATGTGAGCAAAAAGAAAAAAAGTTGTTGAACTCCTTCCCTCAAAAAATAAAATGAGAGCAAAAACAAAAGCAAAAAAAAAAAATGAACAAAACTATGAAAAAGAAAATAAAATTCAATAAATTTTGAGAAATTAGAAATTAAAGCAAATGTAAGAGTATATAATGACATAGAAGACATGTAAAAAAGCAGTAAAAAATATAAAACTCCTAAAACATTAACAGAATTAAAACAATGCTTTTTAAACTAAAAATATCAGACAAAAGATTAATTTTTCTTGATTTATCAAAAACACAGATATAAACAAACATTTTTTGCAGAAGTGTTTATGAAAAATAAAAAGCACAAATTGTACAATTTCTTAGAGTCAACAATTAATAAGATAAAGAAAAAAAACTGTCTTACAGAAATAGTTGTCAGTCTTTGGGCAATTGTATCTTTCAGACCAGATGTATCACTGACCAGATTCAATTTTTGTCCAACCTCATCTAACCAAGATGTGAATTCTGACTGGCACTTATCATACATTTCATGTTGGTAATAAGACTGTTCCAGATTCTTCATACGATCCTAAAATAAATCATAAGAAAGATGGTAATATAAGTGTGTATCAAATGTATATACTTTTTTTTTTTTACTGACCTTTACATCAAAGCTTCTTTAATGAACATATATTAAAACTATTACTCTATTACATTATTTTATATATGTTTATAAATACTATTCCAATGTAGCTTTTGTTTTTGATGCCATAATAGTAAATACAATTGTCTTAACTGAAGCAGATATGAAAATTTTGAGGAATTTGATACAAGAGGATTTCACTTAAAAGCATACTTCAAACTTTGCTTGATTGTTGAGGTTGCTCTGTGGCCAAGATGCACATCATGCAGAGAGTGCATATTTTTCTTTTAGAAAATTTCTCAAATATTCAGGCCAGTAGATGAAAATAAATAAATATACTGTTTAATAAATAAATGGAGTATCTACCCAAATATGAGTATCCACTAAAAATAACATTTAAAGTCATATATATATATATATATATATATATATATATATATATATATATATGAGAGGAACAGTTTGATTGTGTTGAATAAAACTTTGATCAGGGTTTCCCAATCAGGGAACTTCTCCCCAGGAGAAATTTTCAGAAGCGGTTTTACCCAAAGTTCTTTGAGTAGGACAGTTTTGGTTGGAAACAGTAATTTGGGAAATGATCCGATTTTATAATGATCTTAATTGGTCACCCCACATCCAATAGGATATAGAAATAAGCACTTCAGGAGAGAAAAATATTCTGTAAACTTCACTCTCCCCCAAAATGGTCAGAACCTTGTTTTGCTGTTCAATTTGAAAATAAAGCAAGACAATTTTAGAGCACTTTTCAAGTGCAACAATAGGATAGAATCAAAGATACATCCTGATGATTGCAGCTAAAAGCTACTAGAATTGGGCAGTTTTTAGCTTTACACTCATATTTACATGTAGGACCCCACATTAAATCTGACCTTGTGTCATATTTGTATTTGTGGGAAGGCAAATGCAATTTTTATGGATAATCAAGTATAGTGAAAGGGTTGACTTTATCTGTAAGATTTGAGAAGCAAGTTTTTTTTTTAAATCATAAAACAAAACAATGCTCTCAGACAAAATATTTGCCTTTAACAATTGTGTTAAAAAAAAATTTTCTCACATAAAATGTTTTCAGAAAATTAAAAAGCTTGTACTTCTTAAAAAAAAAAAAATGTCTTAATTTTTTCAGTTTGAATAAAAATTGAGTGAGAATTTAACCACAGACTAATAAGAACAGATACTACACTTTGTGCCATGTAAAAAAAGTTGAGCTTCTGTTCATCTATCAAAATCACAAAATATACTGCTCTGTTTTTTATTATCTATACAATACTAAAACTATAATCTTGTATGTATGTGTGTGTTCCCAAGATACAGCTTAAATGATACATAATAACCCAAACAATTTGGGGATATATTGTACTATGAACACCTGTCAAGTGCAGTGCTAAATTTCATTAAAATTAGACAAAGGGTTCTTCAGCTAGAACCATTTTTCTAGCATTTTTAATAGGAAATTAACTAGAAAAAAAAAACTAAGTGCACAAAAAGGATGCATCCATACATTGTTATTTCAATAAATGTGAATATATAATATGGTAAATACTAAAATTGGTATAAATTATCACCTCAGGGCTATTATTACTTTAATGGAAAGGCCTTTAGTGTGATGATATCATTTTGCAATTCCATTCAAAAGAAAACAAAAAGTAAACTTTTTCCTGCAGGGCAATGTTTGCATCAAGGCGTTTCAAATTAAAGTTAGGTTATATGCCTACGTCATTCTAGTATTGTTAATTTATCATTCATTCTGAAAGTCTGTTGTTTGATAATTTAATATCTATCATTAAGTTTCCAGCTGAATTTCATGAAGGAATTCATGTAAAGCAGCAAATACACCATTGGTTGTCTGTTTATCATATACACTCATCATTTGTAGCATGAACTTCTTTTCAAAGGAACCCAATGGGTTTATGGGTCGGCTAGTATTAATTTTTTCTCACTTTTCAATAACAATGATATTTTGTTCTAGCTAAAATTGATCTAAGCACCAGAAGTGATTAATATTTTTAATAATATAATAAGGAAGTTGAATTTTGGTTGTGTGTCGCCATCTTACGCCAGTAGAACAAAACAGCTTGCATTGTTAACACACAATGAATTCTTAACAAATTTTTATATATATTACTAACAAATTCTGTTTACAACATTTGCAGCAATATCAATGAGCATAACAAATTAAAATAATATTTTAATAGATATTTCTTCTATATTATTAATTTTTAATTAAAATTGTACATAAGCAATGTTTCAGTTGATATTATTTTTTTATAAATCGTGTTTTCATAGAAAGCATTTATATCTGCCTTGTCAAAATTCAGTTTTTAAGTTAGAAAACCTACAACATTATTGCTGTTTGCTATTTTACATTATTAAAAATTAGTTGAACAGAGCTGAAAAAATTTATGGAATTATCTAAATAAGTAAAAATAATCTGTTTAATTGGATTTTTCTTAAAACAATACAGAAATTATTTAAACAGGTAAGTAAATTTGCTGAATCCATTTTAATTTTTATTATTATTAATAAAAACAGAAAATTATTCAAATGTTTCTCTCATGGTCAGTTCTAAGTAGTTATATCCAGAGTGACAGGTATTCAGCTAGTATATATATCAGTTTTATTCAGGTATCTAGCAGCTTCTCAATATTAAATAATTATATTGATCTCATTAAAAACAAAGAAAAAATAATGATTATTTCAAAACATTTACTTTGGTTTTGTTGATGACTGTCTGGAAACGAGTTGTCAGTTGGGTGATTGTGTAAGACACACCTGCTTCACCACACATTTGTAGTAATTCTTGGGCCTGTTCACTGAGATGGTCCAGTTGGCTTTGGTGGAAAGAAACCTTATCACTGTATTCCTGAAAAATAAATAAAAAATATAACAAGACTGATACCAGAGAGACCTTTTGAGAATATTTCACCTTATTGAGGTTAGTGTTTGTATTTGATTATAGCAAAGTAAATTTGTACAGCAGCTCCCTCAATTTGTATCATTTACTGGGACAAAGCTTTTGTTAAGATCAATACTGATGAAATACAATTCAGAGAATTTTTATCTTGATCTCTTCCTCATAGCCTTAACATAAAAATGTTATCTGCTGCCAGAACTTATTCCCCACAACCATTTTTTGAGTTGTGACTAATTGCTTACATACTCTATATCAAATTATCATGGAGAATGCAAAATACTATTTTTTTTTAAATTATTTATCTATGTCTATCATAAGATGACAGAAAAATTGATCAGAATGACTAGCAGTTGAACAAGGCATGTATATGAAAGACAAGCAGCATTATTGACAGATTTATTTTGACATTTGCCTTCTGTTGAAGAAATTATCATTAAGTATGCCACATGAATCAGGCCTTGTGTCAAACTCAGATTTGTTCAATGATTATTTCACAAATCCAGTTTATTTGTCATATTCTCATACAACAAAAAACACTGATATTTAAACTATTCATTGGAACTGGATTATATTATACATTTTAACTTTTCTAAGCTTCATCAGATCAAAAATAAAAGAAAGAAATGTGTATGTGTGTGTTTGCTTAAATAATAAATCACTAGTGTTTTTTCTGCAAAGCTGAAATTTCTTGTGATGAAAGAAAAGAATGAAATTGTGCTACTTTGTTAAAAAAGCTGTTAATATTTATTCTGTATCTTTTCTTTACAATTTTCTAGTTCCTCTGACCTTTATGCATTGAATTTAAGGTAAATCATCATCCTATTTTCAGAATGGCTTGAAAGTAAAAGTTTTGTTTTTAAGTCTGCCCATGTGCTTATATATACCGTACTGATAACAAATATGGCGCCAGTTTGTTTACACTGTGCAGATCAGGTCGAAAATTTCAGTGATTGCGCAGGTCAGTGTTGCTAACATTGTGCGAAAATTTTGTGTGAATTGATTGGACGGTTTTTGAAATATTATAAAAAAGTGATCTTGATAATAATTTGGCACACAGTGTGTGTGTGTGTGTGTGTGTGTGTATATATATATATATATATATATATAAAGTGAACATTGTGGTCAAAACCAAGTAGTGACAGTCTGTTTCAAGCTTAGACACAATTTTCATACTGTGTGTGTTGTGTTTTTATATATATATATATATATATATATATAAAATCAGTGTGTGTATAAAATGATTGAATAATGAACCAAATAGAAAAGCCACTATAAAGATTGTTTTTTAACTGTTTCTTAATCAATTCTCTGTGTGTACCCAATACTTTTTATAGAAAGGTACAGATAAGCAAGCAGTAGGAAGTAACAGTAGAGTGGAGTGGAAATTTCTATATATCACAAACAAAATAAAAATATAAATGAAGTTTTAAATACAAAAGAAGGAGAACCTTTACCTATCTCTAAAGCTATTTACTAAACTTAACTTTGTCCAAAACTAGACCCTATTAACCCATTAAGGCCCCTCTTATTAATCTAAGTTTGATTAATGACTGCCAACAAGAAATTGAAAGTACCATATCACAAACATCTTGACAATGTTTACATTTATTGCATCCAGACAGGCTGCTCTCTTGTATATAAACAAGAAAAGCTAATGGAAAATTAATGCAAAAGAAACATTGTCTATCATCATTAAGCAGTCTTGTAGTAATGAAGGACTGTTGTATATGTTGGATTACCACCCCTGATAATAATCACAAGTAGTGCAATACTTGAAAGACTCTTCCTCTTTTCCCTTTGACTTTTGAAGTGCCAAGACCTGTCCCCTTTTGCTCTGATAGAGATGAGACATATAAAGTACTTCATAGACACAGACTGAAGATTGTATTGCACTGTTCATAACTTGAACTTCACACAGCAGTGCCTTAATAAATATCAGCAACAGCCTAGAGGACATAAAAACAAGCAAACTCTTAACTCTCTTTTCCTTCTTTTAAAGTGTGTGCCATTAACTTACCACACCAAAGCAAAAAGGGCTGTAGATGCTTCACATGCAAACACACCTACACAGGAAAGTCACATTCAAACACATTCATTAACAATTTTCCTTGTGTATGGAATTTGTTTCTAGAAAAAGAAACCTTGAATTTTACTTTTGTTATATAAATGTTATCTCGCATTGCAAATCAATTAGTCTCTGTTATTTTGTGAATGTACCTATTCACCACCATTAATTCATGTAAAAATATTCTTGTACAAACCTTATACATTAATTATAGAAGTAGCCAACACATTAAAATGTCTTTCTGCAAACCTGTCTTGTTAATACATTTATTAATTGTTTGTTTGAATTCCATATTTTGTGTCTGCCAAATATTGTTTGCAGAACAAATGTACCAGGAGGAATAAAATGATAATACTTTCCATTCATGTAACAAATACACATTATTTAACCAGGCCATATATATTTAGTTTATTTATTGCAGACTCCCTGTGGAACAGAGCCACATTTTCAGTTTCAATCATAGATTGCTTTTTTTTTTAGGGTTTTTCTGTACCTTTCTTTTAGCTGTACTACCTTGAGATGGCTGAAGGATACCAACTGCCCTCCTATTTATTTATAGCTGCCAAAGGACATTTGTGCAAAGGGAACATAAATGGACCTGACTGAAACCTGAATTCAATTTGTCAATTCCATTTCTCATACCCACAACACCAATCTGCACCTCAAAGCTGAAGAGACCGAGTATATGCTTCTAAAGTTATTTCAGTCAGTTATGTGCCATATGTGATACACACTTAGGCAATCATGTAAACTTTGTCTGGAGGAGAAGTTAGCTATAATCACCTTCCCAGACCAAAACAAATTATCAAATAAATGATCAGAACTTATTTTGAAATGCAGACAAGAAAACAATTTTTTACTCAGTTATACATGATACATGCTTAGGTGATCATGTATCTTTCGATACATGACTGACGAGGCAGATTTTTTCCTGCAGTAGGTTGCTATTTCTTTCTGCAGTAGACCAGTTGCCATCCAAGGCTATAGAACCTGGTCTTTCCTGCTATTTACCGATAGTTGGCGGGAGATTCATACCTTTCCCAAGGGTATTAGCACATAAGTGAATATAATGGATTCGACTGGAATTTGAACTTGGCTCTCCGTTTCCTCAATCCAAGCTGCTATGCATAACTCAACCATGCCTCCTGTTTTTTAATAACTTAGATAAATGATCTTTTATATGTAAGATAGATTTTATATAAGTTATATCTCGGTCCAGAATGGAGCCAAAGATAGATAATGTGATTCTAGACTAAATTAACTAAATAATATTAGAGAGATATCGTTAATATCTTCAACTTGAATTTGAATGAATGGTAATTCACAGATTTGTGGAGAGTCCTGATAGTTCCCTTTGCTTCCACCTTTATAAAGAAGCAATCAAAAGGGTAGTGTAACAATTAGCAGGTGTATTAAGTGGGATCAGTGAGTAAAGTACAAATTCTGTTCTAGTCTACTGCATTCACTTTCACACTAATTTCATTCAGAAAAGCATGAATCAATCATTTCTCTCATCAGCTATGGATTAAATAGTAGGGTAGTTCCAGCTGTCTAGCATTGGATGAAAACTAGTCATCTCAATTCCATGCCATGGAAAAGGCAACAGAAAACTTCTACATTGTCTCTCCTAAGAAGGCAAGGTAATTCACAGATAAAGAAAAATTTTGTGAAAAGTCATGATCACCTACTTCATGAAGGAAGATGGCATTAAATAAAAAATTTGTGGATCTCTCATCTCAGTTCACAGCCTGCCTAGGAGAAGAACTACTCTAAATTTAAAACAATGGGGAAAGCCTCTCCACTATCTTTCTCAAAAATTCCTGGTAATTTACAGTTAATAAAGAAAAGAAATTGGTGTTGTGATCATCTACATCCTGAAAGGACATAGCATAAAAGTACAAGACAACTTTTCCATTTGTGCTAATTTCCTTCTAAGATTGACAAATACATGTACTGATTACAACTGTTCTTTAATTACTTTTCACAAATGTCATACCTTCTCAAAGAACTGTCTCTTCTCTACATTTTTTTTTTCAATATTCACTCTGTACAAGAGCTACTTGAGGTTAAAGGTCACAGAGTAAGAACCAGAGTTTATGTGGATATATGAAGAAGATAACAGTTAACTCTAGACTCAAACAGGTTAAGATTGTAGTAATTGGGGAAGTAATTGGGAGTTGGTTCCACAAAGCAGCAGTTCATGGAAAGATGCTCAAGAGGAACTTACACCTCACCAATGGAATACAAAGGGAATGAGGGTGGTTCACTAAAATGTACATGGCATGTCGTGTCTGAGACGTGAAGGTCAGAATTGGTGGAACTAAGAAATGTAGTTCTTTTGAAGACTTTATACAAAATATACATGGTACCTACCTGATAACTGGTCAAAAGTTGTTTCTTTTCTTGCAAATTTGCTTTTGGTTGGATATCTTCTCGCAAAGCACTTTCTATTCCCTTGAGCTGAGAATCAAATGCCTGAACATCTGTCTCAAATTGATCCCATTGGGCACTACATTTCTGCAATCTGCTATTCACACCACTGAGCTGACTGTCATAATCTTCATAGTCTTGCTTCAGGTTTTTGAGCTCATGTTGACACTTGGTCTTGCCAAGAGGAGCAATGTTTGGTAAAATAACATTGCTGGCCATCTCAGCCTGGTTCAGAAGTTGCTTACCAGTTTTACAATCTTCTTCTTGGTTCTGAAGAAAAATAAACCAAACCAAAAATATAAAATAAAAATTTACATTATAAACTAAAGCAATTTTTTTCAAGATTAAAAATATCTGAACTACAAGCAGAAAGACAAAGCAAATGAAGTGTAAAAAAAAAACAAAAAAGGAGGAAACAGGAGAAAAAGAAAAAAAATAACAGAAAGGAAAGCAAGGAAGGAAGGAAGGCAAGCAAAGAAAGAATATAAGGAAGGAACGAAAGCAAAGAAGGAACGAAATAAAGCAAAAGTAAGGAAAGGATGGGAGACAAAAGGAAAAAGTAAAAGGTAAGTAAGGAAGGACTGCAAAGGAAAAATGGGATGGAAAATGAGGAAATGCCAAATGTTTTTAAAATAAAAATTTACATTATCAACTAAAGCAATTTTTTTCAAGATTAAAAATATCTGAACTACAAGCAGAAAGACAAAGCAAATGAAGTGTAAAAAAAAAAGAAAAAAAAAGGAGGAAACAGGAGAAAAAGAAATAAAATAACAGAAAGGAATCAAAAGGAAAGAAAGAAAGAAAGAAAGGAAGGAAGGAAGGAAGGAAAGGAAGAAAGCAAAGAAAGCAAAGAAAGGAAAGAAAGAAAGGAAAGAAAGGAAGGAAAGGAGAGAAAGGAAAGGAGAGAAAGGAGAGAAAGGAAAGGAGAGAAAGGAAAGGAGAGAAAGAAAGGAGAGAAAGAAAGGAGAGAAAGAAAGGAGAGAAAGAAAGGAGAGAAAGAAAGGAGAGAAAGAAAGGAGAGAAAGAAAGGAGAGAAAGAAAGGAGAGAAAGAAAGGAGAGAAAGAAAGAAAGCAAGGAAAGAAAGCAAGGAAAGAAGGAAAGAAAGAAAGCAAGGAAAGAAGGAAAGAAAGAAAGCAAGGAAAGAAGGAAAGAAAGAAAGCAAGGAAAGAAGGAAAGAAAGAAAGCAAGGAAAGAAGGAAAGAAAGAAAGCAAGGAAAGAAGGAAAGAAAGAAAGCAAGGAAAGAAGGAAGGAAAAAAGCAAGGAAAGAAGGAAGGAAAAAAGCAAGGAAAGAAGGAAGGAAAAAAGCAAGGAAAGAAGGAAGGAAAGAAGGCAAGGAAAGAAGGAAGGAAAGAAAGCAAGGAAAGAAGGAAGGAAAGAAAGCAAGGAAAGAAGGAAGGAAAGAAAGCAAGGAAAGAAGGAAGGAAAGAAAGCAAGGAAAGAAGGAAGGAAAGCAAGGAAAGAAGGAAGGAAAGCAAGGAAAGAAGGAAGGAAAGCAAGGAAGGAAGGAAGGAAAGCAAGGAAGGAAGGAAGGAAAGCAAGGAAGGAAGGAAGGAAAGCAAGGAAGGAAGGAAAGCAAGGAAGGAAGGAAGGAAAGCAAGGAAGGAAGGAAAGCAAGGAAGGAAGGAAAGCAAGGAAGGAAAGCAAGGAAGGAAAGCAAGGAAGGAAGGAAGGAAAGCAAGCAACGAAGGAAAGCAAGCAACGAAGGAAAGCAAGCAACGAAGGAAAGCAAGCAACGAAGGAAAGAAAGAAAGCAACGAAGGAAAGAAAGCAAAGAAGGAAAGAAAGAAAGCAAAGAAGGAACGAAAGCAAAGAAGGAACGAAAGCAAAGAAGGAACGAAAGCAAAGAAGGAACGAAAGCAAAGAAGGAACGAAAGCAAAGAAGGAACGAAAGACAGAAAAGCAAAGAAGGAACGAAAGACAGAAAAGCAAAGAAGGAACGAAAGACAGAAAAGCAAAGAAGGAACGAAAGACAGAAAAGCAAAGAAGGAACGAAAGACAGAAAAGCAAAGAAGGAACGAAAGACAGAAAAGCAAAGAAGGAACGAAAGACAGAAAAGTAAAAGTAAGGAAAGGATGGGAGACAAAAGGAAAGAAAGTAAAAGGTAAGTAAGGAAGGACTGCAAAGGAAAAATGGGATGGAAAATGAGGAAATGCCAAATGTTTTTAAAATAAGTGACATTGCTGAACTGTACTGACAAACAAATCCTCTGTTATTTATTAATAGTCACTGCATGTCTTTTATTGAGTTAGTAATAGAGCATACAAACTCTTGTTGCTCACAATGCCAAAGAGAAGTTGAAATTTTTTAAACAAGGTAGTCTCAACAAATTTAACACTAAAAAGGTGCACTGAAGGCAAGAATAGCAAATGTAAGCAATGAATAATTTATTTGACAAGTCTGAACAAACTGAGAATCAAATACAACAAAGTAACAAAAAAAAATGGCAATAATCCTTAACATCCCAAAGGAGAGAGAGACAAGCAGATCATGTTTACATAAAATAAAGAGAAAAGTTTTCACTATAGGTTTTGTAAAATTGTCAAATATCCTGGAACATATGAAATCTGGGTATAATTAAAGATATGATTTAAAGAGAATTGATTTACAATTTTTTATCTCTGCTGTACATATAAATCTAGCAGACTTCATTATTGCAATTTCACCTTTGGAAGTATTTCAAAAGAACTGCAGCTGCCTTGTACCAATTAATTCTATCGGTCTTGAAGAAGACAATTCTTCTCAGATCTCATAGACTGACACTACAGAAAAACAAAAACTTTACCAAATAACATAAACCACATCACTTGAAAACTGTCAACAGCAGCAACAGCTAAAATGGATAGGACAATTGAAAGGGAAAATAATGATATAATTGAGATATTGACGTTCCACACTACCTTAAACAAAAGGTTAGGAAGGAAACTCCCATCAATGCTAAAAAGAGAGTAACAGTGGACTTGAGAAGGCTATTTTCCTGAAAAACTACTTTAAGAGGAAAATTTTATAAATTTCAACCAACAAGAATGCTGTTGAGAAAGGCATAAACCAACTTCTCCCTGCTAACCACCTTAAAATCAATTGCCTTCTTGTAATGATCAACAGAGTAACAAATGAACAAATGACACTCTCTGAAAACTAGTTTGTGGCAGAAAAAAAAAAAATGCCAGGGTTCAAAATCAATAGCCTTACTGTAGATATTCAAGTAAATACTTACCTGGAGTCTGTTTAACTTGATTGCAATCGAAGACTTGTCTCCAGTCATATCAGCACAAACACTCAGGCTCTCTTTGGAACTCTTAAGCCATGTTCTGAAATGTTCACAAGAGTCATGGAAGTTCTGGTACTGACCAACTAGGGTCTCAGCTTCTGTTAATTGAGTCTAAAACAAAATAAAGAAAAATTTATTTTTTAATCATTTCACCCCATGCAAGGCACAGGGGTTACTGGGAGTGGAAGAGAATGAGAAAATTTTAGTGAGGAGAAAGGACAATAAAAGAATGGAAATTAGAAAGACAGATGATGATTGATGTTGCATTTAAATTTTTGAAGTCTCTAAGTGACGGAAGTTAGAAGCCAGAAGAGAGTTCCACAAGTGCAAGAACAAACTATTAGAATAGAACTTACAGTGACATCTAGCTATTTCAGCAGTAAAATGTTGAAACCTACTTGCCAGTTATTAACATCATTCTATTATTTTAGGCAGTAACTATGATAAAAAAGGGGAAAATATTACTTATTGTTGAAGCTGACTGGACTATGCACTCAAAAGTTTTTATTTGGAGATCAGAAAATGTAAAATTTTAATGACAATTTTTTTTCAGTAGTTTATACTGATTCAGCTCTCTTATACACTCAATATTTGATTTTAGATCTATTTAGATGATGTCTAGCAAGTCTAAATAAACATTTCAAACCAAGCAAGGTGATAACACCACTAAGATGCAAAGGAACAGTTACTATGAAAATATTTATAGGAAAGACAGAGGGAAGCCATGTTACATTGTGTGGAAAAGTTACTGAAGTCAAGATGCCAGATTAAGATTAATTACATTATTTGAATTTTGACAATATATACAGCAGGAGCACCAGACCAGATATGGCAGCAATATTCAATGCATAGTTGAATGGTAGATTTATAAATGTGAAAGATGGGTTCTGTCATGAAAAATTGTCTGGCATGACAATGATCCAACCTTCTTAGCAGCAGACACAGCAATTGGTTCAATATAATTCTTCAACTTTATGTTGTTTCACTATGACTTCATCAGTCTACAGCCATTAGTAAGCAGCATAGAGAAATCATTGGTATGACTTGAATTTGTATACCTTTTCCTTCAGGAATCCTGTTTTTTGTACTGTTTACTAACAGCCATGGACTGATGGTATAAGGAGTTATGATGAAAACCAACTTAAATTAACATGAAAGAAATACAAATAAAGTTAGCAATGGCTGACAATTCTTCATCTAATAATAAAAGATTATATTGTTACTAATTTGCTATATGAAGAAAGTACATTCATAAACAAAATTAGCAGACTTAACTATTTTTCTGTCTGAATTTCTGGGATCAGGAGTTATTATTTACACACAGTTTATTGTCCTCATCTTTGTTGTTATCACATTGTTTTGGGTGCTGTTCCCTCTGATCTTCATCGGGTGCTTGTTCAACTGGATAACCTTTAGGGAATTTATAACTGAACCCTTTATTTAATTATTTTTGTTTTTAAATTTTTAATATGATAAAACTCCAAAATGATTTTAGATCCTTAATATTCCAAAAGAATTCACATTAGCATAGAATAAGCAGTGTTACTACAAAAAAAAGAACATCTAGGTTATTCTGTAAATGGAAAACTTACTTGAGCTTTTGCTTTGAGAACACTGTATTGATTAGACATTTGAGAAATGTCTACAGCTGCTTCATTTGAAGACTGGGATGTATTCAGATTCTGACCTTGTTCAACTGCAGATGCAATGATTGGGGCATAAGACACAATATCTTGGTATGTGTTCTGGTAAGCATGAAAAGAAATTAAAAAGAAAGCATTCAAATGACATCCAGCAGGTATACATCACAACAAAAACACTTGCATTAAAAATACTTCTCAATTACAATCAAGGTGAAACTGCCTTTAAAAACATTTATAGTCTACACTGGATCTGATAAATATAAAATTAAAAACATCAAATCTTATTTCTAACAATTCCTGCAGTGAAAAAGAAATCAATACAAATCCATTAGCTATTTACAAATGTTCTTACCCATTAGGACAATGGTTCCCAAACCTTTCTTCTCTGGGACACATTTTCAGAATGAAAATTTGTTCATGTCTCAAAAAGTTTTTATGATAAAAAGTACATTTAAAATAAAATAAAAGACAGAGAGAAGGTTAAAGAAAGATAACCACAGATTTGAAGTCAGAACATTATCATTGATAAGTCTCTCCTCCAAATTGCAGACCCTAGTTACTAAATTCTTAAGACTTGATATAATGCAAAAATATCACAATGATAAAATCAGTCAATAATTATCTATAACTATTTATGCTGGAACTCATGCATGCAGTTACAAGTAATCTATAATAATTTAAATTCTGAAAATATTTATTTTTGGCATATGAATTTTTTAAACTGTTTCTAAATCTTTGATTGTCTTTCAATCGTTCTACTTCAACTGCTATCTTCTTCCACCACACCTATGAGATACACCACTCTGTTTGGGAACCACTGCATTAGGAGACTGTATTGCCTATATTTTACAAACATCTAATTCATATGCTTGCCATACAACAACCACCTTAACCTGTAGGCTAACTTGCCACTTCTCTAGCTAAAGTGAAATCTATGTTCACATTAATGAACACAAACTATGAGGTACTAGTGTTTCTAATACTAATATAAAGTAAAGACTTGTTAATAATATTTAATTAATATACCATATTAACAAAAAAAATGGATTCAGATTCTTGAAATCTTTGTCATAAAAAAGGACCCACTGACAACAATTATATGTTGAAAAAATAAATATTTCTTGTGTAAGGCAAATGTTTTTTTCATCATCTATATCTATAATTCTCAAAATGTGTATGTGTGCGTGTGATCGGATGTTGTTTATGCATTTCCACAGTTTTCATCCGATTTTGATGAATTTTTTTTTGTTTGATAGATAATTCTTCAGTGTGGGTTTTGAGTCCAAATTGTTGGTGACAATGGCTCTCCACTACTTCATGGCCATTAACTCTCAGCAACATTTACTATTTACTATCTGTTCTTGGATATATATCTTTCATAAAAACTAAAAAAAAAAAAACTAAAAAAAAAAAAAATAGTTTAAGTTATTACAATAACATTATTATTATACAGTTCCCTTTTCAGGACTCCCACCCCAATTCAAATTGTTACCCCACCCCATTTGGGGATGTGCCTCAATTGCACCCAAATGTTGTTACTAATATTGATTTTTGGGTAGGCTGACTTTAAACTTAAACTGTTCCAACTGAATGGCAAAAATTCCTAGCAATGAAAGACCTGATCAAAGATAAGTTATACTGCTAGTTTCATGTGTATATGTATATATAAGCAAATTTATACTGCTTTTTTGTCACTGAAAGGAAAAACAAAACAGTCCAAATTTCCTGTCAAGCCGTGAATATTGATAATTATATTGTGCTATAAACAAAGCGTTCTGTTTAATCAACAACAATACCAAAAGTGTGATTAAAAATGTTAACTGTATTTACCTTCATTTTTTGCAAATAGGCTTTCATTTCAATCAAGTCAACTTTGGGTTGACTATCTTCTTTCAACCTCTTCTCCATATCGACAATCCACTTGTGCACCTGGTTGAAACTGTCTGTAAAATCACTCCACTGCAAAAGGTTGGACTCGAGTACTACTTTGGATTCTGCCATGTTACTGACTAGCTGATCCCACTCTTGTTGGCAACAATCCAGTTTCTTTTGTAAGTCATCCCTGCTTTGTGGTGACAGACTGACCTTCAGTGGCTCCCCAAATGTGATAGCTGTGTGGGTCAGCAACTGGCCTTCTTCCTTGGTAAGAACCAGTTCCTGTATATAATAAAGGAGAAGGAAATTCAGGATAAACAAAAATGAAACATTAATGTCATTACAGTTGGTCAGTGAGTAGAGTCTCTCACAAGATCACAGGAGCAAAATGCTCAGTGAAAATTTAATTTACAAAGTACATTATTGATTTATTAGCTCATCTCTCTCTCTCTCTCTATATATATATATATATATATATATATATGATCACTCTCTACTCATTTCTATAACCTAATATATGTGATCACAGAATTTAAAATTTTGAATTGAGATTTTTACTGAGGAACATGCCCTCTCTAAATGAAAATGCAGAACCCAGTCCTGAAATCAATTGGTACTGATAATCAGACTTTCAGTATCTCATCCTGATTCAGTGTATTGGGGTGTTAGTCTTTATTAAATGTGTACAACTATTTATGCGTTGTATAACAATGTCCACAAAGCACCTACAAGACAATTTATATCAAGGAAAAGCAGGATTACAGTCACTTCTTTGTGTGTTCAGGAGATTCCAAAATGTTCTAGCACTGAATTCACTATATTAATGAACTGGGGAACTTGTATTCTTAAATAATGAATCATAGTACTTTTTCCTTACATAGAAAACACATAGACCTAAAAACATAAATCTTTTGCATACAACACACTTGCCTTGGATTCATTTCAGAAAAGGCTATATGAATTTCTTGCATTTGAGCCATTCTGGAAACGAGATGAGGATTTATGTTTAATTCAATACAAAAAGCTGGGAATAACATTAACTTTCGACATGAACTAAAAAATTATAAAGATACAGAATAAATACAGTTATAAATGTTAATGACTTTTTTTAAAAGTCACTCATTTTCTTTCTTCATTAATCAGGAGAAACGCCAGCTTAGGGAAAAAGTACTTTGATTCATTATTTAAGCATACACACAAAACAATAACACATACACACATTTCTTTATTTTGTTTTCGGATCTGATGAAGCCTACAAAGGCAAAATACGTAATCAAGTCTAGTTTCAATGAAACATTTCCCATTTCCCATTTTTTTGTCATATTTCTTAAAAACTTTGTTGAGATTTTATATCCTATTTCAAACACACCACATTGTTTATATATATATATATATATATATATATATATATATATATATATATATAAATTTGTGTTTCACAAAAAAAACCATTAACCCATGAAATTTTGAATGACAATGCTTTTTACATAGCCACAAGTCTTTGAAAATAAAGTTCTCAACATCAAGTGCTACATCATTAATATTAATAAATCAACTTAAATGTTCATCTTATCTGTACTTTGAGTAGAGTGTGTGTATATATATATATGTGTGTGTGTGTGTGTGTGTGTGCGCACACACACTACATTAAGAAACTTGTACAAAAATGATTCTCAAAGAGCCTTTCAGCAAGATTACAGGGTTTCTCTCTTATCCAGCATTTCACTTAGCCACAATCAACACAGGAATAAAGTTTTATTTAATAATATTGCAAAAGAGTAACAATAATGATACTGGCAATTCAGTTAAGACAATGAAAAGTTGTAAAGTTCTTTTTCCTTTAAGTGAAAGAGTCAAGACTTCAAGCATAAAGAAAGAAATATGCTGAGGTTGCTAAGATCTTCTTTCACATAACCTTTATTTCAATATATTCTTATAATTGTTCTATTATATTATTAGCTATTGTTGTTAATCTGGAATTTCATTTATAAATTAAATGTTATAAACAAACGCATATAAGAAAAAATAGTACTGGTACACCACCAAATTTCTGGCACTGTTGTTTCCAGACCTGTTCCAGATTAATCAACAGAAGTTATATAATAACAATTCAATAATCCACTTCCGACCAATTATGCATCTCTTGTATATCTAAAATTCCAAGAATATTATCTAATATGATAGACACCTGAACAAAAAAACAAAGGATACAACATTTGAGACATTGAACATAACAACTAAGAGTTTTAATACTTCAATGCATAATAAGAATTATTCCTTATGATGCCATAAGGAATAATTCTTATTATCAGACCAGACATCTGAGTTGTAATTGATTCAGGAATCTATTTGGACATAAATAAAATATGTGACAAGGAAATATCAGTGTAAAAATTGGGCTTACCTGTAATTTTGTGAGTTGCTTTTGTATAGCAGATTTGTCCCCACCAGCATTGGAACATTCCGAGAGTTTTTTAGTTGCCGAAGTTATCCAAGATTGAGCAGAATCATGGGCTTTTTCGAACTGTTTACAATCAGTTGATAACTTTTCAGTACGCTTTGCCAAGTCCTGCACATGAAGAGTTGGTAATTTTTGTTTTAACAAAAATCAGTAAATTTAAATTATATATTTTTTTTTTAAATACAGACTGATTTATACATATTTCACAAAAGTTTTTCAGGAAATGTGGTGTGTGAAATTAGAAGAGAGACTTGAACATCAATCTTATCTAAACAATCTTATCAGCTAATTTCATTTCAGAGGAAAATCTCAATATTTCTGATCAAATACCCAAATTTAGGAACATTTTCAAAATCTATTTTGAAATCTGTATCCAAACTACAAAAATTATGACCAAGTTTGTAAAGTTCCCGTTTATGCATTGTACTTACTCCAATGTCCTATAATTTTGAAGATTATTATAAGTAAATAGCATTAATTATGAATTATGTAATAAGAAAATAGAATTATTTTTGAAAATACAATTGTAATCATTATAAGATATTAAGAAATAAAGTTTCAATTTAAAAACAGAATTATAATTCATTTTCAAGAAAAGCATTAATGTTTTTCTTTGATATTTTTCTGTCCTTTAACATTTTGAAATGCCTTCTTAGTGGAAGAAAAACTGTCTGTGGCTAAATACAGGTTTTATAAAAACATTGCTTTTTTTCCCAAATTTTAGCCTTATGGTTATTTAGTTGTGAAAAAAATTGTCAGTTCATTATGGGAAATATACAAATTATAACACAGACCAACGAGTATGTAGGCAGTTACGGACAAATGTATTAATATCCAGACATGAGTAGTAGAAACTGATAAAATATATTTGCTTCAAGTTTTACCATATTTTTTTTTCTCTCACCCCTCTGTAATTCACTCAAAAGTTCTTACCTGTAACTCTCATTTATGCCAATCTTCTGCATCTAAAGCCTACCAATACATCACCTCACATTTTCACCTGCTTCTAAATCTTTCCAATAGCTCTTTCTACTTGTCTGCAAAACCTCTCTCATTTACTGCCATAGACTGGCCTTCTCCTAGTCAGTCTTCAAGTTTACCTGTCTGGAGAGCTGCCAGAAACTCTCCTTATCTGCTTCAGAGCATCTTTGCCAAAATAAGTATCTTTATTCTGTTGACTTTTGATCCAGTCAACTAAAATTAGAAAGAAACTATTTTCCCCCCAGTATTGCTGAATATTGTTTCATATGCATCCCTATACCCATAAGTAAACAAGAAAAAACAACCATGATAATTATAACAAGATGCACCAACAGAGGCACATGGAAATAAGAAATATTATAATAAGTATTTACACCATTTACAATGTTCAGACTGTTGTCTTTATTGTCATATATTTATAATGTTTCAACCATTGTACACTCTGGACTTCTTCAGGTAATATAAGTTGGAATTTCAAACCAAACCCTTTATCTAGTCCACTGAGGTAGATTATGCCCAAGGACACATGGCCCAGTGGATAAAAGCACTGGTTGAAGTAATCTAGTGACTTGACACAAAGAGTTGATAGTTCAATATCTGGCCACAGCAGAGATGAAAAAAATTGAGTTACTAGAGGAAAATAACTGAGATATCCAGAAAAGGCATGGCATGTGGAACTAGAACAATCTACCCCAGTGGGTTCAATTTGAAATTCCAACATATATCACTTGAAGAAGGCCAGAACATTGTGAATATGACAATAAAGATGAGGACAACAGCCCAACAATGTAAATAGTTACAATACCTCATCTCAGAAATATAGACAGATTATAATAAGCTTTTATAAATTCATATAAGGCATAATTTTATGTGTTCCCCACCTTGCATCAGTAGATAAAAACTGCCTGTACTGTTAACATGTAATAAATTTACTATCAGCCATCTATGGATATTATTAACAAATTGCTTTTACAAACATTTAATTCTCATAATTTTTAAAGGATTATTCTATTTTAATAAATATTTCATTTGTGTTATTTTTAATTCAAAATTTAAACATTGGCATATACAGACAATGTTTTTGTCGATAAAGTTTTCTTTTTTAATTCATCATGTTTCCATAGAAAGAATTTATATCTGCCTTGTCAAAATTCATTCATGAGTTAGCAGAAAAAATATCAGAAAAAATTTTAATAAAAAATATGAAATAGATTTAATATTGGTTTCTGAAAATGTTTCCTTTTTCTTTTAAGAAGCAGACAAAGTAAATAATTTTTTAAAAATTTAAAAAAAAATATTTTTATAGAATTCTATAATTTTAAGCCAAGCATTGTTAATTAAGGTTTATTGTAGTGTTCATAGTAATTATTGTTGTTATCTGTCCTTTCATATTACTACAGATAAAACAAAATAGCTGAAAAGAATTTGGCATTATCTAAAGTCAAAATAATCTGTTAAATTCTATTTTCTTAAAACTGTGCCAAATTATTTAAACATGTCCAAAAAAAAAAAAAAAAAAAAAAAAAAAAAAAAAAGAAAGAAAGAAAAAGTTTCCTGAATTATTATTAGTATTATAAATCTGTTTAAGAGAATAAAATGTGTAAACCTGTTGGGATCACTGAATCCAGACCAAAATACTGGATTTGGTATTAGTAAACGAGGAGGAAACATACCAGACGGTGGATTTTATTTCTCTGAGAAACCAGAGTAAATACAAAAGAAAACTGAAAAAGTAGTAGAAAATTAATGTAACAGTCATACCAGTTTTATTTGATCACTGGGAATAGTATTGTCGAGCATGGGAAGAAGACTTAAGGTGCTGGAAATTAGAAGAAGAGTTGGAACTTTCTAGACAACATTGCTTAAAACAGCTAGAATACTGAGGAGGGTTCCTGAATATTGAGTAGACATGCTGTCACTTGATTTCCAGTGTAAGTCACTAGTTACTATTGGTGTGAACAAACAATGAATAAAATAAAATAATCATATCTGGATGGAAGACAAATTTAAGGTATTGTAAAGGAGAAGACAGTTTATCAATTAATAATTTTTTCTTTTTCATCAGACCACAAAGCAAGACTTATAGAAATTGAAAAGCAAAACAAACATCTAAACCTCCTAAGAAAACTGATATAATTGTCAGACATGAAGATAACAGATGTACCCATCATTGTTGGAGTACTTGGAATAGCCTAGCAAAATATTCGGAAGGATGGGGAAAATTGAGAAAGAATCAAAATAAACAGACAACAATATAACTGAAAATAGAATACAAAGGAGAGTTCTAGAGTATTGGGAAAGTCCTGTTGATCCCCAGTGAAACCTACAAATGACTTCTGGTAGGAAAACCTAATGAGTACAAATAATACTACCAAGATCTGGCGATGGATTTGAAGAAGTTATGGAACATGACTGTTGAAGTAATTCCTGTAGTAATGGGCATACTTGTAAATCCCCTGAGAAACTTGAAAACTTTGGGAAAATTGGAATTGAGAGCAAAATTGTAGACCTCCAAAAAACTGCCATCATTTACTTTGCGAGGATTCCCAGAAAGATTTTTGAGTTGTAAGGAGTCTTCCTGGCTGTATGCCTTAAGAACCATTGGCTATATCAATGTATGGCACCAACATAATAATAATAATAATAATGATGATAATTGCAAGAGAACTGAAAGAATTGTT
Organism: Acanthosepion lycidas; assembly: GCA_963932145.1. Taxonomy (NCBI): domain Eukaryota; kingdom Metazoa; phylum Mollusca; class Cephalopoda; order Sepiida; family Sepiidae; genus Acanthosepion; species Acanthosepion lycidas. The sequence goes on from OZ010589.1 coordinate 55,782,388, forward strand.
GGACATAAAGTTAACAATTTTGCTCATCATTATAGCAGGACTTAAAACAGTCCTAAAAAGCCAAAAAGTCTGAAAGCATTATACATCAGTTGAAAAATTGAAACCATCCAGATAGAATTACTGAAAAAAAAAGCTACAATATTAAGGAGAGTGCTGACTTATTGAGGAAACTTGTTGTCACTTGATCCCAATGAAAACAATGAGTATAAATAATGATATAGATCTGGAAGGAGAAATAAAAGAAAAATTGAAAGGGATAGTTGTACCTATCATTATTAGAGTACTTGGAACAATCCCAAAAAGCTAAACAAATGGTTATATTAACTGTAAAATGATGTAGAATTTTGGATTGTTTTAATTCTTCATCTCTTCTGGATTGGATTATCTTATCCACATCTTAGTGTTCCAAGAAATAGGATTTGAAATAAACCTTTTCAAAACAAAAACTACGATCTGGAATTGGAATGAAAGCTATGATGGCATGTAATCTAAATCCATTATAAAAATTAAAGATATTAGTAAATACTAAACACTTCAAATATCTTGATGTTTGGATCAGTTATAACAAGTTTAGCAGAGGGGATAAGGACATTGAATATAAAATAAAATTGCATTAAGAGTACTTTCACTAAACACTACAAACTACTGCAAAACTAAAATATTAACCTAAAAACTTGAGTCATGTTCTTAAATAATCTCATCAGATCAAGACTTTCAGATGGCGCCAAACTCATTCAGAAATATTTAAACAATCATCTGTACATAATTTCTTTCCCAGATCAATGGTTAAATATGACCGAGTGAAGTCTGTAGGACTTGGTGAATACCATTCTTCTTCAAACTTAGTGACTGGCATTACAGAATCACAAACAAATAATGATACCAAATAACAGAAATATCTCTTGAGGAATTTAAACAGCAGCAACAACTAAAATGCATAGCACATGTAAGCCAAGGAGAAAATAATAACAATCATGATGTTAATGTTCCAAACTGTTTCAAACAAAAGGTTAGGAAGGAACCCTCCATTGATACTGGAAAGAGCGATAACAGTTAGGGGAGAAACTCATCACCTGTGGAACTCCCTCCTGATTTCATTTCCCTGTCACCTATAATCTCCAAAAATTTAAATATAATGTCAATCACCATCTTCTATCTTCCTGAAACCTTTTCCTTTATTGTCTTTCACTTTCCGAATCTTTGCTTGGGATGAAATGATTAAACAAAAAAAAAAACAAATAAAAAAAAAACAAAAAAAAAAAAAAACAACTGAATAATTATGAGAACTTTAAAAAAAAAAAAAAAAAAAAATCATTGCTTACCTTTGTTGTATTCATGAGTGTGGAAAAAGAAGCATTAATCTGAGCCACTTGGGAGCTGATTCTTGTGCTTGGAACTGTCTGCAAATGCTGTGCCTTTTGGTTTAGCTCCTCAATAGCTTTTTGCTTCTTATTAATATCTTCCACGAACTTCTGAAAAATTTGAAAATTGAAGAAAATGAAAACAAAAGTAAACAGCAAATTTTATTCGATTCTTTCCAACAGGAAAGCAACTTAGCCTATCAGACCCCAGAAAATAAGTCGGCCGGTGGGGTGGGGGGGTACTGGGTAACTTCCAAGAGATTAATATCTTTCATTCCAGTTTTGGATAAAACAACATTTCCTCATCCTTTTTAGATATCACCTAAGTCAATTTCAATTTTCTCTCACATATTCCCTATCACTAAATACACATTTCATTTTTAGTTTATCTTTATTTAAGGTAGAAAGGACTGATAAACTTCATAAAGCTGCTAGCCAAATAAAATACAGGAAAAAACAAAACAAAAACACTTGTCTACATTTATTTTAGGAGATATTAAAATAATCTCCGTGACAGTTCCCTTATGCTGAAGTAATGGTCATCAAGTGCCAAATTAAGGTCAGATGATATTTCTTTTAATTTTGTGAAAAAAAAAAAAAAAAAAAAAAAAATCATATTTTATCTTCTGCCTTCCTGAATCCTGTTTTTTTTCTCCCCAATAGTTTTCTAACTTTCTTTCACCCCAATTACCCGCCCCCTGCATGTTAGTGGCATTATCAACTTACCTGCGGCAAAAAAAAAAAAAAAAAAAAAAAAAAAGAAAAAATATAACAAAAGTGATATAGATTTAATAAGTGCTACACCAAAAGTTTAGGAGACCTGGCCATGAGAATGTGGTTTTCATAGCTTTCTTTAATGTAGCGCCCTTGTAAGTAGACATTAGCTCAGGGTCCTGGGGGAAAAATTAAAATTATAATCCAGTTTATTTCCATGGCACAAATTTTCCAAAATTTTTATGTAGTGCCTATTCAGTAACGTCTGCTAGGGTAACAAGCCAATCCCTATTACAGACGCCAGCTCAGGCATATTTACGTTTGTTCAACACTCACAGAGCCCACCTGTGATTTATGCTGCAACTATGTCTTACTAGTTACAGTTTCTGGGAGAGAGCACATAATCTGGAATGATCAGCAGTTTGAACAACATCAGTACATTCAAACCATCAGTCACAATGACTTGCTAGCACAACCACTGATAACTTCCAAACAGTTCTATATATGCAATTTCATTCACAAGGCCTGGGTTAACACATACTATGATTTTCAATCACTTTATAAAGGTGCCGCATACTGGGATCACTCTCACAGATCAATAATCATAATTATTATGGGATTTGAGTCAGTGAATGTTCTAACCAATTGGTTACATATATATATATATATATATATATATATATATATATGGTTAAATATATATATATATATATATATATGGTTAAATATATATATATATATATATATATATATGGTTATATATATATATATATATATATATGGTTATATATATATATATATATATGGTTATATATATATATATATATATATATGGTTATATATATATATATATATATATATATGGTTATATATATATATATATATATATATATGGTTATATATATATATATATATATATATGGTTATATATATATATATATATGGTTATATATATATATATATATATATATATATATATATATATATATATATATAGATATATAGATGGTTAAATATATATATATATATATATAGATGGTTATATATATATATATATATATATATATGGTTAAATATATATATAGATATATATATATATATATATATAGATAGATATATATAGATGGTTAAATATATATATATATATATATATATATATATAGATATATATAGATGGTTAAATATATATATATATATATAGATATATATAGATGGTTAAATATATATATATATATATATATAGATGGTTAAATATATATATATATATATATATATAGATATATATAGATGGTTAAATATATATATATATATATATAGATATATATAGATGGTTAAATATATATATATATATATATATATATATATAGATATATATAGATGGTTAAATATATATATATATATATATATATATATAGATATATATAGATGGTTAAATATATATATATATATATATATATATATATACGATGGTTAAATTGTCATCTAAATTAAGCAAAAATGAAAATAACCCTGACATCTCATTTTAACAGATATATTTACCAGAATGACACAAACATATCTTGAGATACTAAAAAGTAAATTTATTCAATAAAATCACCATTGGCTTCTGCCCCACCCTCCAGGCAACTTTGGAATCTCCTGAAACTCTTCTGGACAGTCTCCTTGTTTAAGTTGGCAAATGCTGCCATAATCCTTGCCTTCAATTCATCTTTGGTATTACAAGGAGCTTTGTTGGTCTCTCGCTCAACAGTGCCCCCACACATAATAATCAAAGGGGTTGCAGTGGAGTTAAGTGGCCAGATGTAAGGGTTGATGTGGTTGCAGAAACTGTCTGATAGCAATGAATAGATTCTCCTGATTGTGGCATGGTGCAGAGTCCTGTTGCCACCCTTGACTACCTTCTCAAGGCACTTGATGTAGGGGTCTCGGTGTTGTGTCTGAGGACTTCACTAACAAATTTGAGAGTTCTTTTCTTATCAGATCAATCACAGTGAGTTTTTCAAGCTGTTATACCTTTTTAATCAGCATTAGACTCATCCAACTCTTTCTGAATCCTCTGCACTCTCTTCAGATTGACACCAAACACACTGAAATGTTTATATTGGAGCTCTCAATGTGAATGCCAAGGAGTACAGCATGCCATTGCCAAATTTCTACTTGACAGAATTGTATCATGGTACTCTTTTTCTCACAGATGGTGCCCAACTGACCCTACTATACTGTGCAGTCAACAAAATCAAAAACAAACAACGTGCAGGCAAGAAATTAAAAATAGTGACAATTTACTCATTGCACTCTCACTCTCTCTCTCTATATATATATATATATATATATATATGAAAGGGTAGAATAAAAGATCTACATACACACACAAATACTTGCATGTACATATAAATATATTTCTTCTTTGGGTGTTATAAATACAGTGATCAATGTTATGAAACAGAACTATATATATATATATATATAATAAACACATCCCCCCCTGATTGGATGCTAAAAGTTCTCAGCTTAACCAATTATCCAAAATCTGTATTGAAATGGCCAGACATCACAATACTAAATTTGAGAAGGGAATTTTCAGCACCATTTTTTTTTTTCTAAATTTTAGAACACTGAAGAAAAAAGTAACATTTTATAAGTAACAAAAAAATGTTGTATAAAACTATAACTGCATTGACTGACCGAGTCATAATAGTGTATGAAACATTGTTTAGTGACTTTAGGTATTTTAGGGAGGTTTGTATTTGCAACAACAAAAAAAAATTACTAACCTGTTTTGAAAAAAAAAATTCCAAAAGTCAGATAATTCAAACAAAACTTTCAGTACATCACCCCACTTTTTGGTATCTTGTATGTATTGTTAATTTAGGGAGTGTTTGTGAAAAGGTTCTTATATAAAAGAAAAAACCCTGAAGATGTTATTTCAGTAAAAAACGATTATGTAATGTAAAGTGTGAACATTTTGAAAACTAATCCTAAACCTTAACAAAAATAATTCAGTAAAAATCAAAAAAATTATTTTGAGATTTAGTGCTTGCATAATTTAATAAAAAACATTTTCTTTCAGAGTGGAGAGGAAAAAATCTCAAATCATGAATATTTATTTTATTTTAAAAATTGTTACTTGTAGTCTCTTTCAGTGTGATTTTGAAATTCATCCTGTTTGCTATTTGTAAAAAGGATTTGTTTTTAATAAAAGCATGTTTGAAGAATAGAAAAAATGTAATGTATAATGGCATTTTCAAGTGTGAACCTTTTTCTAAAGAATTTTAATTTTTTTTATTTTAGTAACTGTTAGATTAATTTTCGGATGGATGTTCAAAAATGAAATCTGAATTACAGTCAAACCCGGATATAAGAGAGATTTTATCTGGTCCCAAATTAGAGCCTGTGTTAAGGTATATAAAATAGACCAAACCCGGATATAAGAGACCTCTTATCCGGTCCCGACAACTCTCTTATATCCGGGTTACACTGTACCACCTTTGACTGAATACAGTGTAACACGGATATAAGAGACCCTGATATAAGAGAGATTTTCTCTGGTCCCAAATTAGAGCCATACTTACCTAAACAAAATAGACCAAAACCGGATATAAGAGAAACCCGATATAAGAGAATTCTTATCCGGTCCCGACAACTCTCTTATATCCGGGTTACACTGTAATTCAATAACTTGAATTCAGAATAATGAAAAAAAAAAAAAAAAAAAAAAACTAGACTGAGTAAAAAAATTAAATATTATCAGAGAGGTAAGAAAATAATCAAAAAATAAAAGTCATGTATTTAAACTCAAAAGAAAGTAGTGTAACCTGGATATAAGAAAGAGAGTTGTCGGGACCAGAGAAGAAGTCTCTAATATTAGGGTTTCTCTTATATCAGGGTTTGGTCTATTTTGTTTAGGTAAGTATGGGAACAATTTGGGACCAGATAAAATCTCTCTTATATCCGGGTTACACATCATTTTTAAGTTAACAAAAAAAAAAAAAAAATCTAATAAAAAAATAAAATTATTGATTCTACTAAGTTTCATAAAAGCGTATAGAATAAAAAAAATATTCTCTTTTAAACTATTGATTATATAAGGTTAAAAATTTATTTTAAAACAAATACTAATGTACCAATTATTGCACTGTTGGGATTTTAGATTTTTCTGCAATGCTTTTTTTTTTTTTTTTTTTTTTTTTTTAACTTTTTCGCGCGCTTTTTAAGAGGGATTAGTAGAGGATAATAGCCGATAACCTAGGCTACTAAAGGGTTCATTATGTTTTAAGCAAAAACTTAAATAAGCATAACGTAATCAATCAATTGATATTTCAATTTACTAAGTGACTTCGAAAAAAAATCTCTCGGACCAATATTGGATTTTTAAATTTGTTGTTTACATTTTTATTTTTTCATAATGGCAGTTCGACGAGTGACCATAAAAAATGTGTCCAACATTTTTATTTTCAAGCGCAAATTTATTTTCCTATTCATATGAATTAGCTTTGAAAGGCTATTATCTTTCTAATGAAAAAAACTAAAATTTAACTTCAAAGATGACGTTCTTTAAATTATTTAAAATGCGTTTTTCGGGTATTAAGAAGTGAAGTCCGTGACGGTACCTACGTACGTAAAAACTAAAAAGAAGTGTAATGAAATATTCAATTGTATTTAGAAAATAATTTAATAGTTTTATTACCTTAATTTAAAAGAAATCCAATATTAAAATATACATCAATAGTACAGGTTCATAAATTTCATTTGAGCAGACTTCGCAACAACGATAAATGATAAAATTAACAAATTTATTCTAGCGTTGATATTCTCACGTTTTTTTTAATGAAGAAATTTGAATTAAACGATTTTACGTTAAAATTATGAAATTTTATTAATCTATCAAATAAAATAAAACAAAGCAAAGAAAGAAATAATTATATTAATGTAATAAATAAAAATAATTGTATAAATAATTTTATTTTTAAGTAATAAAATTCAAAATCAATTTACCTCCGTTAGTTGAAAAATTTTTCAAAAATAAAAAAGGATAGAGTGAAAAAAGTATGAATTGGTTAAATAATGAGGTTATTTAATGCTATTTTTTTTATGCAATTCAAGTGTTATAAGTGTATATATTAGGTTGGTGCAAAAATAATGTCGTTTTCTCACATAGTAACATATATGAGAAAACGACATTATTTTTGCAGCAATCTATTTTTTTTATGTTTACTCAATACAAAGACCAAGAGACACTCAAGGAAGGGGTCCTCTCTATATCAGGCCGGTAAATGTTGTTTAATACTGTTTATTATAAAACAGAGCATTTATTTAAATATTTGTATCTATAAAATGAATGTATAAACATAAAAATGTCTTAAAATATATATAATTATTTATTTAAAAAAATTATAACACAAATATGTTATAAAATCACTACAAAAATAGCCATTTTGTTTCAACACCTCTGGTGTCTTATCAAGTGATGATGATTCAACATCATCACTTGATAAGACACCGCAGGTGTTGAAACAAAATGGCTATTTTTGTAGTGATTTTATAACATATTTGTGTTATAATTTTTTTAAATAAATAATTATATCTGCTCTACTCTGTATTGAGCACTCTTTTAAGAATAGTAATTGTTGGTTATTGGAATTCATTCCGTATACACCAATTATATACTTGTGTGTGTGTGTGTATATATATATATATATATATATATATATATATATATATATATATATATATATATATATATATTTTAAGACATTTTTATGTTTATACATTCTTTTAATAGATTCAAATATTTAAGTAAATACTCCATTTATAATAAACAGTATTAAACAACATTTACCGGCCTGAATGTCCGAGAAATTTTCACAGAAAATATTCGTCCTCCGACAGAGATCGAACCTGTATCCTATACGGAACCGTCATTTAGCTTCTCTAGCAAGGTTGAATTTACTGTATTTAAACTTGAATCTTCTATGAATCTCTCACGTACATTCATATCATTTCAGGCCAGTAAATGTTGTTTAATACCGTTTATTATAAACAGAGCATTTACTTAAATATTTGTATCTATAAAAAGAATGTATAAACATAAAAATGTCTTAAAATAATTGTTGGACTTTGTCCATTTCATAATGTGTGACGTCATTTGTTTACATTTGATATGCCATGAGCAGCTATGAATGCCACTAGCATGCAAGGGGGTTACAGAGAGTGGGAGCAAAAGTAAAGAGGCATGATAGAGGCAAGTATGAAGAAAAGGACAGGAAAATAGATCAAAGCATCTGGAGATATCAACTGACATTGCATTTGAATAGTTGTCAATCATAGCTATCAGGGAAGCAAGTAAAAGGAAGCGAGTTCCACAGACAGGAAGTGCAAGAAATTAATCTATTGTAGTAGAAGAGACAGCTACATTTAACCATTTTGGCAGTGAAAGGGTGGGACTGAGATGTCAACCTAGCAGCACATTTAAATTCATGCAGTTTGGGAACTAGTGAAAGTAGCTCATTGGACCAGTTACTGTGAAAGTACATGTAGAAAAGACAGAGGGGAACAATGGCATGATGATGATTTAGTGCCCTGTACTCTTTTTTTAATTCCTTGTCATTGTTTATTTACATTGTTCAGCCATTGTATGCTCCGGCCTTCTTCAGGTGATTGGAATTTTGAACAGAACTCTTATTTCATCCACTGGGATAGAGTGTTCTAATTCTATACTTCTTATCTCCCTTTAAGAAGCCAATTAGTGAACTTACAACTCTTTGGGTTCAGTCACTGGATCCAACCAATGCTTTCATTCACCGGGCCATGTGTCCCTGAGGACATCAGTGTATGAATTTTTGGGGACTAATAAACTTAATGCCTCAGTAACCATTTTTAACAGAGCACATATTGCATTTTTATTGTTATTATTGCTTTTCTCTAGCTTGGCTGGTTTAAATTTTTGTAGCCTAGCATATATGCTGATTCCTTAAGTTTTCGTATTTTCTAGTAATGTTCTCTGTTTATTATTTTAGCCTCATCCCACAGGGGAGCAGTGATCTCCCTCCATATGTGGTTAGATACACCTGATTTTTCTATTTCCCCTCATGTTAAGGCTTTACTATGTCTTAACTTAAGGGGGCGGCCTGTTTCTTACCACAGCTATATGGGATGGTGTACACACAGTCCTTAGTCAGGATTTCTTCTACGGGGGGGTTGTCTGACTTGGAAGATGTGTCTGCAAAGTGTTGAACCACTTTTGAAGGTCATCCTGATGTTATATGGACTACAGATCTTTTGTATTTTCTCTGATAATCTCTTCATATAGAGCAGACAGCCCAAAACTGTTTTCTGAGTGTTGTTATTCTCTTGTATCCTTCTATCCCAGTTTGTCGGAGTTGCTGCCATGTAACCAGGATAGTTGTTATATTGTAGGGTACTGCTTATACTGACCATTTCTTGTTCATATATCTCTTTATAACTTTTGCTCGGTTGTAAGCAGTGGATGATCGCTTTCTTTACACTGTATGTATGATGGAGTTGAAGCCGAGGTATTGTCTACTGAATGTTGGCTTGCGGTATATGGATGTCTTGAGCCCATGCTCTATTTGATATATTAGTACATCAGAATAATGTCAACAATTACAATACCTCATCTCAAAAATATAGACAGATACTGACATTGCTTGTTGCTTCTTTTTGCATCTTCTTGAGAATTTCATCCACTTTTTTTCTCTAGTCTTTTTTCCTTAAGATGGTTTCATTTACTGTTATCACCAGTACTTCTCACAACATGTTCCAATCTCAACCCCGTTACCATTGTTCTTAGTTGTCCATATAACTCTTCTTTTTAATTTTCAGGAGCAATCTTGTCTAAAGATGGTACCTGCAACTTGGAAATCCACACACAGATTGCCATAGTGATGGCCAAATTGGCATGAATATGGCAGAGCAAAATCAGCTTTCAAATGAAGTACAGACTGTGCAAATTGCTGATAGTCTCCATTCTCCTATATGGATTTGAAATATGGACAGTGTTGGCAGAAACAGAGAGAAAGGTCCAAAATTGCAAAAGTGAAGGAGATGATGAGGATACATTTTCTTGCAACTTGGGTCATATAGGAGTCTGAAATATTGCATTTTAGGCATTGCTCTGGTTTTCTTGAGTTTCTGTAATTTTACTGAGGTAATGTACAACTGAAAGGTGGTTATTCACAATACTAAATTTAAGGGAATTTTCAGTACCATTTTTTTTCCTAAATTTTAATTTGAAGAAAAAAGTAACATTTTATAATTAACAAAAAAATTATATAAAACTACAAGAGCACTGAGTCATAAAAGTATATGAAACATTTAGTGACTAAATACTGAGGCAGCCTTGTATCTGGGTATTGACCATTTTGTAAAATGAAAGCAAAAAAGAAAACAAAAATCACTATCCTGTTTTGAAAAAAATTTCCAAAAATCAGATAATTCAAACAAAACTTTCAGTACATTTCAGTTAATGAATGAATTGCATACTGAATAGGTTATTTTATTAAGAAACCTTGTAGAAATATTAGGTTGGTGCAAAAATGATGACGTAATAATGTCGTTTTTTGATGTATTTTTAACGTCAAAAAATGACATTATTACGTCATTATTTTTGCAACAACCTAATATATTTGTGGTGGCATCAGTTTCACCCCATTTTTTGGTATCTTGTATTTTTAATTTAGGGAGTGTTTGTGAAAAGGTTATGATATAAAGAAAAACCCATGAAGATGTTATTTCAGTAAAAATGATTATGCAATATCAATTGTGAACATAATGCAAATTCATCCTGAACTTTACCAAAAATAGTTCAATAAAAATCAAAAAATAAATTATTTTGAGATTTGGTGCTTGCATAATTTAATAAAGAAATATTTTTTTGGCACTTGGATATATTTTTTAGCATAAATCTGCATTTCTGAATAATCAATAATCAATCTGGTTCTTCTGGGTTTCTCCATGTCCAGGTAATTATTCTATAATTTGTTATGCAACATTGGGCCCATCTTTTGTTGCATTCGTTTCAGGTTCCTAGTCTGAACTTGCCAACTATTTTACCTTCTCATTCATTTCCAACTTTGGCATTCAGGTCTGCCATGGTGGTGATAACCTTTGATTTACATTGTGTCTTGTCTTTATCCAGTGAGCTGTAAAAGTAATCCTTTTCTTCCATGTTTTGGTGGTGTTGGTACATATACAACAATACTAGCTATGTTAAAAGGCTTCCCTTTTAGTTTGACTAAAAGGATACTGTTTGAGAGTTAACAGCATCCAAAATCACATTTCTTCATACCATTATTTAGTATTAACCCCAATACCTCTTTCATTCATCTCACTGCCTGTATGTATGATTTAGTGTTCATCACTGACAAAATCCTCATTTCTTGCCCAGTTAGTTTCACCTATGCCTTGAATGTTGACATTTAATCTATTCAATTCTTGCTGGCCACATTAGTATAACTTCTTTATGCTCCATGTCCCTATTACTATTTTTTGTTTGTTGCAAAAAGACACTGGGTAACAGTTCAGCTAGTGGCACCTGTCACTCCTATCTATGTCATTCATGGACAAGGAATCATTCTTAAGAAGCTTAACCCCCTTTATACTGTTATTCTTTATATTTATACACACACACAATTATATTTTAAATTTTACAAAATATTTGTTGGAAGACCAAATTTGGCAAGAGGCTGTATTTCTCTAGTGCTTGTAAAAGAATGAACTCACTAACAATGGTTTGTGCTCTCCTGAGTACTTCTTTAGGTTTTGCATCTTAAGTTTAAAATAATTATCTTTCATCCTGGAAGGCAATGCTGTTACTTTCTGAAAATGTTAACTTGTCTAAACACTAAAACAAAAGAAATATTTATATTTTGGCTTTGAGGATAAAATTTAATGTTTTTCTTTTTTTTTTTACTTTTTAATCTTTGTTAAAGTAATACAGAAATCAATCCAGCTGCAAGTGGCACCCACCAAAACAAGAAAAATAATTTATTCACCAAATTAATTCATGACATCTAAATATTAGATTTTCAAACTAGTTTTACAGAATGCATAAGCTTGCCCAGAATGGCAAGCTACTAGTCAGAAAACCCCATTGAGATGGAATTCTAACATCAGTGGATAGCCTTTGTTTTAGTTTTTATTATAAAACCAAAACAGTGCAAAGACATGAAGACAGATGCAAGAATTTGAAAGGTTAACATGCATCCCATACCCAGATTCTTTCATGATGCAAGCCAGTATATGACAAGGAAATCCTAGCCAAAGGTCAGTATGCATTCTCTTGATCATTGCCCTCTCACTTCATCAAAGAAACAATGCTACAACTAGTTTCCCCTCATATAATGGGATGAGAAAAGAAAATTGTGATTGATGCAATCTATGATGTAGCATTGAAGAACTGAAGCTAGAGACGATATAAAATACAGCACTATTCTGCTATATAACCAGTGATAACACAGGCAGAATTTATGAAAAAATATAACAACACTTTCATTTACTCTTATCAGATATATAGTGAGATAAATACACTAGGCTTATATAATTATAAGATATAATTAAATTCTAAACATGTGATATGTATGTGGGTGTGTGTAACATGTGTATACATGTATATATTTTTCTGTAACCTTTTGATGTCAGGCAGAAAACACAGATTCTACACTGATGAGCATGGAAATTAAATCAACCAACGAGGTTCAAATTTTGACTGAAGATACTTCACATAAATACCTTTGGAAAAAGAGCATATTTCCACATCTGTGAGTACCATCCCCAGATATTTTGACCAAAAGACTTGTCAATGGTATGCCACAATCCATGGCAGAGAAAATGAAGAGAGCAGAGAAAGTTGTTGTTGGATAAGTCATTCTTCCATAACTACCTTACCACCCAGATAGTCATAATAATAAATAGCTTTTCCAATCATTGTCAATTTTGACAGAATCCAGTCACAATTTATTTGTAATTAAAACATAAGAGTTCACTATTTACATTATTTGGACTATTGTCCTCATCTTTGTTGCCATATTTATTACAAAGTTTTGGCCATTGTACGCTCCAGCCTTCTTCAGGTGGTTGGAATGTCAAATTGAACCCTTTGTTTCACTCACTGGACAATAGTCCCAATAATGTAAATAGTGTACATAATACCTCATCTCAGAAATATAGACAGATAAGAAGAGTTGCATTTAAAAGTGAAAAGTATTTGGGCTATTAGAACTAATACTCACTTTGGTAGCAGGTACTTGTTTGTCCATGTCTGCTAAGTGAAATTTGGTCTGATGATGGTTTTTAATGGTAATTTCAAAATTGGTGATCCATTTGAAGAGTTTATCATAGGCATTCTCATATTCATTCCACTGCTTCACAAGCTTCTCTGAGAAAGGAAAGACATTGAAAATGAAGTTGTAATATTTATCAATCTTTAAAAACATGAACAAAAGCAAACTTACTACTATATTTAGATAAATATATTAAACTTTTTTCAAATAATTGTATTTAAAATTCTTCTTCATTTAAGTTTACTTTGTTGTTTTAATATTCAATTTTTTTAAAGTTATGCTTTTATTTACTATAGATGTGGAAATTAATTCAAGAGAATAGAAATTCTAAAAATATATATAGCGCTTTGAAATTCTCAGCAGAATTAAAAAGTAAAAACGAACGTGAATAATAATAATTCCTGTTTGTTTTTACTTTTTTTTTGAGATAATTATATTTTATTAATTATAAAGGAACAAAGCAAGTTCAGTTGACCATTGATGACTATATTTTGACTGATTTGAATTGGAGTCTTCAATTTTGGTTATAGTCAAAATATTTTCACCATTCTGCTTTTTGGCATTCTTTAGGTGCCTATACTATTTGGTAATGTTCTTGGAGTTTTAAACTAAACCCTTTATTCAATCTATGGGGTTAGATTTTTCTCATTTTACTGTCTAGATGTTATCTGTTCTTAGTTAATTATTCTTTATGTTACTTCTGGTGACTATATAGATTTCACTGCCAGACTCAGGGATGAACTCATGACCAGCAGGTAAATTATATATATATGTAACCAATGTTTTTATCCACTGTAGAACAATAACCAAATAAAATAATGGTTATGGAAAAATCTATAAAATTAAAGCAAACAATTCTGTTAATAAGATAAGGGATTCTTATCCAACATGATGACAATTGCATTCACTGAAGTTTCTCTTTTTTATTACTGCTGCAGCTTTGCTGTCATTCTTCTTCGTTATTAACAGCTCACATATATTCATTTCTAATAATTAATAAAGAAAGAGAAGCCACAGCAAGGATTCATTGGCAGTAGTAGAAAAAAAAGAAACCTTTCAGTCAAGTGTAACAAGCAGCAGCTTCATTAGCAAGGAAATGTAAGAATTTTAGTTTGTGACATATTTAATATATGAGAGCAAAAATGTTATTGGTTTTTCAAAATTTTTTTGAAATTCATGAACACTATAGGAGAGCTCATGAATACCAAAACATTTTGAAAAACCAATTTTAATCTTGCATATAAATACTTGTCATAAAATCCTTATATTTGTCTTGATAAAGTCCCTCAGAGGACAAAATGCATCAGCTAAGATAAGTCTTCCTTTTGTCTTTATTTATGAATATATATATATATATATATATATATATATATATATATACACACACTCGACCATGTCTCTCACACCATTCCTCGCTACCTTCTATGTTAACTTATATAAGATTAATACTGCCCGTCAAAAAGTGTAAAGTTTAATTTCATTTTTCGTTTCACCTTTTGAAAGTGGTGTCTGAGGATCCAGGGAAAATTAAAAGTCTCTGGTGAAATAAACTATTACAATGGAGTGGTCTTTTTTTCTTTAAATTATAAGCTCTGAATTAACATTGAGCTCTCAGGATTTCATCCTCCTTGGGATTATCCATATGGATTACCAAGATTTTCGTTACTTATATATATATATATATATATGAGAGAGAGAATAATAATAATAATAATAATTTCTTTACTGATTTAAAACTTACTTGTATTTGTCTGATGTTGATCTACTTCAGATTTCAGATCATTGAGATCTGACTTTAAAGACTCAAGTTCATCTCTAATCAACTGCTGTCCATTTTCAGAACTCTCCTGGATGACAATGTCTCCTTTTGTACTGGTTTCCTTAATCTTCTCTTCACCTTCCTTGATATTTTGAACAGCTTTCTGGATAGAGGATAAAATATTCAGTATAATATTTACCCAAAACTGTGAGCAACTTAAGGCATCATATAGTTTTCTTCAGTGTAAACAAAAAATGATAGACAATGCGATACTTAATTTTCTGGTGGAGTTGAAATAACTCCACCAGAAAATTAAGAACCATAGTTTCTATCAATTGTATCAATCAAGAGATGTATGAAACGTCCAGGCAAACAAAGAAAATGCAAATAATTACATGTAACAAAATTAGCAGCTATAATCCACATATACATAAAATACAATGTGTGTGTGTGTATATATATATATATATATATATATATATATATGAATGTGTGGCCACTTCTACTCAAGGATGGCTGTCTGCTAGGGGTAGCTAGCTAATCCTGTTGCAGACGACTGCTCAGGCACATTTGTGGTTTATACTGCAACTATGCAAAGTTACAGTTTCTGGCAGAGAGTGTATTATCTAGCATGATCAAGTCTGAACAAGGCCAGCACACTCAAACCATTGGTCATGATCATTTGTGACTTTGTGCTAGCACACCCATTGAGAGCTTCTAAAGTGTTTTGCCTCCCTAATTTAATTTACAAGGCTTCGGTCAACCCATGGTGTGATTTTCAGGAACTTTCCAAAGGTGTTGCACACCAGACCAATAATATCAAGAAGTCAATTTCCTGACAAATCAAGTATGGTGAGATTTGAACCTGGAACTCATGGCTGAAAGTGAACATTCTAACCAGACATGCCAATGTCTATTTTGAAAATATATGTGACACATGCTTCGTTTTTTTTAATATATATATATATACATACATATATATATACATGTACGTACATACGTATGTATATATATATATATATGCACAACACAAATTGTCATCCTTATTCTGTTATTGATACAGTCTATGATGTAGCATTGGTGTTTAAAGAAATGAAGCCAGCAATGATACAAAATACAACAATATCAAGGCAAAGTCTTTTTTTTTTAACTAAAGTTCACCCACTACAAGACTTGAGACTCACACAAAGTAGATGGTTACTAAATATGAAAAGGTGGCAGTAAGTGAAGATAAAGAGGACAAATAAGGATTGAACTAAAAGCCACTCAAGGTAGAGGGTTACTGGTTGCTGTTGTATGAGCATAAGAAAGGACAAGAAGTGAAGTTCTTGGGGGGCTATACACAGAAGATAACTCTTAACCCTAGACTTGAAGAGGCCAAGAGTGTTGTGATTGGGAAACACAAGCGAATGAACAGACTTTACATGGAATCAGAAAACCAATCCTAAACAAAGGATAAACTTCTACTCCTGTTCAAAAGACTGGAGTGAAGCGTGAACTTGTTGATAGGCCAACTTATCTACTCTCATTGGAAGAGAAAAAAATATAATTAATAAATAAAATTTTAGAGTTCAAGTGGAGACGTTAGAAGTATAGATTTGAAGTGGACTTTAGAAAGAACCGGAAACCCAATTATAAACAGGAAACAAGGTATAAACCTCTACACCTGTTCAAAAGAGCGGGGATGCTATGGACATAGCATGGTATCTCCTAAGTGTAAAATCTGAACTGGTGGAGCTAAAGAATTTGAACTATTTTTATTTATATTTTTTTTTTACTAATGTTCACCCAAGGCCTAAAAGCCACTCAAGGTAGAGGATTACTGGTTGCTGTTGGATGAGCATAAGAAAGGACAAGAAGTGAAGTTCTTGTGTTTTTTGGGAAAGAAATGCAGAATAGAAAATAAGTCATCTCCAATGTGACCACATAAATGACTTCACTATCAAAGCTAGAAAGCAGCTCTGGCTAAGATATGGCAGTAGTACTCCATTTTTGGTTTAGTAACTAAAAGGAAAAAGACATTAAATTAACAATTAAGATTCCCATATTTACCTGGATATGACTAAGTTGTATTTCCAACATTGACTTATCTCCTTGCATTTCATCATTTTCACTGACAAGTTGATTCGTACAAGTCAACCATTCCGCTGCATCGATGTAAGCTTGTCTGTATGTTTGGGCATTGCTCACATGCCGTTCACATTTCTCTTGTAATTGCTGTTGGAAGAAAAGGTTACCATTAATTATAAATACTATGAATTAGTATTAAATACTATTAATTATACCTCTTAACTACCCTGATCCAGTGTGGTAGTACTTGTTAGGGTCCAAGCTATAGGAAAATAGTGAACAAAAATCAACAGTACATTTTTATAGCAAAATGACAATCATTTCAATACTAAAAAAAATATGAAAAGACATTTTTATAGTAAAATTACCAATGATACATTTTATAATCTACAAACTAAATATCTAAAAAAACATACCATTACCCTGAAACTATAAACTTATGTATAAAATATCTATAAATGAAAGCATAAAATTACATATAAAATATTTAGATTTTGGCATTAAATAACCCATAGAGCAGGGCTTCTCAACGTTGCTTGCCCCATGCATCCCTTTCATCATTTGTCAGAATGCCATTTACCACCCTCCTTTTTAAGGTGACAGGCCAGATAGGCCAAATTCTATAATTGCTCTCCTACCCCCAAACTTACTGTGGTTACAAATTCACCCCTGAAAATCCAAAATTCACCACCTGGTTAGGGGAATTACACCCCTGTTGTTAGAAGCCCTGCTATAGAGAATGATATGATGCTAATCAAAATCAACCAACTGTTAATATTATAATCATACTGTTAATTAAAAAAGTTTTTCAATCGATTGCCAATTTGTAGTTTAATACACAAAATTTAATATATAATTTAGCAATACGTTATTAGTTTCCTCATACATCTTCAGTATTTATGTGCAACCAAGTCTAGCCATCATGCTGTGGACACTGCTCCAAGCCACATTTAATAGAGAAACAAAGACAAATTAAATTTTTCTTTAACTTTGCTTCAGTTTTTTTTGTGTGTTTTTCTTATCTAAAAAGTAGAGTAAAATTTTTCGCTTCCATTATCAAAGTAAATTTTTTGTTCAAAATATTTACAAATATGCTAAAACTTTTGTTGGTTCCATAAAAGTTGACAGACAATCTGCAATCAGTACTTACTCCTGGCATGCATTTATACAGTTTGAAATTGGCTTTATTTATTGGGGAAGAGTGCTCAATATCAGAGCATTCTTATATACTGACATGGTCTGCAGATTGTTTGAGGCATGAAACTGACTGTTACAATACAGTATTTCTTTCTTTCTTTAATAAGGATACTAAGAAGCTTGTCCATGAATATGAGAGGATCATATTGAAAATAATTAGACAAAACTTGTCTTTATATATATATATATATATATATATATATATATATATATATATATATACATATACATACATACATACATACATACATACACACACATAGACATATACATTTCCTTCTGAATGACTTGTTCATTTTTTTTTTTTTTATTTAGGAGCGTAGCATTTATAAATTCTGCCACAATTTTGATTTTATAACTGCTACACAAAACAAAAAGAAAAAAAAGAAAATAATTCACTCAGAAGGAAAATACTACAAAGTGCCACCATTGAATATTACCCAAATATTAATTTGCACCCAGGTTTTTTCCCAATATCACCTTTCCTAACAGAATCACTACTCTCCCAAGCCAATGTATGCAATAAATATATCAAGAAAATGGTTGAATTCATCAACACAACAATACAAACAATAATTCTACATGTGAAAATATTCTCTTCAAATATAAAGTAATTGACGTAATTTTTCAGCTGATCATAATGAACATACAAAAGCGTTTCTAAACTCTTCTAGTTGCTAACGACATTTTGTTTGTTGTTTATAGATACTTTGTTTAAATAAATTCATTTTGATTCTTGCCTTGAAAAAGTCCATATTGGATGAAACACATTGCTAAAACTACAGTTTTTCTATTGTCTTTTTCCCTATATATATATATATATATATATATATATATATATATATATGTACATGCTATTTACATTGTTCAGACTGTTGTCCTCATCTTTACAGTCATATTCATAATGTTTCCACCATTGTACGCTCCAGCCTTCTTCAGGTGAATTGGAATTTCGAACTGAACACTTTATTTATGAAACTGAGATCCAGAAAAGGTATGGCATGTGGAACTAGAAAAATCTACCCCAGTGAACTAAATAAAGGGTTCATTTGAAATTTAACATATGTTACCTGAAGAAGGTCAAAGTATACAAAAGCCAAAACGTTAATATTTCACAAGTTTTTCATTAGAGAACCATTTTATGGAAGACTAGTCACCCAATAACATTTCACTTTACAATATAATGTTATTTTTTCTTACCAGAAATAGCTCCTGAAAACATCATAATCACAACTTTTAGCTGGTAATGAAGGTTGTCAATGCAGCAGTTAATCATCTTACTATTTACATTGTTCAGTTGTGTATATTATATCTGCTGGTCTATAAAATGCTAAATTAAAAGAAAAAATAAAGTAACAAAAACAAAAAGTCATTTTGTTTACCTGTGCTGACTTGACCAGTTTTTCATATCGCTTTTTAACCGTTTTATTCTCAGCCAATAAATGGTCATCTTTGGTCAATTGTTGCAAATTTTTCGCAGTTGACACAAGGTTGTTTATTGTGCTCTTCTGGGAATCGAGCTTCAATCTTACATGCTGGTAAAAAAAAATGAAAATCTATGTTTTAAAGTAAAAATCTATATGACAAAATACAAATACATATAATGACTTCAAGATAACAATATATTTGTAGGTTGAGTTTAACTACAGGAAACTAGATAAACATGAATAATATATGTATATACCTAAGTAAATTCATAATTTCATTTTGTGTAGAGGTTATGGTTGGTCAAACAGTTAACAGTATAGAAAATGGAATTAACAAGCTAAGTTTAAATTCCACCTGAGTTAGAGTGGTGTGTGTGTGTGTGTGTTCACTTTACACTACTTTTTCATTTTTTTTTAATCATATCACTTCAAGATAGGCAATAATGCTACTAAGATGCAAGGGGCTACTGAGAGTGAAAGAGAATGAAAAGACTTTAGAAGGAAATGGAAACCTAACCCTAAACAAGAAACAATGGAAAAACCACTATTTCTGTAGAAAAGACAGAAGATGAGCGTGAGCCAGATGATAGGCAAACGTATCTACACCTTTTGATGAGAAAAAAAAAAAATTAATAAAATTTCAGAATTCAGGTGGAGACATTAGAAGTATAAAGCTGAATTAGACTTCAGAAGGAAACCCAATCCTAAACAGGAAACAAGGTATAAATGACTACTCCTGTTCTAAAAACCAGAGAGGAGTATGAATCAGACAATAGGCAAACCTATATATATATATATATATAAAATTTCCGATTATTTTAACCCTTTAGCATTCAACCTGCCCTGTAAATATCAGCTCTTAATGTTCAATCTACCATAACTTGCTCTATGTAGACTCAACTATAATATATGATAGCATCATTGCAACAAGATGGCAATGTGAAATTAAGACGCTATCTTTCAAAAAAAAAAAAAAAAAAAAAAAAAAAAAAAACAGGAAAAGAAATGAAGAAAAAAGAAAAAAAAGAAAAAAAACACAGCAGTTCATTGATAACAATGAAAAAGAATACAAGCAGAGCTATTATTGCATAGAAGAAAAATGACAAGTGAAGATCTTGGGATTATGCAGGAATGCTGTTATTTTTATCAAATTCTAGACTTGACAAGGTCAAGATTTAATTAGTGGATGAAATTTCAAAGTTCAGTCTGAGACATTAGAAGTATAGAGTTTAGAAGGAACCAGAAACCTAATCCTAAACAGGAATAAACCTCTGCTTCTGTTCAACAGACTGGCGAGGAGTGTGAACTGAGTGATAGGTGAACCTATCTACTCCTTTTTGGAAAAAGCATAAAACCATCTCTTCTTCACCCCCACAAGCTATGGATAAAATAACAAAAAGAAAATGGAGGCTTACAATCCCAATCCATAAAAACCTTGATGATGGATCAAGCAAACTCAGGATCTAGGAATTTTAATTGAAATGGTAATCGTAATATTAGCTGTTTGCTTATAAGGAAACATTTGATATTCATTGAGTGAGCAGCCACTGCTTCTTTCTTTTTATCTGCCATGTCCTTTCAGGACGCAAGCAATCATGGCTCCCCACCTCCCTCTATCCCTTGCAGCTCTCAGCAAGTTCCTTCCCTCTACTTACTCCCCCAGACCACGTTCTGTCATCCACCTGCTCAAGCTTGTCAGGTATGTTACATGCTGCTTTCCCTTGTCTCTCTTTCCCTCTATTTGACCCATGAGTATCAGATTCTCCAGGCCTTCCTTCCTCATTATGTGTCCCAGAAACTTCAGCTGCCTCTTTCTGATGTTGAGTATAAGCTTTCTTCTTGCTTGCAACCTGTCTAAGACCTCATCAAGAGGTTGCAAACAAGGAATGTCAGTTAAAATTTATGAAATCTTTTCTGAACGTCAACACCTTATGTCATTAATTTCTGTTCCAGTTACATGCGTTATCCATTTTAGTTGTTGATGCTGTTCAAGGGATTTTGTTTCTGTTATTTGGTGCAGTTCTTTGTGATTCTGTAATGCAGCAATTTGAAGAAGGATGGTCCTTGCTAAGACCTACAGGTTTCATTCACAGGAAGCCATTTTTAATCACTGATCAAAGAAAATGGTCATATACAGTTGACAGCTTAGACATTTCTGAATGGGTTGGGTGCTATACATGATATCCAAATGAAAGTCTCAATCTGACAATGCTATTTTGGAACATGACTTGAGTTCTTAGTTTAATGTTTTTTGTTTTGTAGAAACTTCTGTCATTGGGCAAGACTAACCTAAGTGCAGCCTGCTCTTTGTTCAATTTCCCTATCTCCTATACACTGATTTATTTGAAGTGTTTAGTATTTACTAATTCCACATCCTGAATTTTTATAAGGGACTCAAGGTAAGTGCCATCACTGCTTTCATTTCAATTCTAGATTATGTCTTCTGCTTTGGAAAGGTTTATCTCAAGTCCGACTTCTTAGAGCACTTTAGAGAGGATGTCCAATTTTTTTTTTCAAGATTATTCATCTCCCAACTACGAGTACCTATGTCATCAGCATAGACTTTTCGTTATCAGTACACTGATATTAGGAGGGGTAAACAAAACATTATTTTCTATTAGTAGATTCATTTGGAGGGGAGGCATGGTAGAGTAACGGATAGCGGTTCGGATTGAGGAATTGGATAGCGGTTTGGATTGAGGAATTGGATAGCGGTTCGGATTGAGGTATTGGAGAGCTGAGTTGGAATTCCATTCAAATCCATTACATTCACTTTGGTGCTAATACTCTTGAGAAAGATATGAATCATCATCTTCTCACCCCTGCTATGGGTAAATAGTAGGACAGACCGGGTTCTATTGCCTTGGATGCCAACTGGTCTACTGCAGAAAGAAATGGCAACCTACTGAAGGAAAAAAATCTGCCTTGTCAGTCTTGTATCAAAAGATACATGATCGCCTAAACATGACATAACTGATGCTGAGATTCATTTGGAATGTTGTATGGAATGCTTAAATGATTAGTGCCCATCTTTTCACATCTGTGCTTGTATATGCACAAAACATGGTCTAAGAAGAGATTAAATAGATTGGGGCTCTCATTTCCTCCTTGTCATAATCCTGATGAGATTAGAAATGTTTCAGTTTGTTAAGTTTAACTAAAACTTACCATGACTCTCTCTAAAGAAAGTTTCTTTTCTTGGAGCGTAGTCTGCAGCTTAGATTCTTTTTCAATGTGGTTCTCGGATTCTGTTAACCAGAGCTGCATTTGTTCTAACTCGTTGTCATAAAGCATCCACTGAGAAAGGCATTCTTCAAGAATGGAACATGTGTTACACATCAATGTAGAGAGATCATCATACTCAGTTTGCAGGGTCTGTAAATTCTTGTGAAGGGTCTGACGACCTGTAACTGCTGTATGTGGAAGAATCATCTGGAGGCTGTCCATGGCTATTTGCAGTTTATATTGTCCATCATTTCTTGCAGTCATTAAAGACTGAAATATAAAAAAAATGATTATTAATGTATGCACAATTTGTATGGGGTTTGATGTAAACAAATATCCAATTATTATTCATCCTCAATACATCAGCTGAAAGCAGTCTCAGCATTTAAATTATACTGATCAGCAAAAAACTCAAGAAGGGAATTTATATTGGATTATCAAATAAAACCTGAGCCAAAGCCCATTCACTGAATCAATTATGTCCATGTCACTTTCAGCTACCAAATCAAATGTAAATATATGCTGATTAAATACTCTTTTGTATACATGTTTCTATCAGCAGCTCCAGTTTGTCACATGCTCTCTGAAAGCAGTCTGCTTTTCGAAAGCAATCACCTAGTGATTCACTGCATCCCCCATGGAAGGAGTTATTAACTCCCTATGGGGAACATGGTAATTTGTTTCTTGTGTGAGCATCAAAGTATTTTATTAGGCTAATGTTTCCACTACTATCTTATGCACAATATTAGGGAAATTTTAAAATAACTTTTTTTAAAGTTTATTCAGCTCTTTATTGCTTATGCAGTCAGTCATTAGTAGTATCTCATTTCCACAGGAACTTATGGGAAAGTCATCATTTAAGTATTGGTTGTTCACTTTTTGCTTAGCCCAGTAGAAAATTCTCATTTTCGGACAAAATGATCATTAGTGACAAAAAAAAAAAAAAAAAAATTTGCCTGGAATTCAAAATTTAGAATAAATAAAATAATATTTTTTTAACAATCCTTTCAGCAAATAAATTTGATGTGACATGTAAAGATTAATAACTCTATGCAGGTTTTGCTCAAACAGTTTGGTGCTTTATCAAAACACCAAACTAAAACAACAGATAAAGATGTAGTGAGAGGATAAGAGAAATGGCATTTTTTTTTAATAAAGAAAAATGGACCAAGTAAATACTTACCTGAATTTGGTGTAGTTTCTCTTGTATGCTTGTCTTGTTCCCACTTGGTTCCTGACATAATTTAATTTTGTTCTTTGTCTGATTGATCCAGTCTTGGCAGTCATTGCAGTGACCAATGTGTTTCTTATGTTCAGAAACATAACTTTCCCACTTTCTACAATAGTCCTATAAAAAAGAAGAGTTGCACATGTAAAATATTATCTCTCACACACATATATATATATATATATATATATATATATAATTGATTATTTAAACAATAAATAAAAAAAAAGCGGAATATGGCTACATTTCCCAAACTTAAAAAACCTCTAGAACATTTGAAAAAATTAATTACTCTAAGGCCTGCCTGCAATACTGGAAATGACATTGTTATGTTATCTTTGACACTCAGAACTGAGAGAGAAAAAAAAAAAGAAAAGAAATGATGAAAAGGACAAATAACCACACACATAGAAAGAAAATCAACCTAACATCAATAAATAGTGTATAAATTATTTTTTGACTTAAAAAAACCCCAAAAAAAACCCCCAAAAAACAAAAAAACACGGCAGTCAATTGCTGAAACCTCCTGGTGAGTATAGCAAATGATTATAAAAAGGTTTGCCTACAAGACTTTGGAGTCAGAGTGCTGAATATAACAACAGTGACAAATTTTATATTTGCATTAATCCTATATATATATATATATATATATATATATATATATATATATATATATATGAGTTATGTATTTGGGCAGCAAACATTCTCTGAGACATGCTTCATTAAAATTGACCTACAAGAAAATTCTGTTGATTTTGTTTTTCTTGTGTACAAATTTTTCAAATGATTCTTCCATTGTTTTTTAATTTCCAAATAAAGACAATGACATAAATGAATATGTCCACATTTTAGCAACTTACACAGTATTTACAATGGTACAACCAAAATCCTTTAAAATGGCGAATGGATTAGTCAAAAGTGCTTAGATCAAACAAACATTTAGACATTTTCTGCACATGCATTAATGCAAAAACACAAATATCTTATTTACACAGTAAAAATACAATAAAACTTAACAGAAGTACCTTGTCTATCATTTTTAATGAAACTCTCTCCCTCTATATATATATATATATATATATCCAAATGTAATGAGAACAAAAATAATATATAAATTCTAACGTTCACGGCATTAATTCAAAAGAGGGCTTAATACTGATACTAGAGCAATAATTATTTATTATAATTTTTTTCATATAGACAAAAACAATTTGCTCACTACAAAGATACAACTTCGTTTTGATGCATTTAATTGCACTTGAACTGGTGAGAACCAAAATGGTTATGAACAATTCTGTTTGTAAGCAAGCTGACAGGACAGAATTGTTCATAACCATTTTGGTTCTCACCAGTCAAAGTGCAATTAAATGCACCAAAACAAAGTTGTGTCTTTGTAGTGAATAAATTGTTTTTGTCTACATGAAAAAAATTATATATATATATATGTATGTGTGTGTGTGTGTGTAAAGCCTCTACTTGAAAGATTCTGTATAACTACATCAATAAACACTAATCCTATTTTTTACAATAATATTGTTTACAAAAAACAAAATAAAAAAAGAAACCCAATACATTTTATAAAAATTTAAGAAATTAGAAAGAAAAAAAAAATGTGTTTTTTTATAATATGCTACATTTTCCACCAAAAGGGTTTTAGGAAAAGTAGGTTTATTAAAATAGCTGTTATCACTCTTTCCAGTATTAATGGGTTTCCTTCCTAACCTTTTGCTTGAAGTAGCGTGAAATGACAACATCTTGATTATATAATTATTTTCTCTTCAAGTTACATGTGCTATCCATTTTATTTGTTACTGCTGATGTGGTTTCTCTTATTTGGTACAGTTCTTTCTGATTCTGTAAAACAAAGAACTGTACCCAATAACAAAAACATCAACTAAAATGGGTAGCACATGTAACTTGAAGAGAAAATAATGGCACTATCAAGATGGTGAACTTCAGCAGAAATATCATGTCCAAATAAATTCAGTAATTACCTTTATAATTTAACTTAACACTGCAGAAATGAAATCTAATTTATATACTTTTAATCAATCTTGTCATATCTTTTATTTCTGTTAAGTTCAATATTTTCAATTGTTATAACAAGCTTCAAAATTAATTAAAATTTCAACTACCAGTTAATTTCATACAAGGTTAGTTTTTATTACTACAACAATGGCAGTTCACATCCAAATACATAACTTCTCACACAGTAATATAACAAAAAAGTTTTTTCACATGCTTAACCATTAGCATGCTAAATTCTTTCTAGAATTGTTCCCCCCTGCCACTGCATTTTTTTGAGGGAGCAAAAACATGAACACCTACTGTTTTAAAATTGTTATAATTTTCTTTGTATTGTGTCTATAGATTTTATTTTTTTAGTATACTAATAAAAGAATGGATAAGTAATATTTTCATGTAATGCATCGCGTTTTGCATGCATTGGTTTGACACCGAAAACAAAAAATTGAAACAAAATAAAAAATAAATACATTAACAATTTAACATACTTTAACTTTTATTATTCCTTGTTGAGTTCTGGGGTGCAATAAGAAGCAAAATGGCTAAGAAGGCTTTCGGTTTGTCAAAAAAGACGTGTTTCCTTGTGTTTACATACGAGAAGACACAAGCATTTGTTTGGTGCTTCTTTCACCTGACAAGCATATTTATTTGTCTCGTTGACAAATAAAGTTATTATTTCATCATTTATAAATAGACTAAATAATTCATCTTCAGAAAGGCTATCAGGTACATCGAGGGTCACCAGCAGCTTCCATAAAATTAGTCTGCAATGGATGACAGTAGCTGCTAGTGGTCATCATCAATTTCTTCCACATCACTAGTGTACTGTAATAAGCTACTTAGCTGTTAACAATGTCTTATATACATACAGTCAGGCATCACTACACAAAAAATAAATTAGAAGGTTACTTTTCATAACTTTTTAGCCTTTTGATTCTATAGCAAAAATTGTTATCAATTTCAATGTTTATTGGCTTGCCAATTTGTATCTGTTAGTAATATTTATAATATGTAGGGCAGGCAGACTTAACACAGTCTCTATGGAGATAATGTTGACAGTACACACTGCTTGTGATATTGGTGATAATGATATCTAATAGCAAAGTACTTAGTTTGGTATAATATACTCCAAATACCTGGCAGTATATCAAGGTGAAGCTGCAGACATAAAAGAATATACCAAAGTTTTATTATCAAGAATAGTATATTACAAGAGGTTGATTCTCAGTACTGTTTTTTTTTTAGTACAAGCAAAAAGGTCTTATCAAATTGCTTATTCAAGTTACCATACAAATAGTTATTAAGTATACAGAAGTGAGTTTCATAAATGCCACTTAGATCAACAAGGGAAAAGAAGCAAATATTACTCACATACTGAAAAGACATGGAACATAAAAGAAAGAAAGCTAGCAGAAAGAAAAATAATGAATCAAGAGAAAGAGAACACTCATTCACCTTATATACGGAATCAACATTTGTATCAAGGTAGAAACAAAGGCAATAATAACTTTATGAAATGAACATTTCATACTTACCTTGATATTGCCAATAGCAGCTTGATGTTTGGATTTGAGCTGTGCCACTTTGCTACTGATTTGGGAATCAGGTGTCATTCTTGACAAGTTCTGGGAAACTTCTGATAATTCATCCATGGCATCTCTCTGCTGGTTAATTTCTTCCAATTGAGACTGAAATTTAAGAGTGAAAATTACGAAAAAAATACAGAAAACAACATAAGCTCAAATCTTACAATGTTGGTTGGGTGATCTGAACAAAAAGACAAAGTTCCTCTTTCCAAAAGGATCAATTCTGCTTGATCAAAGGATCAATTGCATAGATTGACCATTTTTGCCAATTACACTTAACCAAGAATTAAAAATGGGATAGCTAAATTTTTTTATAACTATGAAAAAAGTCATTAACATTACAAATGTTGTTTGGATATTTATGAACAGACCACATGCAGATCCAACTTAAAGCCTGTTCACTGAATTGACCGTGACCAAGTTACTTCTGGCTACTGAATTGAACATAAACATGCTAACCAAACACTTTCTTGGATATGTGTGTCTGGTAGCAGTTCTGGTCCCTCATATGCTCTCTGAAATGAGTCAGTCTTTTGACAGCAATCACCTAGTGGTTTGCTGTGTCGCCCATGGAAGGGGTTATTAACTCACTACAGGGAGTTTGTGTGATCATCCAGACCACTCCTCCTACATTGAAGCTAGATCCCTTTAATCATGAACGACCACATCAGAAACTCTAAACAATAATTTGATGAGAGACATTACACAAACATGCATTAGGTAGCAAAATGGTGATTTGGGTTTGTTTCCTGAATTGTTTCAATTCTTCTTGTCACAGGTTGCTATTGCAAATTGATAGTAGTAATCATCATCCCAGACTCACAGCATGCCAGCAACAGCAAAGTAACTGTGTTTGTGTGCTCATTACATTGACATGATGTATGCATACTCCTGACTTCAAGCAGCAGAGAGTCTCTTAACACTCCTGGTGATTCATGAAGCCAAATGCCCAACCAGTTTATATAAGTGAATACCTTAAACACTTCATCTCCCATTTTTGATACTGATGTATGTAAAAACTTCCCCCTTCACCTGAATTATCTCAATGTCTATTGACCAAGAAAAAACAGATGGCCCCGGAAAAAAACAATATTTCTAATAAAATCTTGTGATTTTAGAATCAAACTATTAAGAATTTGTCCCTCTTAGATCAGATTTCAGCTTGGAAACCCAAGTAAATATTTATCCTTATCTGAACACTTTTGAGAAATTCTAGAGTTAATTGCTTTTCACCAAATTTGTTTGGGAGTTCAACTCTCACAGATTCCATTGGCAATTGCATTTTAATTACATATGTAATTTTACTTTTCCTCCCAATTATTAAGACATCCATTTTCACCATTTACTTTTAATTTTTAATCACCTGAAATCATCATTTTATATTCTCATGAAACTAAATGTCAAACCAGAGCCAGCACCCAGTTACACATTTGAAATCATCTTTCATGGTCTTGATATTTTTTTTATAATGTTTCATCTCTTTAGCTTTTGCCAGTTGTATAATTCTAATTAATAGAATAAAAAAAAAAGATAAAAACCTATTTTCCCAGAAAAATGATAATGAACATCTTCACATTTTTTGAACTGCAGTTGACTATTTATATTTTTATTATATGACAATTTGTAAAACATTTTTCATGCTTAGTGGCTTTGTAAATGTTATTTCCTGTAATCATTTCAGAACAGAAATACAAGCATGAAAAAAGTTTAATGGAAAGGATTGAGACTCTTACCTTTAGTATTCTTAAGTGCTCTTCTTTTTCATCAAAGCTTTTCTTGAGTTCTGTTCCTTTTATCTTGTTTTCCAATTGTTTCACCAACAAAGAACAGTTTTCATACTTGGACTCAAAGACTTCCCATTGGTCTTTACAATTCTCAAGATTTGTCTTGACCTGCCAAGGTAAGAAAAATGTTGTGAAATTATCATTCAAAAACTTTATGACTGCTATAAGATCATAACCAAAATACTCAAAACACAGCAACAGAGATTTATACATATTTTTTATTTTTTGAGGGGATTTGTTTTGTGGGCTGGATGTGATGCTTGGAGCTCTTGCACAGAGGACAACATTTTTTTTTTTATTTTGGGTTTTGCGTTATTAGCATTCACATCTGGTCGACATGTAGATAGAATCTAATTTGAAGCAGAGTATAACAATAAGCAAGGATGTCTTATTCAATGAAAATAATCTCAATGACTTTTGAAGGAATTGTTTTTATGGACTGAATGTAATTTTTTATAAAAAATACACCTGTCTCAATATATTATTAATACATGTACATTTCTTTTTCATGTTTCCTTTGTAGTCGGTGAGCACAAAAGAAGTTTACTTTCCTTGATCAAATCTGACAAGTAAGGAGCGATAACCAGTTAGCTCATTCTATGGTTTGCTTTTTTTTCATTTATTTTTTTCCCTTCTTATTTCATATTGTCAACTACCATAGTTACGATTTTCATTTTAAGTCTGTTAATTATGTCCATTTGTATTGCTTTATGTACTTCTAACAAGATCTCTAAGTGCCATGTCTCATTAGGTTAGGTGTTCATGTCTCTCCACACCTTTTTTTGTTTTTTAATAACATATCTGTAAACAATGCATTGCTATGTATAAAATAAAACTATATAAATAAAATATAAAAAAATATAAAATAACTATATCTATAATATCGCTTTGATGTATAAAAGAAAGTGGACTGGTTTCTACCACACACTTAAGCATTAACAAAAATTATAAACATTTTTTACAGAGAATTTATCAGGTCAAATTGGCTATTTTGGTCACAGAGATAAAAAAAGAATCCCTAAGTGAAGAACTGAAAACAAAAAAAGAGGCTAAGTTGTACAGGGAACTTGTTCGATTACTTTAACAGCAGTACTTGAGTTTACTGCTGGCAAGGGAAAAACCAGAGAAGAGTAAGGCAATGAAAACTTCAGGCTTGAAAATAGGCAGTAACAAGGAGAGACTCAAATGTAATCCAATAACAAAAACAGAAATGAAGATTGATCATTTTCTTTACAGCTTATCAACCCTTTGTGGGTTATTCAAAGCTGAAACATATTTTGAAATGCAAAAATTGTTATTTTCTGTCTTTTTTTATTCCTGTTCTTTTATTGTTCTTGCTCCTTAATAATGTTTTTCCTGTCCCCATATTCTTTGAACACACTGCAACCCCCTATATTTTAGTGGCTTTGTCTTACTTGGAGGTGAAATGATTAAAAATGATCCTTTTTTTTCATAAGTATTGCATTAACAATTTTTTTTTTTTTTTAGAGATAATGAGGATTCTTCCAGATATAAATCCAACTATTTAACCTATAGCTGGGGGAGAAGAGATGGGATCATACTTTTCTAAAGGGTAAATCTAACAAACTTGACTGATTTCTCATTCTGAGCTGCTATCCAGTACACCACCCACACATATGCTGTATGAATATGGTTCATGAAATAATAGCAACAGTTTTTTTTTTATTTATTTAACCCAAATTTATACACCAGATGAGAAACAGGACTGAACAGATGATATAAAATAAATATCTATTGACTGATTAGTGTTTTACGTCTTCGCAAACCCTTTGTTGGTTATTTAAAGCTAGAAAATATTTTTAGATTCTAAGAATTTTTTTAGAGATAATAATTTACTGATATAATTCCTACCAATGAACACATAGCTTAGGGGGAGAAGAGGTGGATCCATACCTTTCCCAAGGGCACTTGCACATCAGTGAATATAACAAACCTAAATGGAATTGGAACTCAGCTCTTCAATCTCCAATTCCAAGCCATTATCCATTACACCACCCACACATCCATTATTACAGCACCTGGTATTCTCAAGTGGTCACCCATCTAGGTACTAAACAGGCTTGACATTGCTTAACTTCAGTGATTGTATTGGAACTGGTGTTCCAATGAGATTTGGCTGTAAGCTATGTATCTATAACATACTTAATGGGTAGATAAAAAAAATAAATAAAAGGAGTTAGTAAATTATTTTGAATATCCAACATAATTAAATTTAACCTGTTTGCTACATAGAATTTTTTAAGATTGTAATTCCTGTGCATTTTTTGTAACAAAATTTATGAAAATAAGTCTTCATTGCATATTGAAAACAGTTTTATTTTAATAAAAAAAAAAAATATCAAGAAAAATATGCATAATGAAATATCTAACAAATATAAAGGAGGTATTTATCACTCAGTCTCAGGAGACTATGGTTTCTATAAGAATGTCATGCTAGACCCTATTGCTTAATGTCTGTTCAGGCACATTTGCATTTAATCTGATGTGAACAATAGTTGTTGGTTTAACAGAATATCAACTCCTAGGGATCATTTAACACTGAAATCCAATTTTCTGGGGAGAATTAATTTCTTTTACAAAAATGTATTGCTGATAATTTTTTTTCCTTAGAGAAATGTATTGCTGGTATTTTTCCAACAAAAATGTATATACTTTCATAGAGTTTTGACTCCAATTTAGGGGTTAACTATTTGCCCATAGTTGGGACCCTAACAGGTCTTACCACCCTGGGTCAAGGTGGACCTGGGAATAACAGCAATTAAGAGGTGGTTCCATGCTCCTCAAAACCTCCCGATCAGAGACCTTGCTGCCAGATGTAGTTTATCATTATACCCAGGATGGAACAATAGTTAAAGAAGCCCAGTATGCCCAAACATGTGACAATATGCTAGCTTAATAATGGCTTCTAACCAGTTTCAACACACAAGGCTTGGGTCAACATGTTGTAGGTTTTTTATGCAGGTATCACCTCTCCAAACTGATTATTGACCATGATGACATCTGATCACAGGTATACTCGTAATAATGCTAACATTTTAACCACTTGGCTATGTACCCATTAACGTGTTTTTATATATACAGGGCATGATTGGTAAATTTTTGTCATTTTATAATTTCACACATATGTGTTGTTTGTTTTTGATTTTATCATCTGTGAAAAAAAGAACACCATGATACAATTCACATCACCAGAAATTTAGAAGCAGCATGCTGTACTACTTGGTATTCATACCAGAAGCTCCACTACAAACATTTCAGAGTGTATTCATGTCAATCTGAGGACAGTGCAGAAGATTCAGAAAGAGTTGAATGAGTCTAATGGAGATTATGAAGGTATTTGGAGATCACTAGTGATGGCGACGTTATGTCTCCATTTATCTTCCCACAGGGCCTCATGACTCAACACTGAGGCCTACATCAAGTGACTTGAGGAGGTAGTGCTGCCTTGAGTCAAGAGGGTGGCTGCTGGAAGACCCTATATCTGACAACAGGACTCTACACCATACCACACAAGCAGGAGAACCAAGTCATGGCTGTCAGACAATTTCTCTGACCACATCACCCCTTACATCTGGCAACCTAGCTACACAGACTTCAACCACCTTGATTATGTGTGAGTGCAGTTGAGTGAGAGACCAACAAAACTTGTAATACTAAAGATGAACTGCATTCACCAACTTAAATAAGGAAACCATCCAGAAGAGTTACAGGAGATTCTGATGTCGTCTGGAGGGCGTGATTGAAGCCAATACTGATTTTATGAATAAATTTACTCTTTAGTATTTCAAAATGTTTGTGTAATTTTGGTAAATATAGCTGTTGAAATGAGATGTCAGTGTTATTTTCATTTTTATGTAATTTAGATGACAATTTATCCATCGCACCGTGTGTGTGTGTGTGTGTGTGTGTGTATACACACACACATTCACAACACTTTATTTTTCTATTTCTTTATAATAATAATTACTCCAAATATCTATTGAGTTCCCTAAATGACAAAATTCTGCTCCCATTAACATACGTTAAATTACATAATTTTACATATATCAATTGGTATTATTATTAAAACACTTCCAGAAAAGCAGGATTTCCAGAAGAGAAATAGAAAGTACACAATGTTTAACAATATTTCAACAGTGTATGTGTGTCTTCATGTTATATATAAAAAAACAAGAATGCACACAAGTATAAAAACAAGTCTTTGTACAAACATAACTTGAAAAAGAATAATGATTGCACTGTGACAATGTGACAAAGCAAGTGAAACACAGCCAATTTGAATAGAATGCAAGTAAAACATAACTGACACAATGGGGAATATGTTCATCTTAAAACTTTCAGTCACTTAATTAGTTAGAAAGAATGACTAATCAAAGAGTGTAGTGTGAATCTGATGTCATTTTAATGCTAGTAATTTGCATATGTAATTGTCTTCATTTGTTTTAAAATTTGAAAAGTTGCACTCTTCTGAAAGTGTTATAGAATATTGGAAGATTGATACCAATTATTATTATCATCTATAAATGTGGATTTATGCATAAGGTAAGCTGTTGATGCACTCATATTCACAACATTTTGTTATTAGGTTGGTGCAAAAATAATGATGTAATAATGTCGTTTTTTTGACATTAAAAATACGTCAAAAAAAGACATTATTACGTCATTATTTTTGCACCAACCTAATATAAACCCAAAGTAAATTTTAAAATTTACTTTATTTGCACAAGGAGATATTACTATCTTGGGAAAGAATAACATTATTGTAAAACATGTTATTGCTCCTATAGCACTAAATTGATGATTTGCTGAATCATCTCATCTGTGACACTCAGCTGTTGGCTTGTTCAGGTGTGTTATCTTTCCAATGTCAATGAACAAGATAAATAGCTAAATTTAGATTAACACAGAAAAAAAAGGATAAAGTTGAAGCAGTGTTATAACATTTAATGATGGCTTTAAAAAAAAACATTTATCTCCTGTTCTTATGGTGAGAATTGCATTTCAACATAGATGACTTACCTCTGCAACAGTTGAAACAAATGCTGACCAATCATCCTTGAGGGCATCTCTTTCTCGAATAATCACTTCTTTGCCTGGTTCAGCTGTAGCAGGAAGAACTTTTTCAGACAACTGGATCACATTCTTTATTTTAGGTTCACCTTCCTCCATTGTAGCAAGGATATCCTAAAAATGAATTCAGAATTTAATATAAACAAATTGGTAAAACACTTTGCAAGAATGATAGGATTCGGTAATTTGAACCAACACTTATCTTTTGCTTGTATAGATGACAATTGGTTATGAGAGAATATAAGATATAAACTCTACATATCAGATTAATGGTTTCTTCAGATTTTGTTAGTTCTTTCTTATCTAAAGGTAACTTCTAATTTCTTGGCATGACATTATACATCTATAAATGTAATACCTTTGGCACTTCAGCATGGGGTAATGTTGTTCCAGCTAGTCTGGTTGACCATTACTACAGAGTAATACATTCACTCTTCACTAGGGTCTCTATGCTTGTAGCTCTGTGATAATCTAAGCTAAGCTTAGTAAATAATATAAATTTAGCACTTTTAGTTTATTAGTTACTAACTTCCTACATAGTATAATAATAATAATATACTTAATTCTCTGTAAATTTATATTTCAGAGAAACTCAAAATCTTAAGATATTTCAAACTTGAGTACTTTATTAAAATGTAAGTTTAAAAAACAGCCCAGTTTTTTTTTTTAAATATTTCTTCAAAACCTTTATTGGACTGGAGCTTAATTATTATTAGGTTGATGCAAAAGGTTTCAACATTTTTGATTTTTTTTTAGCTTTTTAGAATTTTTTTTTTTTTTTTTTATCACAAAACCTTTTATTCAGATGATTTTATAACATCCATATTCAGTCATCAAAATACTCTCCAAGGCTTTTTATCCCTTTCTACTACCTTTTAGCTAAACTGTATATTCCGGAAAATGCAGTTTCATTTAAAAAAAATATATATATACATTAAAAAAATGTTACAGTTTTGATTCAATGAATTCTTTGGGAAATTTAAAAAAATAAAAAACTTCCTTGAAATTGATTGCTAACCAAAGGAGTATTGTATGGAGCAAGTTTCAGTTTGAAGACATGTCAGGAAAATATGCCACCCTTGAAAGAACTTAATGAATATGCCACATCTGCAACTAATAATGGATGCCATTATGCAGAAAAAGTTGTTTTTTTTTTCTTTTTCAGTGTACCATTTAAACATTAGATTTTAAGCTTCCATCTTGTTTCAAGCACATATTTCTTCAAAATCTTCCCCAGTTCATCAGAAAATTATTTGCTAATCATTCCTAAGAATGTACTGGTCAAGTAAGTTATGGGCTAGGAAAGTGGAATCGGCAAGCAGCATTCTTAACTTGATGCATCGACTGTCACACAAATGCCTTTAGGAAAGACATGAATCCATCTCTTCTCCTCCCAACAGTTATGGGTTAAACAGTAGGCTAGACTGAAATCTATAGCCTTGGGTAGTAACCATTCCTAGAAAAGGAGTAAATGAATTTTCAACTCTATACTACAGGAAAATATTTGGGCTCATGTCCTAATCTAGATTGTTAGAATCATATTAGACTGTTCTTCTATTAAGACTTCAAGTGTCTGCCAGATTTAATAACCCTCTACAAACACAATTTATTCAGTCCATGAGAATAAACTTTCATTCTGCTACTCATGTCAGTAAATATTTTATACAAGTTCTTCCTACTAAATTAATTCTTGTCATTTAATTTCTTTTACTAACATGACGTGAAAAATGATACTGAGAACTTTTGCATCAAACAAATTAGGGATGGTATAAAATGTGAAAAATTGATGTTTGTTTTTTGTAAAAGATATTGTCTTGATGGATTTTCATAATACAAAGAATTGATACCTACTGTTCACCTGATTACTTATCTTTTGTTCTTACTCTATAGCAATGTCTCTGTTTTCAAATTCTTTCACACCTAATAACCCCATTGTGTCTCAGTGGCTTTACTGCCTTGCTTGGGATGAACTCAGTTTTAAATAAATAATATTAAAAACAAAAAAAGGAAAGGGGGAATGACCAGGAAGAAAAAATGCAATTACTGTAACAATTCAAAAAAAAAAAAAAAAAAAAAAGAGTGAAAAATGCATGAGAGAGTTGACTGGTTCTCATTAAGAAAAAAATATGTTAAACCTCAATTTGTATGGTTAAAATCTCCAATTCTGGTAGAGATGTAAGCCTGAAATCTTTCCACAATTTTCAGTGTGAGATTAAAAAAAAAAAAAAAAAAAAAAAATTGGATGAGTAAAAATATCTGACAAAATTTGAAAGTGTTAGTTTCAGAAAAAAACAAAATAAATTTTTCTAATTTTGATCACTTTTAGAGGAAAATAAAACATACATTTTTACTTATGTAAAACTTATCAATGATGAAATGTCCATTTTGATACTCCAATATAAATGCTGAGTTTCTTTTTTTGTTTTACATTAACATTCATAAAAAATTATTTTTTTTCAGTCTCTTGGAAAAATATGTATCAAGATAGGGCGAGAATAGTATAATATATAATATTGTTCGATAATCAATAGAAAAATAACTTTTAGGGAAAATATCTTTGTAGATTATTAAATTTAATATCTAATCTACTTGATTTTTTTCCTCATTAGATTCAATATCTAAAAACATACAAAGACATTCAACTTAAAAGTTAAAGATCTTTTATGTCATTAAATTTGACTGTTTAGATGCTCTAATCTTTGAGAAAGTGTAAAAAAAAAAAAAAAAAAAAAAAAAAAAAAAAAAAAAAAAAACATTCTTTAGCACATCAGATTAAAAGATGAAATGTATCACATAAAAAATTTTTCCCATTTTGTCAAATTTTTTCCCCCCAAAAATTCTTGATATATAAAAATGTATAAAATTGTTTGTCTTTGCTTTAATCCAACTTAAAATTCTTTGAAATTGCTACATAATTTTCAGATCCACCAAAAATAAAGTACTTCAATTGGATGGGCAGCAAAATTTAAAATATAGTTAAAAAAAAAAAAAAAAAAGTTGATAAAGTCCTCCATATTCTCAGCATTAATGAAAAAGTATCAAAAAGGCTATCAAATTATGTCCTTTGTTTTTATAGACAGAGAAAGACCAGAAGACAATCAGAACAGTGAGTAAGTGAAAAAGCATATCAGAACAAAGCTTGAATAGCAATACTGATACAAAAATGAAGCAAAACAATAACAGTGGCATTATTTTTTTTAAACAGTAATAGCAACAAAATAATCTAAAACTTACACAATAACCCCAAACTACAATGTTAGATAAAAACCTCAACCAAGAACACTAAATTCTAAAATATCTAAAGAAGATTATTTACAAGAAAATTAAATTAACCCTTTGTGCATCAACGTTCATCCATTTTGGCTAAATATAGTCCTATTTAATATCAACAAGTTTTGAGAATAGATATTTAAAAAAAATCTTTCTCTTAGCTAACTTTGTTCTATTTGGAATCTTCTGTTAAATTCATACATTCTTCAAATATTGCTACCACGTATGGTCTAGTGTTCTTACTATATATTTAAAGATTCTTGATAAAATCCAAAGAAGAATTTGCAATGCTATAGGTTCTAACCTGGCATTCTGATTTCAGTCACTTCCCTATGCCTTTTCTGTAAATACTTTCATAGTAATTGTTCTGATGAACTTTGGTCTATGGTACGCAGACTTTATGAATTAAAGTGCAACAAGGTTTCATCAATTTACAATGAATTGG
>OZ010589.1:55825869-55850869 GCA_963932145.1 Acanthosepion lycidas
CATATTAACATGTAAAACCATAACATTTTTTGTGTTAATATATATTATTATGGTTTATATTTTTTATATAAATAAAAAACACTATACTGTATTTAGTTTTCATCATACAAGTTGACACCAACAAAACAAATTATTTTAATAAGGATGGATAGTATAAACAGGCACTTACATGATGTAATGTTCCTATAAGCATATACTGAAATTTTACCTGAGTGAGTTTTAAAACCAAAACAGCAGCTTTCTCAATAGAAATAGCATGAAACCAAATCCATTTATTTGGTGGGTGACTAATTGCATTAAAGGTAAATTTTTATTGCATTACCTGCTAATTACATTATTTTTTTTTTTAGTAAGTAACTTGACCTGAAGAGGGACCAGGCTTGCTTGTTCAAGGCACACTATATATGAATGAATACATGTCTTTCAACAGAGATATTGGCATGCAACAGAGACGTGTGAAGGAAGTTGATAAGGTGGTGAGCTGCACAGGGACCATACAACTACATTTGGTCATGGGACGGATGATGATGATGATTCAAATTTGATTAAATCTTAATTCACTCCCCTAATGATATCAGTGTGGCTTAAGTAGCTAAAAAAAAAATAAAATAAACAATGAGTTACTAAATATGTTATTTTATACTGTATTCAAGAATTCTAATTCTGTGAGTTTAGATTTTTAAATAATTTTTCACCCAAAGCAAGGCAATAATGCCACTGAGATGCAAGGGGTTACTGAGAAGGAAAGATGAGGAAACATTGATATGGATAAAGGACAATTGCACCATAATGTTTTCTGCTGACATGAAGTGGAATCAATTCCTAGGTTTGCTGTTAGGAAAGATGGTTCATGGTGTTGAACTAGACAATTTTTCCCACCAGAATTTATCTTACATATTAGTCAGCCATTCATCCATTGCATTGGATATTTTGCCATATCTGGTCTGGAACTTCTGCTATGTATTTAAAGATTCTTGATAAAATCTAAGGAAGATTCTGCAATGTTATTGGTCCTGACCTGGCATCCCAGCTTCAGTCACTTTGCCATAATGTAGCCTTTTCTAGAAGTTTGCCATCAAATAAGGTAACTTTTATCTATTTTAACTGGAGTCTGTTTAATCCATGTGTACTTCAGTGATATAAAGAACATTTATTTTTGAAACTATCAATTTAATTTAAAACGTATAAGACAAATTATCAAATAACAATAATTGTTAATAATAAAGCCAAATTTGGATAGTTGAGTCATTAAAGGGTTAAAAGTGATAATTCCAGTGAAAGGACAATGCTCAGACAGGCTCTTCCATCACATACATTATTGCCATGACACTCATCTAACATTTAAAATAAATATGTTGGAAGTTTACAAAGTTATAAAACAGGCTTCTGGAAATTGTTTTTGATATGATGAAACTAATTAATATGAAGGCAATTTTAACTGTGATTTAAAAATGTTAAAAACAACTATAATTATATAAAATCTAGATCACAAAAAAAGAGAATAAAATGAATAAAAATGTCTAAGAAGCTCACACTATAAATGCTTCTAAAAAAATAGTTAACACTTGATTATCAGTTCTCAGGATCATTAAAGCTTCTGGAAAACCTTGTAAATCATAAAACTTTTTTTCTTTTGTGTACACTAATTTATTTAAATATTAATCACTGGAAAAATCATTGAAAACATTTTAGGCAGAGAATAAAATAAAATATAGTATCAAATCTAATTTCTACATCAGTTAAAAGAAATTTGAAGAAAAATAATTACAGGTAGTTAATTTTCGTATTTGTCTATATTTCTGAGATGAGGTATTATGTACACTATTTACATTATTCGGACTATGGTTTTCATCATTGTCGCTATATTTATTACAATGTTTCGACTGTTGTATGCCCCGGCCTTCTTCAGGTGGTTGGAATGTCGAACTGAACACTTTATTTCACTCACTGGGGTCGACTGTTCTAGTTGTAATAAATATGGCGACAAAGATGAAGACAACAGTCCGAATAATGTAAATAGTGTAATTAACTTTTGATAAACAAATAAGAAAAGTACTTGGGTGTTTGTTGTTAATTGTTATAATTATTATTAATAACCTAGTAGTCACTAATCCAAAATGGGTAAACAAATAGATGTTAAAAATATTACAAAGGACACTAGAAGCATGCAAAAAAAAACAAAAAAAATAAACAAGAATCAAAACATTGAATGAGAAAAATGTTTGACATATTGGAATAGGTACATTTGTACACAAGTACAGTCACCATCTTCCAATATAATCAAAATGTATTTTGGTCTTCCTTTTTCAAGATGTCTAAAGTCGTAGCATTGGCTGCCAAGAGAGAGCGAGTGTTCCACTCATTCACTGCCTGCTGTGAAAAAAACGTCTTTGTATGACCAGGACAGCAGATGACATTTTAATTGCGGGTTTGTACTGGCTTTTAGTGAAATATTTCTCAAAACCTCTGTCACCAACTGAATTTACTATTCTAGATACCTGTATTAAATGAAGTCACAGACATGCAGTTTCAAGTGAGAAAAGGCTTTTCTGTTGATCATTTAAACAACATGTTAATAAATATTAAAATCTGATGTGCATATTTACCAGAAAAATAAAAAGTTTAAGATGGAATTTACCATGTTGCAATTTTATCATCTCTAGTTATTGCCCTTAGACTGGGATCGCTTGTTTACAAAACATTGTAACCACAACGGTTAATTTTAATAATAATAATTATAGCAGAGCTTATTTGCATGTGTTTGCAAAATCACTATCACAGCAATTACAGTTACATTAAGTTTGCCTTTGCAATTCACCCAATGATGATCTCAGAGGAGATTGAAAGTACTTGGGTTAACAAAAAAAAATATGGCATCTTCTTTGATGAATTTCAACTTAACATCAAGAAAGTAATTAAATAACTAGAAAGAATTATTATAAAAATAAATAGACATAATATGTCTATGTTATTTAATGAAATATGCTTGAATAAAGACATGCTGCATATATATATATATATATATATATATATATATATATATATAGCGTTTACATGGGCAAGTGATTACAATGTTAGTGTTTCAATAGATTCAACTCTCAGCATGGTTGATTTATCAAAGACGTGACTTTCTGATAATATCAGCATGTAGAGATGATCCAAGCATCCAGCACCTTTGGGAAGTGGCTGAAAAACATGCCATTGGCAGACCCAAATCTTTTGAGTGAAATTGGGTAGATAGATCTGCTCAGAACCTGTCAATAATTGTGTTACAAGTCATCATGACTAAAGATTTCAATGTACTGACCATGTACAAAACTGCTGTGCCCACCAGATTATACATTCTCTTCCAGAAACTGTAACTAATATTTGCTCAGCAAAAGTGGGCTCTATAAGTGTTAAAGAAACACAAATGTGCCTGCAACAGGGATTAGCTAATCACCCTATTCAAAAATGAGCAGCCAGCTACTTACTTTTGTTTTACACACAAGAGAGTGCTGAAAAGTTCCCAGCCTAACCAAGAAAAATTGTACATGCTATTCTGCATTTCCACACAACACTTTAAGGTACCTCAACATGATATCTGCGTGACCATTACTAGTGAGTAATAACTGATTCTCACTGGGTATCCCATAATTTCCCTGCCTGCCATCAGCACTGCACCTTCTTGGCCTCATGTTTTCAACTGACTTGTAGTGGAACAACTACATTGAATCAATAGCTGCATCTACTGCAAGGAAAATTGGTTCATTGTGTTGTGCCAGAAGGTTTTTCTCATCAGAGTTCATCTTGCACATTTACAAATCTACCATTTGTCTGTGCATTGAATTATGTTGCCATATCTGGTTTGGTGCTCCTGATGTTCATCTTGAGGTTATTGGCAAAATCCAAAGTAGTAACTGCAATGTAATTAATCCTTACTTAGCATCTTGACTTAAGTCACCTTCTCACAGATGTGATGTGGCTTCCCTCTGTCTTTTCTACAAATATTTTCATGGCAACTGCTCTGACAAGCTTTTTTCCTTGGTGCCCCAACTATATGAATTTAAACATGCTACTAGATTAGCACCTAGGTCCCAACAGTGGAACTCTTCTACTTACCTGATAACTACAATCTTCAAAAATTTAAATGCAACATCAATCGACATCTTCTGTTGTCTTGAACCTCATTCATCTTTTATCCTTTCCTCAATCCTCCCTATGCCCAGTCTTTTCTCTCACTTTCTCTCTGTAAACCCCTGCATTCTAGTGGCACCCCTGCATTGCTTGGGGTGAAATGAATAAATAAATAACTCAACAAGGATTGAAATATCAAAATCAACCACACTAGCATAACCGTTTTGTCAAATCCTTTCCCCACCCAACCGCCAAAATGACGTTTGGTCATTGAAATACTGGTTTTAAGTGGATCAGACTAGGAAATTTTTTACCACTCTCTATGTGTGTGCGTGTTTTTGTGTATGTTCAAAGTCCTTGAATCACCTGACAGATATAGGTTGGAGGAGAGGACATAATGTCAAACTTAATGCTCCTTCCATCTGCCAATTTCACTCCTGTCTTTTTCAAATATCATGACAATCAACTGGGTATCCTTCAATAGAAAGCCTCCCCTCTTATGAAATTTATTTTATAAGGCAAAGCAAGTATATATTTTTCCAAATGTGTGTATGATATATATAACTAGTAAGTTGGTCATTAACAATTACTTTAAGTGTTCTGTGTATGCAAACACAAGTTTCAATTCATTTTTTTTATCACTTTTTACTTTAATACCTTTAAAAATATAGTTGAATAGAAAGAATCACTTTTTACTTTTAATTATCTCTAAAAATCAAGTACACTTGTAAAACACATCACAAAGAAATAACTTATTGGACTTCTTTCTTTTGACACCATCTCATATATCAATGTACATCAAGAAACAAGGTTACCAGAAGATTTAATATAATTCTGAATGTAACATGAGTCTTTGTTAGATATTATTATATAAAAATAAACTAAATATTTTTTAAGATCTCAAAATGAATTACTACCAACATTTTTCTTCCAAATTACCTTTATATATTTAATGAAATTGTCTGATTTTTTTTTCTAGATATACTTGGGGATTTATCATAGCATTAATGCATCTCTGATTGAAGAGACTGACCGAGAACTTCTTTATCCCTTCTTCAGAATAGAAGAATAAAGTGTAGCACTGTAGACACTGCAACGCACCAAGAAACAGAAACTCTAGAGATAAAAATACTATTAAATTAGTCTGTTTACAACTTACACAGCGCCACTGTTAATAATTCATCAGTTCATGAAAACAAAGAGGGAAAATAAAATAAGAGTTTATTGAAATTTCATAAATCTAATAGACAGATGCAAATGACAAACACAGACACTGAGTTACATTTTTTTGTTGTGAAGCACTGAAATTTAAAATATAATTGTTTTCACAATGTATTTCTTCAGAAAAATAAAATATAAAAAAAATATAAAAAAAACACCAGCAGTATGGTCACCAGTATTAAAAAGACACTTCACCTAACTCTACTTTATTGCAGAGTTTATATCTTATGTACTAGTAGTCCTCAACAATGTTTTTCATGTACCATTTTCATTATATTTAAAAGATGGCTTTCTTCACTTCCTCTGATTAAAAAAGTGCATTGGGGAACTGGAGTTTGTAGAATCATACTTATTATAAAACCCAGGTTTTGTGT
Source organism: Acanthosepion lycidas (assembly GCA_963932145.1). Classification (NCBI taxonomy): domain Eukaryota; kingdom Metazoa; phylum Mollusca; class Cephalopoda; order Sepiida; family Sepiidae; genus Acanthosepion; species Acanthosepion lycidas. The sequence continues at coordinate 55,831,581 of OZ010589.1, forward strand.
GTGTGTATATCTGTACGTTTATATATTGGATCAGATTTCCTACATTTTTCAACCGATTTCAACAAAACTTCACAGGACTACATAAAATTACCTTGCGGTGGTTCTGACAGTGCCAAAAATTGGAAAAACACGATTAAGAGGCATCGCGAGAATGAAAGGGGGACAACTCATATCGAGTTATACTTATTATAAAAACCAGGTTGTTTGTGTGTGTGTGTTCGTTAATATATGGGATCGGATTTCCTACATTTTTCAACCGATTTCAACAAAACTTCACTTTTTTTTTGGCAGGTAGTGTTTCTTATTGTCTTGCACACTTTTTCTTTATTTTTACATTCAGAATGCTTTAAAAATTCCATTTACAAGACAATTGTTTATAATAAAATTCTATTCAATCGGTAGACTCATAACGATTGAAAACAATGTTTTTGTTTGAGTTTGGGTTTGACCAATTCGTAATAAAAAAAAAACAAAACAAAACAAAAAAAACTAATTAAGACATGCGTGTCCATCAACCTTAAACAATAATCTTTGTCAATTTTATTTTTCAGTCTTTATGATGGTCGATACTTGATCTATCTCTTAATGTTACATCCCCGGGCAACGCCAGGCTCTACTGCTAGTTGTCAATATCTCAACAGTGTCATTTCAGTTTCTCACTTAAAATCTAAAATTCTTCACAGTTGGAAAGGAATTCTCTGCATGGTCAAGAACCAATATTAAACACTGAGAGAATTACATTGGTAAAGAAAATAACAGAATATAACTAACGTTTAAGTCTTTATATCATTTTTATTAAAAATCCGATATATCTCTAACCTGAGACAAAATATTTTTTTGACATTTTTTCTTTTTACTTCTACTCATATTTAAAAAAAAGCTTTTAACAGTCTTGTTTTCTCTTTCTGTATTATTTTAGATACCTTTCTGGTATATTAACTGACACAAAATATTTCACTATTTAATGAAACTCACATTGAGTTATATATGTAGGATATTTTATCTAACCCAGCTCAGATCAGCTGGCACTCAACTGATCACTGGCATTCGAGTGATCACATGCCTGCTAACATGAGCTGTCTTGTCTGTGGCACTAAACTGACAACTAAGCTATCACATCTGTGGCAACAAAGGCATTAAATATAGGATGTTCCAATAACTTAGACTGATTTTAAATGCGAATTAACTTTAAGCATCTAATGATTTTCTTTTTCTTTCAGATTTGACAACTTAAGTCTTTGGCAATTTCAACCATCGAAAGATTAACAATCAAACAACGTGTTAAAGTTATCAAAGCATATTACGAAAATGGATGTTCAAACAGAAATGCATTTTGCACACTTTGTGATATTTTTGGTCAACATAGTCAGTCAAGAGTGCAATTGGAAAAATTGTTTGTAAATTCAAACAAATTGAGTTGGTGGCAGATGTGAAAACACCATTCAGATGAAAATACTGCTGCAGTGCACAAGAATGTAGCTGAAAATCCAGATGCCTCTATTCATCATCGTGCACAGGAATTGAACCTCTCCACAACAATGTTACATCGAATTTTGACAAAAAATTTGTCTCTACAAGCTTATAAAATTCAGTTGACACAAGATCTGAAACCTGCTGACCATTTGGAGTGCTGTACATTCGTCAATTGGGTGTACGAGCAAAGACAAGCCAATGAAGATTTTTCCCAAAACATCCTGTTTAGTGATGAAGCCCATTTTCATCGAGGGATTTGTTAATAAGTAGAATTGTTGTAGAATTGATATACATCTAAGTAAGGCTGGAAGGCACAATGGCCAAAATGTAATAAAAACAAGAAAAAATGAGAACAATAGTCCAAATATAGTGTAAATTTTTGTTGTTTTTATCACATTTCAGCTGTTGTGCCCCCAGCCTTTCTCAGGTGTATATCAATCTGGGAACCTGAATTGAACATTTTATTTAATCTATGGAGTAGACTGTTCTCATTCCACTACTAGCGTCTAGGGATATCGTCTAGTTCTTATTTTTATTTAATACTGGTCAGTTATTGCTCACATTTTTTCCACCAAGTTCAAGTACACACTGCCCTACCCTGGGATTAAACCGCCAATCACTACATCACCAAATTCACAAACCAATGTTTTTACCCACTAGGTCATGGTCCCAGACCGATATATACCTTAGAAAGGTCAAAAGGCACAATGGTTGAAACTTTGTGATAAAAACAACAAAAATGAGGACAATAGTCTGAATATAAATAGTGCAAATAATGGTAACTCCTCATGCCAAAAATTCAGGCAAAAATACATTTTTTTTTTTTTTTTTTTAACTCATTTGCAAATTTTCTAATCTCAACAAAGATGAGGACATTAATATGAATATAAATAATGATAACACCTCAAACAGGAACTGAACAAACATCGTTTTGTAAAATCTGGAGAAAAAAAAAATTATAAAATTATGTAAATTTTTGTTTTAAGTAATATTTTTCTGGGGGGAAAAATAGTGCCTTCAATGCCAAGAAATATAGTAACTAACTGAATTTCCAATCAAATAAATTTATTTATTCCATTTCTCACTGGATCAATAGTTAATCAATAAATTTTCATTTGATATGCCTTTGTTTTTCCAATATAATTTTGAACAGAAAAGTTTAGGATATATAATAACAATAAATACAAAGTGATAAATATATACACTTACCATTATTTTATCTAACCTGTATTGGATGGCATGTTTGTCGCCACTGACATCAGCACACAAATTCAGTTTCTCTTTGATTGATCCCAGCCATTCAACACAGCTGTTGTATTCATCGCTATACTCTTGGTGAGTATTCACAATGGAAGTGTACTCCTCTTGGTATTTCTTAAGATAAAAATAAAACAAAGAATGATAAAAAAAAAAATGTCACTTTTACTAATACTTTACATAACTCATGATATCACAGGTTGGATTTACTCAACAAATACATCAACACTTTCAGTTCAGTTGATGATTACATCTAAGGTCTGTCTGGAAATGATCCAGCCATTTAATATTAACAAAATAAATAGTCTACCTAGGGAAATAGTACCTCAGCTATGGTCTTTCCACTTTTTTGAAACAGTTTGCAATTGTGTAGTGTTTGCATTTATATCAGTAGTAAAGTTTTAGATGCCACCTTTTGGATCATCGCTGTGGCTTGATGCAGAAAAGGTGACATGATTAAAAAACTGATGGAAGTTTCCTTTCTCACCTTTTATTTGAAGTAGTGTGGAACATCAACATCATGACTGTCATTATTTTCTCTTCAACTTACATGTGGTATTCGTTTAAGCTTTTGAAAGTCCTCAGGTGATGTGGTTTCTGTTATTTGGTACAGTTCTTTCTTTGTTATTCTATAGCATCATACCATGAGACTTGAAAAAGTGTGGTCTTCACAAAGACTTATAGGATTCACTTGCTCAAAGCCATTTTTAACCATTGATCTTAGAAAGTGGTTGCATAAAACTGACAGTTTAGTTATTTCTGAATGGGTTTGGCACAATGCATGATATCAACATGAAAGTCTGGATCTGAAGAAGCTATTTAAGAACATGACTTGAGTTTTCAGGTTAATGTTTTGGTTTTGAAGTGTTTGGCAAAACTACCTCTAGTGCTCATCAGTGCCTTCATTCCAATTCTAGATCATAGTTTCTGTTTTGGAAAGGTTTATCTTGAGTCCTATTTCTTTGAACACTTGGTAGAGGATGTGGATTTTCTGTTAAAGATCATTCTCATCTCAACTATGAATACCTATGTCATCAGCATAGCCCCCATCATCATTAGTACACTGGCCTCAGGAAGGAAAACAAGATCAAGCATGTAAAGAGATATGAATCAATTTTTAATTAAAATAGTTGATTGATTAATATTTATGCTTCTTGCTAAGGGACTTCAGAAGTTTACTTAGAAGGGTACATTTTAGTTGCTCTAACTTTCAAATTTTCAAATTACAAAAAAAAATTTTGAAATTGTTACCTTCAGTTTGTCACAGAGCTTTTTGTATCTAGTCTTCAGCTGAGAGATAGATTTGACCAGTTCTGGTTGAGAAGTGCCTTCTATCAGTGACTGGATTTTATCTCCAACACTGTCAATCACATATTCGTAAGACTGGACATCATTGAATTGAACCTGATAGAACAGAAAAAGAAAATAATATACAGTGTAACCCGGATAATAGAGAGATTTTCTCTGGTCCCAAATTAGAGCCTGTGTTAATGTAAACAAAATAGACCAAACCCGGATATAAGAGACTTCATCTCCAGTCCCGACAACTCTCTTATATCCGGGTTACACTGTAATACAAGATGGGACCAATAAGCATGAAAATATTATTAGGGTGTATCAAACTTATTTTCTATATTACAAACCTTTACTTCAAAGCTTCTTTCATATACACATCTGAAGACTGCCTATTCCTTCAAGTTATTAAAAGCTGTCGTCACAACAACTTGACTGGCAGACACTCACAGATGACCACTCAGTAATAGAATGCTGTCTCACCTCATTTTAAGTAAAGAAAATTCTTAACATGAATCCAGTATGAATTTTCCTTTTGATCATACACACTCACTTAAATATACACCTGTAGATTATTTTTTTTTACCTATTTTGCTTTTCAAAGAAATGTTTTATACATCGTTTTTTTTTTTTTAACAGTTAGTAATGTTCCCCCAGTACAAGGCCTGGGGGTAACTTGAGGTAGAGGTTTACATTATAGGGTAGTTCATATGGAGAGGAGGAGACTGTTCCACAGAGCAGTAGTTTGTGGGAAGAAGCTATTCAAGTGGAACTTACTTCTTGCTAATGGAATGCAGAGGGAATGTGGGTTGTTTACTACTATGTAAGTGGCATGGCGCATCCTAGCTATGAGCGTTAGACTAGGCAGAACCAAGAAATGTAGTTCATCCAAGAACTTCCCATGTGAGTCACAAGAGAACAGTGAGAGGCTCACCACATACTGCCTGTGAGAGAGGTTAGAGGAAGGAAAATAATTCTTCTTCAACAAGAACTTGGAGACTTGAACTTTATCAAGACTGGAAAGTGAGGACTGGGAAGCTCCCACCCAAATATGGCAATAGTACTCTATTTTAAGCCTGATTTAGCTCTTATAAAGGTAGAGGATAGCATGAGAAATCAGGTACTTACTAGAGTGGTGCAGGGAGCCAATCATAATACCTGCATCTTTAGCAATATTATAAATACCACTCACTTGCAACTTCTGTTTCATATATTGAAGTAGGAGATACAAAATTGAGAATTCTTGCAATTCTGAGGAGTTATTTTAAACTAGGCCACATACCAATGAAGTTTCTTGCAAATTTTGCAAAGTGGAAGAAAATGAAAGAATATCTAACTGTCCTATGCAAAACTGGCTTAAACATTTGAAAGGTGATGACTTGTCCCTTGAACTAAAGCCCAGAAGTAGATAATAATTTTGCTTTAAAATGCAAGGTAGAAGAGAAACCTAAAACAAGAACTCAAAAAGTTTCAGTAGAGTCTAAATCATAAAAAAAACATATGCCAAGCATTACATAAACTTAAAAAACATACAAATCCTCTTAAGAGATTAAAACGTAGGGATAAAGAAGGCATTTGTCTCCCTTGGTGGATAATTTATGTGGGTCACATGACAGATACTTAGTGATATCACTCCTTACAGTGACAAAAGTGGCAGTCAAATTCAGTTTGTTTTACAGCAGCCAAAACAAAAGGTTGCTTTCTTTAGCCCAGGGCCCCTATGGCCTGGATAGAGGCTAAATCTGCCTCCCTAGCAGCTTACAAATCCATGGCGCCATTTCCCTTTGGGAATATATATTACCCAGATATAGAACAAAACTCCAGCCCACATTTCTCAATTTGGGAAGATCCAAGACTCACTGTTCTCTGTTCATGGAATATGTTCTCAGTTGGGACATAGAAGAATCCATCCCAGTTGAATCTGGAGTTCTAAGCATGACTTCTCCAGGCACAGGAGTATCTCCATATTATATGTAAGACCCTTCCTTTTTGTTTCTCCTTACACACTGCTTTTCTGTGTAAATATATTATTCTCCACATGGGACACATGTATATATGTACATATATATAGTTTTGTGTATGTCTTAGAAGTATAAAAGTCTCTCTGAGAATAAAGTATGGTTGTCATTCTTTTTTTCTTTCTGTTCTGTCCGGGAAGTATGGTGTTATTATATCAGAGATATAATAATGCCCATAACGGGGGAAATACGAATGGGAGAATAAAAACCTTTCTACCATAGCTCTCCTGTTACACAAAAAAAAAAAAAAAAAAAAAAAAAAAAAAGAGACTTCAGATATATTTTTAATGCATAATTGTCAATATGCAGCATTGAATTAAATTTAGTGACAAGATCAGAGATTAATTTAAAAAAGACTAAAGATGCTTACTTTGTAGTTTTGCAACTGCAGCTTCTTTTCTTCCAAGGTTGACACAAGAGGCAGTTGCCCTTTAACCTGAGACTCAGTTGCACTCAGCCATTTCTCAATTTGAGTACTATTGTCTTCAAAGGAGACCCACTGGAGTAAAGCCACTTCATGTTTACGCTGACTTGCTGTCAGATCTTCAAAGTAAGCTTCCCATTTCTGTTTGATGTTCCTCATTTCAAGGCGTATATTTTCTCTTCCATCTGGTGCACTGTTCGGTATTACTTTTTCGCCAGCTTCAACCATGCTATTTAATTTCAGAAGACCTATATCTCTTTCTTGGAGAAGATCCTAAAATGTCAAATTTTTAAATATTTATCAAATTTAAGAAAAAAAATTTCACTGAAATATAAATCATTAATTTCCATATTCTAGAATTAAGATTATTCAATCATTTACAAAACCTTTAAATAAAAAACCCCCAAAAAATCTTATAATATACCAATATCTTGAAATATCTGTTCATATTTCTAAAATGAGATATTGAATTATTTACACTATTTACATTGTTCAGACTGTTGTCCTCATCTTTATTGTCACATTCACATTTCAGCTGTTGTATGCTTCTTTGGGTGATATCTGTTTGAATTTTAAATTGAACACAGAATAGTCAACCTGTATGTTGGTGTTTCTAAAAATTGGTTTGATGATGTTTGTGTAAAAAATTGGATTTTCTTCAAATATTTCTGAGGATTTTATTTAAAATTCATTACTCATACTACAAATAGCCATATTGACTTATCCAGTGTTTTCCATGTTGGTCAAACTAATTATGATTTTGTTGTGTCTAAAACCAACAAAAGAATTAGCTGGACTCAAGTGGGACTAAAAGCTATGCAAGAAAGCTCCATTTGAAGAAAATCCAATTTTTTACATAAGTGTCATCGAACCAATCTTCAGAAAAACCAACATACAGATTGACTTCTCGACATTTGGTTCAAAATTCAAAAAATATCTTAAAATTAATGTCTATTTTTTATTTTACTATCAGAGACTTCAGAGGAGTGAGGTAAAGCATAGTTTTCATGTAGATAAAATATTTTAATTATTGAAAGCAATATACACTTATTTAAAATAGTGTAGACCAAGATATAGAGAATCATCTTCTGTGTGCTATATCTCTTCAGGATATGGGAGATCATGGCTCTCCACAATTTCCTGTCGTTTGCAGCTCTTGGTAAATTTTCTCTTTTTTCTATCTCCCCTAAAACCTGTTTTGTCATCCATTTACACAAAGTATGCACTACTTCCTTTTATTCATCTTGCCTTCACTATGCCCTATGAGTGTTGAATTTTCAAAGCCATCTTTCCTCATTATATGCCATAGAAACTTTAACTCTCTCTTTCTGATGTTAGGTAACAGAATCCTTATTGTTTTCATTTTTTTCTAAAACTTCCTCATCGCTCACATGTTCAATCAATGGTATTCTTAGTATCCTTCTGTAGAATCACATTTCTGTTGCCTTGAGTATGTTCTTCATCTGAGAGGATATTGTCCTAACATTCACTGACATATAGAAAGACTATATATATTATATAACAGCTCGGTACTCTTTTCTTTGTTTCTAATAAAATTTTCCTGTTTCTTAATACTTTGCTTAACTACTGAAAAACATCTTTCACTATCCAAATGCACCTTCAGATTTTGTTGTTGCATTTTCCATCCTTTGTTAAAAATCTTCCAAGATATTTAAATTTTTGTACTCGCTTGATTTTGGTATCTTAAATTTGTAATTTCCATGTTGGGCTGTTACTTTTGCTAGCAACCATGCATTCTGTTTTCTTGCAATTGATGATTAGTCCTTTCTTCTCACTGTACTATCTCCTGTAGGAGTTTCAGTATTTTCCTGCTAGCAACACTGTCATCTGTATATCTGATGTTAAGATTGTAGCTTTCAGTAATGAATCCTGATAGAAATTCTAATTTTCTCAGAATCACCTGTGATATTTGAATAAATCTGGTGAGAAGACTCACCCTTGTCTTACACGTCTTTCTATTTTGTATATTTACTGAATTCATTGTCTGTTTATATGCAGGGAGTTTCCTCCTAGTATAAGTTCTGGATTATTCTAATAGTCTTCACAATTATGAAGAATACAGTGATTTAAATAAAGAAAACTACTATACAAACAATATGATGAAGCATAAACAAACATTCTTGAACACAAAGGCAGATTTGTCTGATTGTATATGTCAATAAAATAGTTACAATCTACAATCTTAACTGTAGCAATAAATGGCTGGTTAATTTTAATGTCTTAAAATTGAAAATGCTCTATTTTAATCATCTTACAGAAACTTTTTTGCCTTCCGTCAGCATGACTGATACTAACATCCAGGGCAGCAACTCATTGCACCTTCTCAGGCTAACATGAAGTTGAAAGATTATACTGAATCTAATTTTGCTGCAAGTGAAGTCAGTTCACTGTGTCATGCTAGACAATATTCCTTTGCCAGAACCTATCTGATACCTTTATAAGTCAATATTTCATCCATGCGTTGAATTTTGCTGCCACATTTGATCTGGTTCTTCTGCTTTGTATTTAGAGATTCTTGATAAAATACAACCAGAATCTGCAATATTATTGGTCCTACCTGGCATCTCAGTTTCAGTGACTTTTTCATCATCATAACTTTGCTTTTCAGTGCCATTTCTATGAATATTTTGATGGTTATTGTTCTGATGAGTTTTCTTTATTGATGCCTAAACTTTATGAATTTAAGTACAGTACTAGATTGGTATCTAGGTCTCATCATTTTGCAGTTGAAATTTCTAGATGTAACCATAAGTTCTATGATAACAGTTTCTTCTCTTGCACTTCTCACTTGTGGAACTCTCTTCACCACTAAACTTAGTCATTTTGTCAAAATAATTTGTACTTTTTTGGCAAGATTTCAGAAAATAAAAGTCATAGCATTGTGAAATTTTATAGAAGTATGCGCAAAAAAAAACTATACTATAACTGTGTAGTGACATTAAAGGTAGTAGCAGGAGCAGCTCTAAAATAAAACTTATTAGCAGCAGCTCTCGAATATAAAAACATGTGAACCTTAAAATAACTATCTGGGTTTTTCCTCTTTTGAATTGGTATCATGAACTTTCCCCTGCTGAAGCTAAAAGGCTGAAAATGCTTCACCAATAAAAGACACCAACAAAGTAAGTTCCCACAATAATATATTAATGAACATTTTGTTGTGTTTACAATTCATGTCTAAGAAAAGAATCTCATTTTAAACTTTCCTTTTGTTAATTTTGTTTTAATAAATGTTATCTTTTCATTGCAAATCAATTGCTCTGTTCTATTGTGCATGTACTCTTTTCACCACTACAGTTTCATGCATTATAAAATGTTTCCATAAGAATCCTTGCACATTTAATTACTGAAGTAGCTAATCACAAAACCTGCAATAATGTTTGCCATTAGAAATATGTATTTTTTTTTAGAGAAACAAATGGTTGGCCTCAAAATGTAAAAGAACTTTATTCGCTTGCTTACTATTACATCTGTGCATTCCTTATAAAAGCAACAATAGCAACATCACAAGTGGCAGATACCCACAGATAACCTGATATTAGGTTGGTGCAAAAATAATGACGTAATAATGTCGTTTTTTGACGTTAAACAATACGTCAAAAAACAACATTATTACGTCATTATTTTTGCACCAACCTAATAATAGGAGGCTGTGTTACCTCTCAATATGAATCTGGAAATAATTTTCCTTTTGATTATATAGACCCAAACACATTTAAATGCACACTGAGACTCTTTTGCTTACATTGCTCTTCAGAGAAGTGTTTAATTCATTGGAACTATGTTTTAATATTGTGTGACTATGAACAAGAGGCTTGAGTGCCCAAAAGACTTTTGCATAGAAGAAAATTATCTTCATATTATTGTATATGCTCATTATATATATATATATATAGATAGATAGATAGATATGTTTTACTTCTATATTTTTGGTTTTGAATCAGTTTTCCTTGCAGCATTTACCTTCTGTAAAAAGTATTTTACTAGGTGCTATGTTATTAGATTTGTGCAAAAATAATGTCGTTTTTTGACCTTAAAAATAAGTCAAAAACCGACATTATTTTTGCACCAACCTAATACCATATTTTCTATGTTCAGCTTATCTTTTAAATTTGTTTCTCATATTCACTCAAAGTTTACATATTTTCATCTAAATTTGTTTCATTGATAAATGTTAGGCTATCATTTTTGCACTACATTGTGATATGACTATTTTGGGAACCATACTATTTCAAAGATATTTAAACTAACTTCACTAAAATAACTTTCAAACTTTAGTAATTTCTTCTTTGCTATTTCACTTTCCTGTCACAAGTCATTTTTGAAAATTTATTTTTACTAAAAATGTAAGGAGCTGTCAGTAAAATTTTCTGCTTTTCTGTCAAATACAGAAACAAATTTAATAAGTGAGTCAAGTAACTGCTGAATCAAAAACATGAGTCACTTGAAGAAAAAAATCCACAAAAACTGTAATTTCTATGCTTTTGCCGCCATTATAAAAAAAAAAAGAAAGGAAAAAAAACAAGGAGATGATAAAAGGTTCTTGGCTTGAATCACTCCCCATTTCATTGACTAAATATCAGAATACTGATTTTTGGAATTGGGTTGGGTAAAGAATATTTTAGCAACCTCAAAAACATTTAAGGACATCCAGACAACTGATAATTATTTAAATACTTTAGCCATAAAAACTTTATATGGGACAAACATCTTAATATGTTAATAAAATGTGTTAATATTTCCAATAAAATGTCAAATTCTTTCTTACATTTTCCTCATAATAAAAGATACAGAATCCCTTTCATCAAACAAATAATGTACAAGCTGAAATAATAAATCTTTGATTTTTAAGTATAAATTCACATTATTGAAGGGTGCAGGTAAGCAAGTTAAAAGCCAATTCATAAATGGTCTAACAGTTTGAAGGAGAAAAGAAAGAGAGGCAAAATGTAAGGAGGAAAACTTTACCTGAATTTTTTCCAAACTTGATTCCAAATCAATTCTGCTGTTTCCAACACCAGAAATGGCATCAAATTTTGCCTGAGATTTTTCCAACCACTTTTCACAATCAGTAAGCTTTCCTTGATAAAATTTATGGTCTTCAAGATATTGGGAGCATTTCTTTATCAAATTCTGTAAGTTAAACAGAAAACAAAACTTGGTAGAGTATTCAATAAAATTGTTTGCGTAAATAATCAGGTCAAAATATCTGAAAGGTAAGGGTTGAAAAGTGCATATTTCTCAAAGTAGACAGAAATAAAACAGTGGAGGAGAAAGAAAATAAAGAAGGAAATAATGTGAAATATGTCATTAAATTAACCAACCTAACCAGATTAACTCCTTCTGTCTTTGTTTTATTTCTCATATTTTTTTTTTTACTTCTTTGTTTTCAGGAAAAAATAAGAAAAATATTAGGTTGGTGCAAAAAAAATATCGTTTTTTGACGTTAAAAAAAAATACGTCAAAAAACGATATTATTTTTGCACCAACCTAATAAATAGAGAAAGAGTTAAGCTGGTCAATTTAAATGACATATTTACTCATGGTTGGGGTATTTAATAGCAACAATAAATATTATAGGACAAAAAAATCACAATCACAATGATAGAATAGTAGACATTGATTCAGTTTATCTTCTTTTATGTGCCTTGTCCCTTCAGGACATAGTCGATCAAGGCCCTCCACATCTTCTCCCAAACCTTGTTCTATCATCCATTCATCAAGTATGTTACATGCTGCTTTCCTTCATTCCTCAATCTGTTCTGTGAGTCTAAGATTTTCCAAGCCCTCCTTCCTCATTATGTGCCCCAGAAATTTCAACTGCTTCTTCCTGATGTTAACTTCGTTTTTGCTCACATGTTCAATCTATGGCATCCTCAGCATCTTTCTGTAGAACCACATTTCTGTCTCTTCTTCATCTTTGAGGAAATTGTCCAGCATTTACTACCATACAGGAGGGCAGATATCATATAACAGTTTCATACTCTTTTCTTTATTTCTAACAAAATTTTTCTGTCTCTTAATACTCTGCTTAGCTTTTGGAATGCAACTTTGTCTATCCCAATATGTCTTCAGATCTCAGGTCACACTATCCATCCTCTGTTAGAACACATCCCAGATATTTCAATTTTTGCACTTGTCTGATTTGAGTAACTGTTTATAATTTTCATTTTGGGATCATCCTTTTACTGATAACCATGCATTCTGTTTTCTTGTAGTTTATACTTAGTCTTTTCTTCTTGCTTTCCTTCACTACTTTCTGTAGGAGCTTTTGTAATTTCCTTTCCATGTCTTATCAACACTGTGTCATTTGCATATCTTATGTTAAGATTAGGGCATAAATATCATTAGCAGAGGACCTCTCAATTGCTTCTTCATGCATGGCTGGTTTCTATGTGGTAGCATTCTTTTGTTCCATCCTCTCTTTGTCCCTTCTGCTTCTATAGCCCAGAAGTGTCAGATTTATATTCTTTTGATTAGGCTCAAGAATCTGGCACAAACATTGGTTTCAGTTAACATCAAAAGTCACTTTGTGTTAACTTTTTTTGATTGGACAAATTATTTTATTTACCAGCAATCCTTTATTTTTCATTTTTTTTTTTTATAATGGAAGTTATGAGTGGAGCCTTCAATTTTTTTACAATTTTTCAGTCGCAAATAAGCAGGTTTCAGCTGTATTCAGTTTTTCTTCTTCCTCTTTTTATTTGAGGGTTGCCTTCTTGTTAGTTGAGAGAGAAGTATAGAAAGTGAAGTTTAGGGAAAGAGAAAGAAAGAGAAGGGTTTTAAAGGAAAGTGCAAATGCCTTATTTTAATTTTAATTATTTTTATTTATAAATTTTTATCAGGACTCACTACAAGTTAAACAAACTTGAAAAAAAATGTACCAAGTGCATTGAACCGTACAGTAAGTACATAGAATATCGAGCATGTTTCTTGACATAAGGTAATTCTTCTTGGTCAGCACTAGTATTTTTCTGCAACCTCACAAATCAATACAAGCAAGAAGCAAAAGATTTGTCGAATCACTTGGGCATATATAACTATCATACAAGTGAAATCAGCCATGACAAGCTAAGGATTAATAATATTTACTAAGTGAGTACCTGTATATTTTCTTTTCTACTTACCTTCAAATTAGCCTCCAGCATGGCGAATCGTGCTGTTAGTTGTGATGTACAGTTGACGGCTCTAGCCTCTCCTGTCAGTTTCTGTAGTGCATGCGCCTCGTCCATTAGGGAATCCATTTCTGATTGTTTTGACTTTGTTTCCTGACATAGATTCTGAAAGGATGATTCAGCAAAATAAAATTAATTTAAACATTATTTATAATTATTTTTATAAAATAAACATCCAAGACTAAAGTTTGTGTACATATGTTATCACAGTTTTCATCATAAAAACTTGAGAGGGGATTAGAAAGAGGGTGAGAAAGCGGGGGATTAGAAAGAGGGTGAGAAAGCGGGGGATTAGAAAGAGGGTGAGAAAGCGGGGGATTAGAAAGAGGGTGAGAAAGCGGGGGATTAGAAAGAGGGTGAGAAAGCGGGGGATTAGAAAGAGGGTGAGAAAGCGGGGGATTAGAAAGAGGGTGAGAAAGCGGGGGATTAGAAAGAGGGTGAGAAAGCGGGGGATTAGAAAGAGGGTGAGAAAGCGGGGGATTAGAAAGAGGGTGAGAAAGCGGGGGATTAGAAAGAGGGTGAGAAAGCGGGGGATTAGAAAGAGGGTGAGAAAGCGGGGGATTAGAAAGAGGGTGGGAAAGCGGGGGAATAGAAAGAGGGTGGGAAAGCGGGGGAATAGAAAGAGGGTGGGAAAGCGGGGAATAGAAAGAGGGTGGGAAAGCGGGGAATAGAAAGAGGGTGGGAAAGCGGGGGATTAGAAAGCGGGGGATTAGAAAGCGGGGGATTAGAAAGAGGGTGAGAAAGCGGGGGATTAGAAAGAGGGTGGGAAAGCGGGGAATAGAAAGAGGGTGGGAAAGCGGGGAATAGAAAGAGGGTGGGAAAGCGGGGAATAGAAAGAGGGTGGGAAAGCGGGGAATAGAAAGAGGGTGGGAAAGCGGGGAATAGGGAAAGGAGAAAAAGTGGAAAATAGGGAAAGGAGAAAAAGTGGAAAATAGGGAAAGGAGAAAAAGTGGAAAATAGGGAAAGGAGAAAAAGTGGAAAATAGGGAAAGGAGAAAAAGTGGAAAATAGGGAAAGGAGAAAAAGTGGAAAATAGGGAAAGGAGAAAAAGTGGAAAATAGGGAAAGGAGAAAAAGTGGAAAATAGGGAAAGGAGAAAAAGTGGAAAATAGGGAAAGGAGAAAAAGTGGAAAATAGGGAAAGGAGAAAAAGTGGAAAATAGGGAAAGGAGAAAAGTGGAAAATAGGGAAAGGAGAAAAAGTGGAAAATAGGGAAAGGAGAAAAAGTGGAAAATAGGGAAAGGAGAAAAAGTGGAAAATAGGGAAAGGAGAAAAAGTGGAAAATAGGGAAAGGAGAAAAAGTGGAAAATAGGGAAAGGAGAAAAAGTGGAGAATAGAGGGGAGAAGATGAGGGGCAAGAAAGAGACAGAGTGTGGGAGGCAGGAGAGATACCACTCTCTTTTAGGGTAACAAAAGAAAAAAAAAGAAAAAAATGTAATTCAATTGTCTGGAAAAGGTTTTGTGTATCAGTGTTTACGAGTACTACTTTGCAATTATTATTCCACTTCTCATCTATAAAATTAGCATACCACAAACGTATTGATAGTGCTGCCTTATTGGTTTAAGCATCATTCATGAAAGATGAGCTCCAAGTTCTGTCCATAGCTACTTCTTTATTCTGATTCCCCAGTTTAAACTCCCAAAAACTGATTTGCTAAAATTTTAAGGTTTAAAAAAAGTAGAAAAAAATAGATGGTGGAAAACTGATTGTAATATTTGTAATTTATGTCAGAATTTCTTATATGAGGAATCATCATTATTATATGCCTTTCTACTCATTCCAGCATCCTCATCTTGATTGTAACATTCACAATATTTCAATCATTGTACAGCCCATATCTAGCTTCCTTCAAATGTGTCATCATACAAGGTAACATCACCAAACTTTTGAAATGAACCCACAGGAATTAATTGTTCCCATGCTGCTTTTCATGTGTAAAAGATATATCAGTTAATTCTTACTTGTCTATTTACCTTTGTGTTGCATCATCTGTTTCTTCCACTGTACTAAAATATATGACCTTTCCACACAACCTAACCCAGGGATTGAATCCATGAGTGCCAGGAAACCAGATATGCTTTTACCAATGAGTTGATCCATGAGGCAATATAAATTGACTTAATTGCACAGATGTTACGGAACATCCTTTTATCTCCATACATGATCAGCTATATCAACGTCTGACTCTGGATTCCAGCATGTTCCTCCAACCTTATTTTTAGAGGCTGAATAGTCTTTCTCCTTGCTACAACTTCATGGGATGGAATAAACACATTTCTTTGTCACATTCTCTTCTGAGGAGGGTTTCTTTGAGAGAGATCCATGGCGGATTGAACTCCTTTTGAATATTGTCCTGATGTATGGACTGCAAATTCTATGAATCTTTCCTAATATACTCTTTATGTAGACAGACCATGGCAGATTTTTATTGTCATCTTTGATCCGTCTGTCTTTGCTCATGGTGGTTAATGTGTTGCTTTCAGAGTAGTTTTTTTCTTTAACATAAAAAGGTGTTTCTGATGCTGATCATCTCCCATTGGCATGTGTTCAAGTTCATTATTTATGAAGGATGGAAAATAAAATGAGAACAATCTCTTGTCATAGATTGAATAAAGTGAAATTGGCAGCTGATCTCAAAAATGATCTACACTTTGTTGTTAACTGGAGCAATGAATGTTCAGTTATTTTTAACACCTCCAAAACAAAACAGCTCTCTATTTTATCACCACTTTCTGCTTTCCATCAGTATGGCTGATGCTAACCATCAGCCATGCTAATGAAAGGCAGAAAGGGGTCTCTCAGATGATGAATAGAGCAGAGTGACTCATTGCACCTTCTCAGAAAGGTTAACATTTTCGGCTGACATGATGTGAAAAAACTATATTGAATCCATTGCTAGGTCTGCTAAGAAAGTTGGTTCACTGTCGTGCTAAAAAGATTTTTCTCTACAGAATCTATCTTACATATCTGTAAGTCTACCATTAGTCCATACTTTGAATATTGCTGCCACATATGTTTGGTGACTCTGCTATACAGAGATTCTTGATAAAATCCAAAGAATCAGCAGTATCATTGTTTCTGGCCTGGCATCTCGACTTCAGTTACTTTTCCATTGCTGTAAAGTTGCTTCCCTGTGCGTTTCATGGCAATTGTTCAGATGAGCTCTTCACTATGGGACCTACACTTTATGTTTGTTTGTTTGGGTTTTATGGTATATCAACCACTGTGGGTTATTTAATGCCAAATCCAGTTTATATGAATTTTAAATGCCTATTTTGTATAGAACATGTTTCAAAAACACATAGCTGGCAACATTGTTGTTTCAAAAACACATAGCTGGCAACATTATTTTTTCCAAAAAACGTATAGCTGGCAACATTATCGTTTCAAAAACGCATAGATGGCAACATTGTTTCAAAAATGCATAGCTGGCAAAATTATTGCTTCCAAAAAACGTATAGCTGACAACATTATTGTTTCAAAAATGCATGCCTGGCAACATTATTGTTTCAAAAACGTATAGCTGGCAACATTATTTTTTCCAAAAAACGTATAGCTGGCAACATTATTTTTTCCAAAAAACGTATAGCTGGCAACATTATTGTTTCAAAAATGTATAGCTGGCAACATTATTTTTTCGAAAATATTATCTGAAGTCTTGTTGTTGGACGTAGTTTATCGTCATACCCAGGATGCGGATGTATACACTTTATGAATTTAAGCACAGTACTAGATTAGCAACAAGGTATCATCAATTTAAAGTTCAATTGACTACATGTAACTAAGTTTTATGCTAAAAGTTCCTTTTCTCATACTTCTCACTTGTTAAACATTCTTCTAGTTCCTATCTTTCCAGTTGTTATATATACCGTCTTCCTGATTACTCTTCTATTGCTCTTGCTCCTAAATCACGTTTCTGTTTTCTAATTCTATCACACCCGGTATCTTAGTGGCTTTACTACATTGCAGGAGGTGAATTTGATTGAAAAAAATTCCATAACTTCAAACAAATAATAGCTTTTTCATTGCAAAAAATATAAACTAGGATATTATTCAATAAATATGTCTCGATTTTTAGGTGTATTTTTTTTTTTTTCCATCATATAATTTTTGCATCAAAGATCAGGTCAGTTTCTAGTTATTCATCTCATCTGGTTATAATAACTTTCAATGTAATTCTAAACCAAAATGATCAAACATTATCACATAAAATGAAAATGTATTAAAAGAAAAAAAAAAATTCTGTTAAGGGTGATTTACTTTGACCTTTTCAAGTTTATCCCTCTGAAAAGAAAATTAATATGGAAAAATAAATATTTGTACTGGTGATTAGAATGCCAGACCAAAATTGAATATTTTACAAACAGCAACTCATAAATTACTAAGAAAATTATATTTTTTTTAATTTAATATTTTAGTTAAAAAAGAAAAATACAAATTCAATTTAAGAGAATTTTATAAAAAAAACAAAAAAAAACTATAAAGAGTAATTTTCACTATTTACATTGTTTGTACTGTTGTCCTCATCTTTGTTGTTACATTCACAATGTTTTGGTTGGTTGTATGCTCCAAACTTCTTCAGGTAATTGGAATTTCAAACCAAACCCTTTATTTCATATAATGGGGGAAATAACTGAAACTGAAATATCCAGAAGAGGCATGGCACATGGAACTAGAACAATCTACCCGGTAGATGTAATAAAGATTTCCGTTCGAAATTCCAATCACCTGAAGAAGGCTAAAGTGTACAATGGCTGAAACGTCATAAAGATGGCAACAAAGATGAGGACAACAGTCTGAATAATGTAGTTACAATACCTCATCTCAGAAATATAGACACTAATTTTCTTCAAAAAAAAAAAAAAAAAAAAAAAAAAAAAAAAAAAAATTCTGATAAAATATTTTCAACAAAAGTTTGATATAGGATATTTCTTTTTAAGAAGAATTTAATGAATGATAGATTTAATGGTAAATTAGGAACAATCATGCATCAATATATTCAATGTACTCAATACAACAAAAAAAGCAGTAAATAGTAGAATTTACATGCAGGAAAATCACAACAACAAAACATTCATATAATAGACAATTCAAATATTATAAAATTTCAGTTTTGTCAAATAAAAAGAATAACATATGTTTAAATAGAAACAAACTTCATGGTTATTTGAAGAAATCTCATTCATGCATGTGAGATAAGTATTGTTTGTTTTTAATGAGTTAATCTTGGAAGTGAGATGAATTAGCTTAAAAAGTGGTGAATGCAATGCAAAGTTAATATATCAGAAGCTGTCTTGGGATTTCCAGACTTTTTTTTTTTATCATAAGTCTTCCTCCCATAAATTCTTGGGTTTAAGAGAGATTAATGACTATCAGGAGTCAGTAATGACTGAGCAGAACAAAATCAGAGATTACTTTCTAGACTAATTTAAATACTTATTTAAATACAATTTAAAACATTTACAAAAATCACTTTCACTCCTCTTCCTATTTACTGTATTTTACTATAGACAGTAAATAATTCAGTTGACTATGTTTGTTTCTAAGATGATCACTATTATATATTTTTTTTTATTTTGTGCAACAAAGAATTTAAGAAGCTAGTGTAAACTCTAGATTTGGATATTTCTGCT
>OZ010589.1:55855869-55923369 GCA_963932145.1 Acanthosepion lycidas
TTCTCTCCAAATATGAAAATTTTAATAATGAAACAAATTATGCAGCAATGATTTTGATTAATGCACTAGAATAAGTAACCAAATAATCATTTTAAGTTCTTTAAATATCAGTGCCTTTTAATAAATGGCAAAAAAAGTCATTTCATTCAGCATCTACTGTCACTATATTTGTAGTTATAATAATGTTTAATAAATCCTATCCATGTTATACTTGATAGCATTATTTTTTTTTTTTTTTTTTACAGCTTATCCACCTTTTGAAGGTTATTTAAAAGCCTGCAAATATTTTTGCATTGTAAGAATTTTTGGGAGATAATATGATTTACTAATATTTAACTGAGGTGGAGAAGAGGTGGATTCATGCCTTTCCCAAGGATATATACATGTAAGTGAATATAATGAACATTACTGCAATTAGAACTTGGCTCTCCGATTTCCAATTCCAGACCATTATCCATTACACCACCTGCACATCCAAGTTTATGGCACCTGGTATTCCCAAGCAGTCACCCACCTAGGTAACAACCATTGTTTAACTTCGGTGATGAGACAAGAAGCTGTTTCAACATAGTATGACTTTAAGCTCTATGATATAAGTTGATATAAAAAGCAGGTTATTGTATGTGATAATTTACAAGATCTGCTTTTCAATCCAAATATTTAAATTTCATAAATTTGTTTTGAATTGAATGAAAAGAGAAATATAGATAATGTTCCAATAACATTTATAAATACTCTTTGTAGAAATGAAGTTGGTGGGAGATATACAACTGCAGATCTCATGTAGATGTTAATTGTAAAATCAACTGTTTCAATATAGAAAACATTTGGCATTCATTGACCAAATAGTAAGCATTGCTGTTGAGTTAAACTTACAAAAATCCTCTTAAAACAATTTTTCAAGAAATTAAACTTAAAGTCTATTGTTATTGTATGCCATAAAATATGTTGCCTTTGTGCTTGTGTATAGTGAAATACAAAAGTATTGGACACAGGATATTTATAATTTCTATTATTGTTACAAACTTAAACCTTAAGTAGAATACAGCAAATACTATGAATAGCAGTGTGATAAAACTGATGTTAATTTTTCTAAGATTAACTAAAATTATTCCAGTTTTGACAACCATCATATCAAAAAATGGATATGACATTAAATTCTGAACAATATGTGTGCTCATAAGCACTCCTATACCAAAAAGGTTTTGAAAAACCAATAACATTTTTGCTCTTATATATAAATAAATGGACATGATTTGGTTATGTCCAACAAGCTTCACCATGCATTAGGGTTCCTGGTCACAGAAGTTGAGGTAGACCTAGAAAGATGTGGAGGGACTGCATTAGGTGAGTGTGTGGGAATGCAGCCTTGTCCACATTAGCCAAGAATCAAAGCCCTGGATCTTGCTTGCTTTGCTATATAAATACTTGTCACAAAATGAAATTCTTACATTTGCTTTGATAAAGTCTCTCAGAGTACAAAATGTGTTAGCCAAGATAAGTTTTCCTTTTGTCTTTATTCATTTTTGTTTTCCTTTACAGATATACTTTTATTTTTACACACACACACAAGGAAGTGGTGAAAAATTCTCAACTAAAGTCACTTTCTAAAATCTGAACAAATGGTCAAATATCAGAGTTTATTTTGGAAGGACTTCTTAGACAGGTAGGGAATCTTCAACAACCCCTACCTTTTCTGTGTGTGTGGAAATTTTTCTATAGCTATAGAAGGGTGCTCAATATTAAAGTCAGAACATTTGTAGATACAGGCAATATAGATGCTCTGAGGATCACTTGAAGCATGATTAACAGGTTCATTTTTTTTACAGCTTATCAACCCTTTGTAGGTTATTTAAAGCTGAAACATGTTTTGTATTGTAAGAGGTCACTTACACTACTTAGCGTTTCCAAATGGTCTCCCATCTAAGTACTTACTGACTGGGCTCAGCACTGCTTAACTTCTGTGATCAAATGACAACCAGCATTTTTTATGTGATTTGACCGTAAGCTTTGAAGCAGCAAATTCACCAACACCATGCAGTGTTGATTTCTATGTATAATTAGTTAAATAATTTCTAAATGTCATAGAATGATTAATTTGTACTTTTCTTACTAAGATAAGTAATTCTTGAATAATCATATTTATGTATGAAAAATAATTTCTAATTAGTTAATTAAAAACAAACCTGAAATGAGACAAGGATGATGAGAAGAGAAAAAATGGCAGAGGAAAAAAAAAGGTTTTTTTTCATCTAAGTAGGAAGAATCTTGGCCAATATTTTTAAATTTAGGAATATCAAAGAGTTCAAATCTATAGATTTGTTTGTCAGAAGTGCTTAAAACTCTGGGGTTATTTTAAGATGTTTTATTAAACCATGCAATGTTGAAATGTATCATCCAAAAATGTGTTCTGGGTTAATGAGAAAAAACAAAACTTTTGTTAACTGCAGCTGGAATGAATGAAATGAACTGGAGTACTAAAAGAAAAAGCCAAACTCTCAAAATTGATGAGAAAATGTAGCCAAATATTACTGGATAAATAACATGGTATGATATCAAGTTGGACAGAAATATAAATCTTGTCATTCCTACAATTTCCAATGATGAAAAAATTGATCAGTAATGATTCTGTTTAGCTAAATTATTTCTTTGTTAATTAAATTTTTTTCCAATGTAGTTTGTCTTGCTCTTTATGAAAATAATGGCTTCTTTTTTTTCCTTTTTTTTTTTTTTTTTTTGAGAACTGCTAATTAAAACAAAAGAAATTTTAAAGTGAGTGGAGTGGCTCAATTTACAATATATGTAAAATCTAAAAAAAAAAAAAAAAAATGTAAAAAAGGATCCTAACTTTGTGTCCAACATTATGACACTGTTATATTCAACTGCTAAACTGAACTGATTTTGCAACCACCTTTATAGAAAGCAAACATACAATCAGAAAGAGTGAGCTGAAAATTTAGGGATACATAACATAATGAGGATTAGGTCAAGTCATTACAAGTAACACTGGTACCATGTAATTCAGTACTTTCTGCTGCACAGTCAGGTCATTTGCTATGAAACCAATTCCCCAGCCAGGCTTTTCTAGTGAGAACACCCAGCAGAATTAAAAGTAAGGCATGTAAAAAGGTAGATGAACATTCTTGTAGGATCAATGAATATTGAGCACAGTGATGTATACTGGGTTCCATAGACATGTATGCAGCCAGTGCAGTGGTGACATGGTATTGCTGAATGGAGGGATTCCTAGGTTGAAATCAATGACCCATGTGGAGGGTACCCCTGATGGAATCAACAGCCATGTGTCCATGACCAAAATGATCAGCTACAGTTTGACATGGAGAGAGATATATACCACCAGTTCTACTTGTCTAAGTCAGGTTACACATGAATGAATATCTCTGCAGCATGGGACTGAAGATAATGAGGATAAATAAAGAAAGAGGGCCTGGAGAATTTAACACTCACAGGACATATTGAAGGCAAGTGTAAAACAGTAAGTGGCCTATTTAAGTTATTGCCTCCTCTATTTTCTCTTTCTTTATTATGATGGATACTTTCTTTCTGTTATATCCTTTTCTTCCATCTTTCCTTGCCATCAAAATGGAATGGTCCATTATTTATCTGAGGCAATGACAGAGCATAAGGCACATACTAACTAATAGAAGAACAAAAGAGTCCTTTTACTATTTTACTAATAGCTGTCTTTCTTCTTCAGGAACAGTATCTAGAAATGTTATAACAACAAAGATGAGGGAATAGTTGACTTGTAAATAGTGTAAGTAATGATAATTCCTCATCCCAGAAATTCAGACAGAAAGCATCTCTGATATATCTTCTTCCGTCTTTCCTTGAAATCAAAATGGAATGGTCTATTAATTATCAGAGGGAACGGCAGGATGTAGGCAAAAGAACAAGCAGAATTATAATACAATTTTTAAGTAAAAAGGAAAACTTAGCAAAATGGTTTGTCTTATCAATTATGTCATTATAAATTATATATATATATATATATATATATATATATATAAACTAGTTTACCAGAACCATCAAGAAATGGTTGCAGTATTTAAGTCATTTTCCAGCTGCATTGTTTATATTTTCCACTTGAAGAATCTAGTATTTTAGTTTTAAAATTTACTTTTGTCTGAATTTTGAGTAATTAAGTAAAAATTAAATCTCTAAAGCTAACATGAAATAAAAAGCAATATATTACTAATATAATCATATCTACTTATTAATGAGTTAAGTTGTTGTTAAGGTAACTAACACAAGGCATGATTTACTTATTAACATCAAGCAATGCTTCCTGTTACTATAACAATGGAAGTCAGTAAGTAGCAGAGAATCAGGTTCCATGACCAATAAATATATAAAGTCACATTGTGCTTTTTTTTTATGATGGGGGATTTTTAAAAAAAATGTTAAATAGAAAAAGAAAAACCAATAAATTTTTTTAATAAGAAAAAGCTGAATAATAACAATTAAAAAAAAAAAAAAGAAAACAAACAAGAAAAAGAAAATAAGGTATTTCCCTGTCAGCCTGTAATCCTTGGTAAGTTTCTTCAGTGGCCTTTGAACATTATCTATCAATGCATGTATTGGCTTTTGATAAAATAAAAAAGATAATATACATATTTCATATCTTGCTTTCATTAAATAGGAATAAGCTTATGGTCTCTTGCAACTGTTAGAGACTGCATAACCTGATCTGAAATGAGTGCTCAACTGGTCAGAACTTTGATCACCTGAAATGAGTGCTCAACTGGTCAGAACTTTGATCACCTGAAATGAGTGCTCAACTGGTCAGAACTTTGATCACCTGAAATGAGTGCTCAACTGGTCAGAACTTTGATCACCTGAAATGAGTGCTCAACTGGTCAGAACTTTGATCACCTGAAATGAGTGCTCAACTGGTCAGAACTTTGATCACCTGAAATGAGTGCTCAACTGGTCAGAACTTTGATCACCTGAAATGAGTGGTTTAAACTCTATGGGTATAGGGCTTTCATACCAGACCAAAAAATATGCTTCAACATTTAGTATGGTTAAAGAATAGATGGATAAAGATGTTTCACTATTCCCAGATTCTTTATTAAGACAGGCCACCACATAGTAATGGCAAGTCACTGATTAATCTGATGGGATCCGTCCATTCTATCCCCCCTCTCACTTCCTTCAAGAAACAAAGCTATGACTACTACTGTCTCTCATGAAATATAGCAAGTAAAAAGTTGAAGCCTGGAAGCCAGAGACAACACAAAATGCAGCACTACAAAAAGCAGCAACTAAAATAGAAAATAAAGCAGAGGGAAAAAAAAAAAAAAATCTTTTCCAAACAAAAATCTATTATTCTGAAAAGTACACAAAAGTTACTGCTATTGACATGGTAATGGTAATAGTAGCCAATGTCCTTATAAAGAAACATTCAGCATTCATTAACTGAACAACCAGTGCTACTTTCAGTTGAAATTTATAAAATCTTTATCTTAAAACAATTTTTCTCAAGTCCAGGAACTGTTATTGCTCTTTCCACTATTGATGGTTGACCTTCCTGACCTTTTGTTTGATGTAATGTGAGATGTCAACATCTTGATTTTTATTTGAATATATCAATGGACATCTTTATAAATGTCTGTCAAAGTATGTTAATCTTGTAATCTACCGAGACTGAACTCAATCTTTGTAGAATGCCCAAGAAAAATGTTGAAAGCTTGACCTACCTCATAGGTTGAGGTTTTTGGAAGAGATGTGTGAGTGCCACATGTTGTAAAGTGGGAAGAGAGTTCAGTCACCAGTGGACCTGGGAAACTAACAGTTCTCATTCAGAACATAATTACCACATGGTTCACATCTTTGAGCAAAGTGGAGAGAAGAGAGTGAGGCAGGAAATATTTGTCTTTTTTATAGGCTTCAATGACACCACTTAACAGCGTTTGATGACATCAAGTGGGGTAAACATATTTCTAGTTCCTTTACTCTTAGTATGATGGAGAAAATGTATTTCTTTTTAGTACTCATTACTGCTTTATTTATTAGTTTTATTTCATTTTCTCAACAAATGTTCAAATGAGCTCTACCCTTTAGTTCCACCAGTTCAGACCTTTATAACTAGGACTTGCAATTCTACGTCCATCAACCCGAATCACATTTCATTCTTATTCCACTTGCAAGAAGGAAGTTCCACCCAAGCAGTTTTTCCCCTGAGAATAATCTACCATGTGGATGCTTCCCTGAAAACAACAATCTTAATCTCTTCAAGACAAAGGTGAATCACTATCCATCCTCCATAGTCTTCACTTCTCGCTTCCCCCTTTTTCATTCATATCACACACCTCATTCAATAAACCAGTAACTCCTCTACCATGAGTGACTCTTGAGCCTTGTATTGCGTGAACTTTAGTAAGAAGAAAAAAAAAAAAAACATTAAAAATTAAATTATATTTTAAGAAATATCTTAGAAGGCCACTGGCAAATTACTACTGGTTACTGACTGACAGGTAAATACTATTAGGTTGGTGCAAAAATAATGTCGTTTTCTCACATAGTAACATATGTGAGAAAACGACATTATTTTTGCACCAAACTAATAAAATCATTTCTTTAAAAAATACATACAAATACAAGCAAAACAAACATGAAACAAAAAGAAAACAAAATATATTATGTTGGTGCAAAAATAATGATGTAATAATGTCGTTTTTTGACATATTTTTTAACGTCAAAAGACGACATTATTACGTCATTATTTTTGCACCAACCTAATATCAAAACATTGCAAATGGATTATAAATAATAACACAGAGAAATAAAGACAGAAGACATTCTTAAAAAAACAAAAACAAAAAACAATTTTTTTTTTTTAAAAAAAAGGACAAAATTATTTTTTTTTTTTAAATAAACAACAAAAACAAATTTAAAAAAAGAGAACGATAAACAAATTTTAAAAAAAGGACAAGAAACAAAATGTTTACAAAATACAATGTACACTATAAAGAAATTAATAGTTAACATTAACGAATATAAAAGTAAAATCTCTTTATAGTTTTCAGTATTAATAAAAAATAATACTACTTAAGGTTATTGTTGATATGTTAAATGAAAACAATTTCTAATTATTCAATATATAACTATTACGTTTATGATTTATCAATTAATTTGCTTCATTAGTGTTAAATATTTAAAATGATATATAAATATGGATGAATATATAAATATCAGATGAATGTTATTTATTTTCTAAATATTACTTTGCAAATATGTATATGCTCTCTGCTGACACATTATATAACAGAGATATAGTAACTATTTAAGTTATGAAACAATGTTCACCTCAAAATTGCTAACACAGTTATAAACACAGACAAGTAAACAATATGAACAAGAAAACACTGAATTTTATTCATTTTAAGTAAAATAACTGAGTATTTACAAAGAAAAATTTCAAAATATTTGGATAATTTATCTAAACATTTTTTTATGGACAAATCACCTGACCATCTTTATCTGGTCTCCCATTGGTTAATAAACTCATTCCTGCCATCCTATATGATTGCAAACCAATGGGAGACCAAATAAAAATGGTCAGATTATTTTATATAGAATGACCCTATTCTTTCTTAAATGCTCCCAATATAAAACAGAAAGTGAAATTTATTGTGAAAATTTAGGTACTGCTTATTTAAATAACTTTAAATTAGTATATCAATGTCCATAGCCTAATGATGAAAAACATTTTACACAAATATTTTTGTAACTATCTCCTTAACCCAATGCTTCTTTATTAATTACAGATTAGACATTGTATGGGGAACATTTAGAATCAAAATTTACCCAATAACTATATCAAGCTCCAGACTAGACAGTCCACCCTTATTCGAATAGTTATAAATTATTATTTCTTATTAAAGCAATATTTAAAGAAAGATTCTGTTCCTGTTTTATACATTGATTTTTCTGGGGTTTACAAGCAAAGAGTAAAAATAAAATAGCAGAACAAAGCATAAAACTAAAGCTGCAGAGATAGCAAAGCCAAATTCATCCAAGAAAGTGGATAGTTTAAGTGTATACATTTCTACTAAGCATTTGGGAGCAGCACATGATATATCAGGATAAAATTCTGTATTCTGATCTTTTTTCTTTAACTCTGACAGTGAAATAACTATTCAAGACAAGTCATATTTAGTGATGAAAGCAATGATTGTACTAGAGCAGCTGATGAGATATGAAAAATTTCTTTATCCATGGTTAAGAAATGGATTGCAATTCAAGACAATTCACAGGTGGTGATAAAGACAATGAAACCAATGGTTTTCTGCGAAGGCCTGATATTTTGCCATTGATAGTATGTAAAAAAAAAAAAAACTTAGAGAGGGTTGTGATATTTTTTACTTATGTTGAAAATAGATAAAACAAATCTCCCCCAGATCAAGGTCAAAAAGAACAAAACATGAAAAAAATTTCCCAATCTCAAATGAATAAAAACATCAACATTTCAATATTTTTTGTTGAATTGTATTTTTACTATTTATTTTTTTTTAACTATTTATTTTCACAGAGACAATTGATAAATTCTACATCATATTTCAAATGCTTAACATCTGATTCCTCCCCATAAATACACATTGCAACTGATTCCTCCCCATAAATACACATTGCAACTGATTCCTCCCCATAAATACACATTGCAACTGATTCCTCCCCATAAATACACATTGCAACTGATTCCTCCCCATAAATACACATTGCAACTGATTCCTCCCCATAAATACACATTGCAACTGATTCCTCCCCATAAATACACTGCGCAACTGATTCCTCCCCATAAATACACTGCGCAACTGATTCCTCCCCATAAATACACTGCGCAACTGATTCCTCCCCATAAATACACTGCGCAACTGATTCCTCCCCATAAATACACTGCGCAACTGATTCCTCCCCATAAATACACTGCGCAACTGATTCCTCCCCATAAATACACTGCGCAACTGATTCCTCCCCATAAATACACTGCGCAACTGATTCCTCCCCATAAATACACTGCGCAACTGATTCCTCCCCATAAATACACTGCGCAACTGATTCCTCCCCATAAATACACTGCGCAACTGATTCCTCCCCATAAATACACAGTGCAACTGATTCCTCCCCATTAAAACACATTAAACATTGCAACTGATCTCCCGCCACACATAGAAACACAGTGCTGCTGATACCCCACCCCAGAAATATATTGTAATTATTCATGGGGGGGGGGGAATATATAGTTTGTCAACAGAACATTGTTATAATTCATCTATCTCCATATTTACTTTTACTAAACTATTTTTTTTTTTTTTTACTACCCACTTATTTGTGTTTGCATACTTTTCAATTAGTCATTTTACATTGTTAAATTGTTAATGATTTTACTATAGAAGTGACCTGCAAATAATTTTATGATAGAAACCCATTGTAAGTCATGGGAAAAATTGATTTTAAGCAGAATAGAATAATGCTGGCATTACTGAGTGAGTCAACTATTATATAAATTGTTTTTTTTTCAAAATTGGGGTCATGCTATAACTTTTAAAATTAGATACTTAAATATTTAAGAGCTATATCATATTTAAGTACATTGAATAGAAAAAAAAATTAAAAATAATGAATTCAACTTAGTAATTTAATAAAATATACAAACTCCAAAGAAAAAATAAATAACTCACTGCTTGCACAAACGTACCTTGTAAATCCTAAACTGTTCCTCTTTTGCAGATTTAGTTGATACAAGTTTAAAATCCTTGCTTCTTTTCTCCATTTCTCGCAACCATGCTTGTTGCTTCTCAAACTGTTCTTCATATTTGTCCCAGTGGGCCAAGCCTTGTTCCAGATTCTGTTTGTGGGTAGTCAGTTTGATCTTGAAATCATCCCAGTCCAGGTATAATATGTCTAGTTCTTGCTTCATTGCTTGTTGACCATGGCTTGCTGTTGTTCGTAATGCCACTTCACAAGAAGATTTACACTTATCCAGAGTAGATTCAAATTCTTGAAAAGTATTTCGTATTTCCTGTGAAGTGAATTTATAATAAAATAAAATTTATTACTATATATTATGCAACAGTAAATAAACTAATCCACTAACTACTTATATTTCTCCTTCCACTTTTTGACAAATTCATTCCCTGGCCTTCTTCAGGTGAACAATCTATAGAGAAAGTAAGGAATCTTTTTCTCTCACTTTTTTGTGATAAGATAATGCAAATCTGAAAATAGTGACCAATTAAAAAAAATTGTTCCAAATATACCAATTAAACCAATCTATTAGTCCAAACTTGAAGATTGTAAAATAGATTGGTTAAAACATATGAACAGCAAAAAAGAATGCCATAAGTAGTTGGAACAATAACTCAAATTTGCACAAGCTATCAATAAAAAAGAATTTTAATGACACAAGTCTTAATGTTTAGGTAAAGTTCTTACCTTGAAGTCTAATGTCTCCCATTTTATTTATTTACAACATAGTAGTAAGAGTACGCTCAAATTTGATTATAGTTTGTAAGATCAAGCATTTTCTTAATTTTTTTGTTACCAATTTCTTCATAATTGTGACAAAAAGCAACAACAAATATAATAAAGAAATCAATTGTTTTTTTTTTAAATTATTTAGCTTGTTTTATAAATTTCTACTTTCATTAATTATAAATACAATTTCTTTTAAACAGTTCAGAAACTGAATCAAAGTCATTAAAACTATTTTAAAAGTGTAAATATTTTTCAAATTATCCTCAGAAAAAAAGTGTAAATATTTTTCAAATTATCCTCAGAAAAAAAGTGTAAATATTTTTCAAATTATCCTCAGAAAAAAAGTGTAAATATTTTTCAAATTATCCTCAGAAAAAAAGTGTAAATATTTTTCAAATTATCCTCAGAAAAAAAGTGTAAATATTTTTCAAATTATCCTCAGAAAAAAAGTGTAAATATTTTTCAAATTATCCTCAGAAAAAAAGTATAAATATTTTTTAAATTATAAGAAAATTATTCATAGGACAAAATTAAATAGAAAATAATAGGAACTGGATTCCTGAAATAAAAAAAATAATAAAAATCTCAAACTACTGTGTCATAAGAAGATAGAGCAGATTGATTCATTTTCTACAGCTTATCAACCTTTTGCAGGTTATTTAAACCCAGAAAATATTTTTAGATTGTAAGATTTTTTTTCTTTTGGAGATAATGGTTTAGTGATACAAGTCTTACTAATTAACCCATAGCTAAGGAGAGAAGAAGTGGATTCATTCCTTTCCCAAGAGTATTTGCATGTAAGTGAATATAATGAACCCAATAGAAATTGGAACTCAGTTCTCCAATTAACAATTCTGAGCTGCTATTTACTAAATCACCTGTACATCCAAGCTTACAGCACCTGATATTCCCAAGTGGTCACCCATCTAGATACTGACCAGGCTCAACATTGGTTCCTGTACAATCACCAAAACAATGTTTCAACATGATATGGCCATAAGCCCATAAGAAGGTAGAGAGAAATGTAATATTTTGTTACTCACAAGACACTGCGTGGTTTTATAAAAAAGAAAATGTTAGAAAAGTATTTATGATTGTTATAAAGTATAAAAAGTCATGGAAATATTTTTATGACAGAGAAAGCATTGTATCTGAAAATTATTGGTGCTTTAAAAGCTTGTAAAATTTAGCAGACATGTGTAAACTATAAAGTTTTTTTTATGAAAACAGAAATGAACACTGAGAATAACTAAAAACAACAGCATTTGCCTCTCTAGCATTTTTGGGTGTCATTGTAGCATACCTACAGACGATAAAGGTAAGTCCCTATTCCCATAAATACAGTAGTAAATACTCTATGTTGGTCTGCAGTTGGAAATTCTTTGTGGAATTCACTTGACTCACTTCTAGCAGTTGACTACTTCTATGTGCTGCTGGTAAATCTTATACGTGTTGTTCTTGTCCTAAGTATTATCGTTCATTACCAACCTTTGATTATTCTATTCAGTGACCTTCCCTAAGTTACAACAAGTGCATAAAGAAGAAATTATTAAGATTTATTCCAATGAATTTGACTTAATAAGAGAGAAATGATGAAAAGAACTATTTCTTTGTTTTATAAATCAGCATCCAAAATACTGCATTTTACTTATGAAAAGTAAAACTTTTGAATGTTCCAAGACCCCAAAAGTAAATTTTCATGAGGTTTTCACTGATATTGTTGCAATAATTGCAGAAAAGAATAATTGACATTCTGAAAAGACATGATAGATTAGGTCAAGTTCACAGGGTGTTTTCAGAGCTTCTAAAAGAACTATAAGATGGAAAAATGTACAAAGCTCAATGGTCAAGTATATCCCAAATATTTCATGTCAACCACAGCAAATGATGAACCTCAACTGTTGACACCAAAGAAGACAGACATAAGTTGTGTTTTTGTAGGTCTGAGAATGCTCAAAGTTTTTCCCATATAAATTAATGTTAGTTGCTTCTTGGCTTTATGGCATTTCAGATCAAAAAGAAAACCTTGACTAATGTAAGAAGTCTTATAAATGTGAAGTGGAACACCGACACGAATCTAGAATGATCATATTGAATCAATTTCTATATCTGTTACTAAGGAAAGTTCACTGTGCATGTGAGAGAATTATTTTTGTTAGAAATCATCTTACATATTTCTAAATCTATACACTGAATATTGCTGCCACATTTGATCTGGTTCTTCTGCTATATATCACAAGATAGTTGACAAAATCCAAAGAAAGGTCTGTAATGTTTTATCTTGATTTCAGTCATATTCCTATCATTGTGTCATGGCTTCTCTGTGTTTTTTTATAAATATTTTCATAGTGAGTTTTCCTCCATGGTACCATAACCACATAAATTTACATGTACTGGCAACTAGGTCTCATTATGTTACTGTTGAAATAGCAAGATGTAACTAAGTTCTATTCTAACAGTTTCTTTGCACTTCTTGCTTGTGGAACTCTCTTTCAGCTTCTTGCTTTCAGACACCTACAATTTTCAAAAGTTTAAATGCAATATCAATCAGCGTCTTTTGTCTTCCTGAATCCTGTTTTTATTAATGTCTTTTCCCCTCATTAATGTTTTATCTTCTTTCACTCTCAGTATTCCACTTTATCTCAGTGGCATCATCACCTTCCTTGCGAAGAAATAATTAAAAAAAAAAAACCCAAAAAACAAAAAGCAAGCCATAATTATCAGAGCAGTAGCAAGAAAGAATAATGTTTAGATTGACTCAAAAGATGATCATACCTCAATCCGTTCAAGTTTATTGTCCAATGACTGACGGTCTCCATGATTGTCAACACAAATGGCCATCTTTTCTTTAGCATGCTGCAACCAATCATTGGCAGCATGCAGGTTGCTGTTAAAGAACTGGTGCTCAGACACACATTCTTCACTTTTCAAGAGTTGACTCTGAAATTAAATGGTAAAATTAGCTGTTTCCCTGCAGAAAACATTCAAAATTCACTGATCGAACAATTAGCATTAATGTCAGTTGAAATTCATAAAATCTTTTTTTCCAAAAATAGACTTCAAAAGTCCAATAATGTTACAGCTTTTTCTAATACTGATGGGAGTTTACTTCCAATCTTTTTGCTTTTTGGTATTGTAGAAAATTAACAGCTTGATTGTACCATTATTTTCTCTTCTAGTTACATTTTTGTTGCTGCTGTTGGAAGTGTTCAATTGTAAAATTGTTCAGAATATTATGATAGGATAATGGGTTGGTTGGTTGTGTTATATGGCATATCAACCACTGTAGGATAATGGGGTTAAGTGTTGTGTAGAAAGACTGACTAATTTTCTCTACACATATTATTGAACCATAGACGTTCATCCACTATGAGTAGAACATCTGTTCATGGAACAGTGGCAAAAATGGATCAGAAAGGATAAGCATTTTTCAGTCATATGCTTTTCACACTGAACTACCATATTCTCATGTGATTAAACCCTTCTTCACTCAACCTTTTGTTTCCAGTGTTTTCCTGACAGTCTTACTAACCAGCAACTATGAGTGTCATACAAACTTTAAAAAATTAAGTATGCTAACCTAGATCATAATCTTTTCTCAATCCTCCATATACATGGCTTTGTATCAGACAAGCTTGTCATAGTAAATATTGTTTATTACACTGGCAAGATATGCATTTATGTCCTATTATAATAAGGCTATGAGATTTTGATATAAATTAAATAGAATCACTCATAAATCATTTGATATTCCAAGATGAAACAATGTCATTCTTTCATAAATTCAGATCAGTTTCATCATGATTCTTGTTTAAAAAGAAAGCTGAAATGAAAAATGTGTCTTTGACACTGACAGAGGAATGGTTATAAATGGAATGGCAGTGAATATATATATGGCCTGACGATTGAATTGTCAGCATCTTTTAAAGTAACTGAAACAAAGTATAGTGAAATCATATGATTGTATTTATTATAGTTATTTATAAACCTAGGCAAAACCAGGTACTTTTGTTAATATAGAGGAGAGGATGTTAAAAAGTTTTTAACCTGACCCATTTCCCAAAATCTGACCAAAGGAACATATCAGAATTTTACAGGAAAGTCTTTTCATTCAGTTTTTCACCACCCCTCATATATATATATATATATATATATATATATATATATATATGTATGTGTGTGTGTGTGTGTGTGAGCTTACTATAGTTATCTTCTCAATTTTATAGTCAAATAAAAATAAACCATAAGTTGAAATATAAAAGCATAAAATACTTCATGTGCAAAGTAATACATTTTCTCAAATGTAAAAGGGTTCAAATTATTTAATAAAATATTTATATATTTGAGGAGAATGGGTGATATATGATATAGCAATATGTCTATGACCTTACCTAGTTACAAGCTGAATTTTGATCTGCATAATGATCAATTAACAAAAAAACGAAAAACAAAAAAAAAAACACAGAAATCAATGTTGAGAAATCATTGCTGCATAAAAAAAGAACTTTTTTTTTCATCATTAAGCTATGGACTTGACAAACGTGTGTGTGTGCGCATGTGTGTTTGAGCTAAATTTCTTTATGCACTGTACTTGGCCAATCATATCTTGACAACTAGTCAGTGAAGTCCAGTTTCTACAGAGTAGTTTGGGGAGAGGCACCACAAAGAGAAGATGCTTTCCTGACACATGGGTAAAACACAGCTCCTTGCAACATCTGCTGGAGTTTTTGAGTAAACACAGATTTTGTAACATTCACTAGCTTTTCTTCAAAAGATCAGTGAGAAGTCATTTAACATATTTTAATGCTTTATTAGCATATCATTTACTTTTTCTTACTTATCTCTAGCCATTTTTATGTGAAATCTTTGGATAAAAATCTATACAGGCAGAAAATGCTACCAAAGGTTGCCCATATATATTTGGTACGCCACATACACATTATATATATATATATATATATATATATATATATATATGAATGAATGCACACATATACAATCATTTTTTTTTAACTTACTTTTGTTCCTTCTATCACTGTGAAAAATCTGCTCTCAAGGTCAGTAATAAAATTTTTGACTTCTGGGTTATTAGTCTCCTTGACAATGGCTCCAGCTTTTTCCAGTACATTATCAACTTTTCTTTGGTGGGCAGTAATATCCTCAAGCATCAGCTAAAAGTAAAAAGAAAAATAATTATATAATAGACACAAAGTTACAAACCATAAAGCTCCTCTCATATTCTTAGCTGAAGCAAACTTCATTTTGTAAAGGATCATAATTTTCAAAAATACCCTTTCTATATTTGGGTTCTGTACTAAATGGCAACTAAGACACCTTTATCATCACAGGGAATATTAAGAAAAGATTTAAAAGATTTGCTGGATAGAACATCAACTGTTACTGGAACTATATATATATATATATATACTCACACACACACAGACACACACACAAATAAAAACACACACACCTATGTTTGAACTGCAACTCATCAGGCACAAACTTGAAGTTTGTGCCTGATGAGTTGGTAGAACCACAAAACCTCAAGTTGCACTTCAAACATAGGTATGTTTATTTATTAATATATACTTCTTAGCTCTGTTCAACCACATTGAGCACTTAAGTTTACACCTTATTTTAAATTAAGTAAATATTTATTCACTTACATGTGTATGCATGCTAATGTACATATATACAATTGCTAATATCTAATTATTTGGTTTATATATATATATATATATATATATATATATGTGTGTATATATATATATATATATATATATATATATATATATATATATATATGTGTGTATATATATGTGTGTATATATATATATATATATATAAACCAAATAAAGGAACAAATCCTTCAAGAACCCTAATCGTGTAAATAACTAGTCCAAAATTATCAGACCTTTTTGCTAACACGGGGGCAGATTCTCCCCAGCAATGAAAGTTCCATTTCCTTTTTTATTTCTTGTATCATTAAGAAAGGACACAAGTATGTCTGAAAACTCCAATTTTAAAAATCTTTCTCATCAGGCTTCCATTTAGCCAAAAGGCCTACCAATATAAAATAATTATTAGTCTTATTATCAATATTATTATTTTTATTGTTTTTTCTCTCATTTTCTTTCACTGGCCAATTGTAACACACACACACACACACATATTATATATATATATATATATATATATATATATATATATATAGCACTTTTTTTAATTATTACTCTCAGTTTTAGGTCTATCACCTGTAGGAAAAAGCACGAGGGACAGTTTTTAATCACTGGGTCTGGAGTAAAATGAACATGTTGACAATTTTCAACTTATTTTAAACATACTACTTTTCTTCATTCAATGCTGTGTTTTTTTTTTGGTACACTTGGGAAATGCTGTCTAATTTAATTGCACATTGTACATTGATAAGATTAATAAATGCCAAATATTATCAAATACAATACCTTGAATGCTTGAACTTGATTCTTCTTTTCTTGTAATGTATTCTGGTTTTCTACACTGGCTCCCAACTGGGCTTCCAGGTGTGCAATCCATCCAAGGACTTCATCTTGACTATCAGTAAACACTGACCAATGTAAAAGGCTAGTATTAACATGTTGTTGGGCTCCAGTCACAAGAGCCATCAACTTGTCATAAGACTCTCGTGCAGCACGCATGTCCTGGCGGATTAATTCTCTACCCTTTCCAGCAGTGTCAGGGAACAGTTTCTCTCCATTTGCAATTAGAATCTCAAGTTTCTTCCCACCATGGTTGATTTCAGCAAAACTCATCTGTCAAAATACAAGTATACATAATTTGAAAAATAGTGTGAATACTCACTCAAAGACAGAAAAGGGTAGGCAGGTGGAGAGAGAGAGAAAGAGAGGGAAAGGCAAAAGACAAACAGGTGGGTAAAGAGAGAGAAAGGCAAAGAGATACAGAAATGTGAGATTTTCATGGAAAGTCATTTTCTCTTTCACCACACTCCCCTCCCACCCATGATCTCATGATCCCACTGGGGATGAGCAGGAGCAGGTCTCTTAAGCCTTGTGCTTCTTCTTAAAGGAACAACTACCGTCTTCTCTCCTGATGAATTGCCTACGAAACAGTAATCAGATGTATTTCTACTAGATGGAGTCTTTCTTTCTTCTAAAGACATACTTATTTTGACCAGTCTCTCATTGTCAGTGGACTTGCTGTTAACATCACTTGTTGACATATTTGAACTGATAAAGGGGCACAGATCCATCACATAACATTCCATTTAGTGGAGGTGATTTATAAATGCCCTGTGCCTGAACTCTATGACAGTAAATCCCATTAGCGGGGGCAGTGGAAGGTGACACATCATTTTTGGGTGTAATGCTGTGCCAATATATGTATTCCATCACTGATCAGTGTCAGGTAATGTTTACCGTCATGATGAGTGATGTCCATCCCAACCTGAGTCCACACACTGGTAACCTCTAAGTTTCCTCTTGGCCATCATACTGGTGATGGATCAGTGAACTGACACTATATTCTTTGACTATGGCCCTAACCACTAACTTGGACACCACAAGATCAATTTGCCTTGTGAAGTACTGGGTCCTTTTTAATGCCAGAATGCTCACTTTGACAGTGTATCGAACTTATGCTGTCTGAGCCACATTTGCTCACTGATGCTGCACAGAAAAGTTTTATGGGTTCCAACTCTTCACGGCATCGAGCCATTTCCACAGTACACTTGTCAGCTAGTCTGCCCAGTTCTGATTGGATTTCACCAGCTCTATGTCCACCAAGAAGTCATTCACTGACTAGTTTTCCCAAGGTGCTGAGCCTCTTCCAAATGAGCATCTCACTTGAGGCCTTTGTGTGTATTCTGACCTTTCCAGTGATAGTATCAGATATGCATCCATAAACACATGGAGATTTTGTGAATAACTGGAATTTTTTTGTCTTCCATTGAAGTGCTACATTAATACCCCTGAATATGGCATCAAACTCAGCTACATTTATATGCTGAACATCCTTTTGGGGACACGACCAGCATGCATCCTCACATTTGTGGGACACTGTGGTTGCAAGAGAGCTTGCATTCACCCATACTTCAAACTCATGTCCATTGACACACTACTTGCCCTACAACGGGTCGTCTGGTTGTACTTCAGTAATGATGCCCATAATCATATTGTAAAGGGGAGGTGTCTGTTATTTCATTGGTCCAGCTAGATGTAACCTCAATTGCTCTGTATTTGGTGAAGGTGGTCATAATACAGAGCCAGGTACTAACAACAAAGTGCCTTACTAATTTTATGCATTGTGAAAATATTTTTTGCCAAGTCAAAACTTCAGGTCCTTTCAGTAGTTCATTCCCACACTTCCAATACAAAGAGTTCTGCTACCCCAAATTTGCAAGCTGACCACTCGGGTATTGTCCTCCAATCCTTCTGAGCCTTTGCATATTAATCCAAAAATCAGCGAGATGTTGTCTTATGTGTGTTGCAGATGTCATGTCTTCATTGACATAGATATCATCAATATAGACTGAAGTGGCCTGGAGAATGGACTCATCTTTTGCCAGATTATTATCCGCAATGGTTTTCATGGTAGCCAATACCACACTGAGCCCAAATCCTATTCTTGTAAGGCAGTACCTCCACCCCAAATAATGGTTTGAAATGGCCACAGCAATTGATGCACACATATCTGTAGGTACAACAAGCATCTGCATGAGCCGTGTATGCATCAACATGCTCATTTAGTTTGTGGTAATCTAACACTGGCTGGACCTTTCATTCATTCTTTTGAATCACTGCCATTAATGGGATCAGGCCACATGGGGGACCAAGTTCTTTTTTGGAGTAAGGTATCAGTCACCTGTCTGTAGTTCATACTAATATTCGCTCCTTGCCTGCTTAGACATAGGGTACTTAGGTACCCATTTTTTGTTTTTTTTAGATATTCTAGTGGGTGTCTATCCAACCACTTCCATGATGCCATACAGATCCTGGTACATTGGTTAAATTTCTCAGTAAGGTCAGTCTTATTTACAATCATGGTTGCACAAACCTGACTTCACCCATTTTTGTAATGTGAACACTACCCAACTTCTCAATGATATTCATCCCAAGGAGCAGTTCAAATCTTAAAAATTTGCTCTCCCTGACCAGAACATCTATATTGATAGGATCACCATTGTTTACGCAAACTTCCA
The DNA here is from genome assembly GCA_963932145.1 of Acanthosepion lycidas. NCBI lineage: Eukaryota > Metazoa > Mollusca > Cephalopoda > Sepiida > Sepiidae > Acanthosepion > Acanthosepion lycidas. The sequence goes on from OZ010589.1 coordinate 55,875,569, forward strand.
TGTTTGTGACTCCTCAATTTCTAAGGACTTTTCTGTCACAGTACATTTCATCCCATTAATGCGCACATCAATTATAGGTAGTTTCTTTCATGACGTAGGGAGAAGAAACTGGGACTGACATGGTCAGGTAGGAGAAGTACCACAATTGGTTGTGCTGCATTTACATCCTGGAGGAGGACAAGGCTGTCTCTGATGAATCACCCTCTGACCCATTTCCTGAACAATCTCATGATAGGTACCCTGCCTCCTGGTACCTATGGAAGCAGTAGCAATGCACTGGAGGCAATCCCTTGCTAGGTGATTAGGGCCATTACACCTGTAGTACATGATTCTTGTAGAAGGGTCCACAGAACATGTTTACAGTGGGTGAGCTTTGCAGCCATTACCACCAGTTTTGGCTTCTACAGACTCTTCCTTTCTAAGCACCTGGGCTCAGGCCAGTAACTTGTCAAGCATCAGTAAGTCCATCCTGAAGGCTGACCTAATATGTCATAATATGGAGACAAGGAGGCCACAAACAAACATGCACACCATCATGCAGTTAGGTATTTCTCTGAACAGTAGAACCAATTTTTTCAAATTGGCCAGGTGAACATCTACAGTTTCACCTGGGCACAGTTTCCTAGCTTCAAACTGCTCATATGCAGAGGAACTGTCAGCAACAAAAGCAGTGTATAGTGTGTCCTTAATTCCTGTTGTATCCGCTCTCTCTTCCTTGGTCAATTTTTGATACACTGCAAATGTCCCTCCTGTCAGTTGAAGGGGAATGACACCTTTACACCACAGAGGATCATTTAATGCCAGAGAAGGTTGGTTGGTTTTTATGGCATATCAACCACTGTGGGTCATTTAATGCCAAATTAAGATATATATATATATATTAAATATACAGTACTATTAAACATATAGCTGGCAACATTATTTTTTCAAAAGCATATAGCTGGCAACATTAATCTTTCCAAAAAATGTATAGCTGGCAACATTATTCTTTCCAAAAAACGTATAGCTGGCAACATTATTCTTTCCAAAAAACGTATAGCTGGCAACATTGTTTCAAAAACATACAGCTGGCAACATTATTGTTTCAAAAACGCATAGCTGGCAACATTATTTTTACCAAAAAACGTATAGCTGGCAACATTATTGTTTCAAAAAATGCATAGCTTGCAACATCATCGTTTCAAAAACACATAGCTGGCAATATTATTTTTCCAAAAAACGTATAGCTGGCAACATTGTTGTTTCAAAAACGCATACCTAGCAACATTATTGTTTCAAAAACGTATACCTGGCAACATTATTTTTCCAAAAACATTATCTGAAGCCTTGTTGTTGGACATAGTTTATTGTCATACCCAGGACGCAGATGTAGTTTATTGTCATACCCAGGACGCAGATGTAGTTTATCGTCATACCCAGGACACGGATGTAGTTTATCGTCATACCCAGGACACGGACGTAGTTTATCGTCATACCCAGGACGCTAATGCCAGAGAAGGACATCAAGCAAATAATTAGAGTTATTTTCTTTTGGAAGCAGGGGATTATATAGAGGAAAAAAATTCCTTTGATCCTTTTTTTTGTGGGAAATTGTAAGTTGTATAAAATTGGTAACAAAACAATGTAGGCAAGCAAGTTTGGTGAAGGGCGTTTTTTTTAATATTTTCCTGTAGAACCTAATTTCTTAATGAAATTTATTATGTTAATTGGATCAGTATTTTTAAATAGGTCCTTTAAGTTATCCAATTTGTAGAATTTGTTTTAGGTTTGCTGGAAGATATAGCAATTTAGTAGTATGTGTTTGACTGTATATGGTTCCTGGCATGGGACACATGCTGACAGTTCCTCATTTTTAATAGATGTTGGTGAGTTATGTATATGTGTCCCATACGGAGTCTGGCTAGAACCACCTCCTCTCTCCTTATCTTTCTATAACTTGACTGTCTTTCACTAATGATTGGCTGGATGTTGAGTAGTTCATTGTTTAGACAATTGTTCCAGAATTGCTGCCATTTTTTTTTAATGGTCTTGTTTATGGTGGGTTGGAAGTCAGTGTGTGGAACCCTTACATTTGAGAGGGCCATGTTCAGCAGTTCCTTTGCTATTTTGTTGGCTTTTCCATTTCCTTGTATGCCAATATGGCTTGATATCCAGCATAGAATTATTAGTGTCCTTTTTTCTTATAAATAGCGTCAATCCTATTTAATAATTTATTTATTAAGGGGGTTTTCCCATGTTTTTATTCTTCAGAGCTGTCAGTACAGACAGTGAATCTGAGATGATGATAAACCTATCTGACCCAATGGATTCTATTATCCTTCGACCTCCCTATGGTTGGTCAAAACTCCATTGACAATCCCTTTCCACATGTTTGGTCAGGCATTGCTGCCCCAGATCCCCAATGTCTAATCCTGAGTTCCAAGCTATGGTGTCTGGGAAAGTCAATTTTCAGGAGAAGACACGATAGCTCTTTCGGTAGCCAATACAAAATGTGGGACACCAACCCTACATCTGGGAATGTCTAATATAGAATCTGGATTCTATAATATCTAAAGCCAAGTGTATAGCTGAGGCTTCTGCACTGAAGATCAAGGCTTTCTCAGGTAATCATTTCTGCATTGTTATGTTTTTAAGTACAGCAGAACATCCAATTATCCAAAATTTTAGAACCATCAGTGTATACATGTTTATAATTTTGGTGAGCTTGTAGGATATTATGGCTTTCTTCTATGTAATCAGATAAGTTGGTATTAAGTTTAGGGTATTTAATAGGGTTTAGCAGAATCATAGGGTGTTTCATTAAACAGGCTGGGTTTTTTTAGATGATAGTTTTATGAATTAGTATTGGATTTATTTGAGTTTTGCTGATGAGATTTTCCATGTAAAGGCCAAGAGGTTTGATAGCAGTTTTTCTTTCTGTATCTACATAAGTATGGTGTAAGGATTCAGAGTTATGTCATAGCTATTCTCTATCATCCCAACTAGCCCTTGCTACTATATGACTAGCTGATTGGATTGGATTGGGCTATTCTATTCACCCACCTATCCCAGGCTGGGACTGAAATGGCATATTATGGAAACTCCTGGCCATTTTATACCAGGTTAGGAGTCAGTCACTCAGTCACCAGCACTCCATCCCTGGGCATCACATGCTACCACCCACAACAAAGAGGTAGATTCACTGAAGGGGATTTGTAGTTTTGGGGAATCAGTTTTTGTAAAGGGGTGCTTTATATATTGCAATTTTATAGGTATTTTTGAATGGACAAGTAGTTTAGTCATAGCATTTTGTATAAACAGATTTTGTGGATTATGATTTTTGTTGGTAGTTTAAAAGCGTCTATTTTTTTCCAATAGATTGCTTGTATAGAAAAAATATTTTTCCTGAAGACACCATTGTTGGTATAAACGGATAGGTTGTACGCTTATCATAAAAGCTGACAGCATGTAGGTGAAGTTTTCTCATAAAAATAATTAGTTTTTAATCCATTTTGCTTCCTGGTTGTAATTTAAGGTCCTACCCAGGACATAGGTGAATTTGTTTTGTAAAATACCTATGACTGCAGTTTGACCTCATACCCAGGATGTGGATGCAGTTTAATGTCATGCCCAGGAAAAGGTAGCTGGGCAGAAAGAGAAAGAAAGGCAGGCGGGCAAATACAGAGAAAGAAAAATCTGAAGATAGCAAATGGCCAAAACAATCCCAAGAAGAAGGTTACCTGAAGATCCAGTTTTTTTTGTTCAACAGATTTATAATCAGTCATTGTTTCTAACTGTGGTTGCAGTCGCTTGTCCATTTGAACACACCATTCCAAAAACTCCACTTTGGTTTCTTCAAACAACTGGTGGTCTTCTACATATTTCTCCCATTTAACTATTAATTCCTAGAATTAAAAAAATAAAATAAAATTGAAAAAAACAAAAAAAAACAAAACAAAAATAAAACCAAAATCAATAGGAAAAGATAAAATAAAATTAAAACAGATCCTTATTTATCAAACAACTTTCAAGTTTAAAATATCCCTTGGTGATCATGGTTCTCCACAACTTCCATCTTTTATAGCTCTTAGTATATCTGTCATTTTACTATCCCTCCTATCCCATTTTGATATCCATCTACATAAGCTCATCAAGTAGGTTACTTGCTGTTTTCCTGTCTCTCTTGCATTCACTATCCTGTGAGTGTCAAGTTCTCCAAACCCTCTTTCATCATTATGCATTCCAGAAATTTCTACAACCTCTTTCTGATTCTAAGTATAAGTATCAACTTTGTTCCCATTTTCCTTAAAACTTCCTCATTGTTCAGTTCATGGTATTCTCAACATCCTTCTGTAGAACCACTGTTGTCTCAAATCTCTTTTTCATCAGTGAGAAAATTGTCTAGTAGAAGTGTCAACAAATAAGTTATTATTGTATTCATTAATTGAATTAACGTAATCCTGTGCATGATCAATATTCACATTTTATTAACATGTTTAATGACCAGCTATTTGTTTCTATGCACATCTGTCTGGTAAGATAGACAATTAATCCATGTTGCTTAAGCATGTTTACGTTTGTTCAACACCCACAGCAATCACCTGTGGTTTATACTGTAATTAAGCTGAGTGAACTTTACTTGCAGTCTTTGGGGGAGAGTGCATAATCTGGCATGTTCAACAGTTTGAGCAAAGCCAGTATGCTCAAACTCTGTCACAATGATTTGCAACTGTGTGCTAGCAAAACCATTGACTGTTTCTGAATAGTTCGAGCTATCAATTTTCACTAACAAGGCTTGGGCGAACCTGTGGTATTGTTTACAGGCAATTTTCAATGCTGCTACACACTGAGATTACCTCACCTGTCCAATAACATCAAGAAGTCACTTTCTTCAGTATTCTAGTAAGTTTTAGTAATGCTGTGTTCTAAACAGTTTTAATTCTTCCTTGATCTCATTTAGTCTTAATTCTAGCGTTTTTTGGTTTGGTTTCAAGTGTATCCAATATTTTTCTATGTGCCGTGTCATTTAGGATGCACATAATTATGGCTCCTGTCCTTAATATCTTTTAGTAAGTTTTGCCATTTTGTTATCTCGCTTATAAACATCATGTTTCTATTTTTCTCAGGTTTTGACCATTGTACCCACCCACATCTATTTTTATTGTCCTCTTTCACTTTCACCTCATAGTTTGCTGACCCAGCTATGTCTATGTTTTAGCAAGCTCTCTCTCTCTCTCTCCTTTGTTTCTTAATCCTGTCTTTTCAAGTGAATTGGGCAGTTGGTATGTCTGGATCTCTTACACATTACAGTTTATTACTCTTGCAGCAATTTAGTCATTATGTTATAAAGGGTGAGGCAAAAGTCGTGCTTCATAGGGGTTAATGGATAGGTCCATGAAAACTGTTGAGTGACCACCGAGATCACCAAACCCCCACGCCATTTGATTTTTTTTTTGTGGAGTCATTTAAAATCGGTTGTTTATCAGACACAACTAAGAAATATTTAAGAACTTAAAGAAAGAATTAAATATGAATGCAGTAAAATAACAGAGGAAACTCTCTGAAGTGTTAATGAATCATGCAGGCAAAGAATTGAAATGTGTTTTGAAAGAGGAGGAGGATATTTTGAACAGCCCATATAACAAATAAATAACTAGTAAATACAATTTTCATGTGCAATACTTTTAATAAATTATCCCTGTGTTATGTGACATTTGCTTTACCCTGTCTATCTTGGCACTTGTCAATGAATAAGTTTGTTTTTTCAACTGTTACAACTGCTTGCATTGTAAAATAGTTATAAGAAATCGGTATGTCTGAGTACTCAGTCATTCCCTTTCCAGACAACTATCATGGCATACCAATGAAAAGGCATGATGGGATAAAGCATTTGATTCTTTTTTATCTTTACAGATAGTCTTTCATTTGTTGACATTGTCTCAAATCATCTCCTCAGTTTCCAGTAGATCAATGTCCTTTATCCTTACATTGAAATTTGCATGGTGATGTTCTCAAACACCAGAACTAATCTCTATCAAATCTCAAGTCACTCAAGCACTTTCTGCAGGATATTTGCTGTGCCGAAAAGAGTTGTTTTTTTGTTTTTTTTTGCAACATTGTTGTACTGGGTACAATTCCAATGGTGTCAAAATGTTTCTGGGAGATCTTTGGGATCAATGCGAGGGTTGGCATGACAATTGACTCAACCTTGATATCTACATTCTCTCCCCATCTACTCTCACCTCTGAATAGTTCACAATCTTTTCAACTTCTTTACTTGCAATTTAGTGATCTCCAGGACATAACATATCTATCAACACTCATGAGAACTTTTTATGATCTATGTTTATGCCTGGATTGATCTGGAGTGTTCAATAACATAGTCAGTCAGAATTGTAATACAGAAGTTTCACTTCCTCCGTTTTCCTGCTGTGGCAAAATTTTAGTTTGTTTTGCTGGTATTTTAATTAAAATGCAATCATGACACTTTAATGATGTTTAGACTCAAAAGTATAATTACCTTCATTAGACTGACAAGATTTTGATATCTCATAGTCAGTTGCGAAAGTTGGCTGCCCAGGCGAACATCCATGACAACCTGCATCATTGTTTGAACTTCACTTGTTAAAGTATCCAAGGTTGGCTGCTTTTGCAGAATTTCTTCACGTTTTTCCTAAAAAACAAAAAATTGAAATAGTATTAATTAAAAAATGCATGCTTAGCATATTTTTAAATTAATGGGGAATGCAAATTAAATAATTCATGCTTGTTTAAAAGATGCAAAAATAAATTTTAAAAAATTTGATAAAAAAATCTAATCCCATTTGTGCCTGAGTCTGTACTGTTGTAAACATACAACAGGATGTTCATGCAGCTTTCCAATGAACATTTAATGACTACTCAATATTGCATTTCTATCCTTGTTCACATCATTGTGCACCAAAAACTGAGAAAGGTCCACTGCATGTTCACAAAGAAATCAAATGCCACAATAAGGAAAGAGAACCCAAACACCTGTTCCCGACTTATCTGTTTTCTTCAGGGTTTCACTTGCTTGCTCTGGGTGGGTGGATAGATAGATGACAATTGGTATGGCAACTGCCATGTCAGTCTAACAGCTCAGCTCTTCTCTCCTACCAACTCTGTGCCCATCATGAATAGGCTGCATCAAAATTACCTGAGGGATAGCCTGCCCCACTTCAAAGGCTATACATAACTGATTTCCTCAATCCCAACTGTGACTAAAACAGAAATCATCACAATCTGATTTTGTTAATACTTGATCCAAAATGCTTTCTTTTACTTATTTGTTCTTTTGCTCTCCTTCGGTCAAGTGGGTACCACTTACAATCTAACAGAATAACTTTATATCAAAATAAAAATCATAACTTTCCCTTCTATGTGGGTGAACCAATCATAGTGTCACACTGTAACTCGATAGCCTATCTCCATAATACTGTAATATCATTTACAATTTTTTTTTTTTTTTTAATATTCCCAGCTTAAATAGTGTACAAGAGGTGTTATATAATTCAACAACCAATCAAATCACAACAAATGCATATCAAATTTTGTATATAGAATTGGACATGATGCAGTTGTTCTTTCATATACTGTGTAACCCGGATATAAGAGAGTTGTTGGGACAGGAGAAGAAGTCTCTTATATTCGGGTTTCTCTTATATCCGGGTTTGGTCTATTTTGTTTAGGTAAGTATGGCTCTAATTTGGGACCAGAGAAAATCTCTTATATCCTGGTTACACTGTAGTCTGTTATTCTTTGACCCACACATGTTATATTAGGTTGGTGCAAAAATAATGACGTAATAATGTCGTTTTTTGACGTTAAAAAATACGCCAAAAAAAGACATTATTACGTCATTATTTTTGTACCAACCTAATATTTAGTTTGGGTAAATATTTTGTATTTGTGGGCTTTTTTAAACCATTTCTTACTTTGGACATATTTGATGGCACAGAAGATATAATTTTTTTTTTTCTCCTGAAAATGTTTAAAAAATTATCCCTCTAATCTTCTAGATTAAGTCAAGGTATCTAATAGGCTAATGTTTACACAGATGCTGCAGGCTACCATTATTTATACTCTTGTGTACTAAATACAAGTATCAGCACAAATTATTTCTTTCAATTCCCCTCACCCACCAAGCATGATCTTTATTTGGTAAAAGTTCTGAGAAGAACATTTATTTGAACTGGCACATTTATTTTAAGCTGAAATATTCCCTCTTGCAAGACTATTCTAGACAGCATTTGTATTTAGTTTAAAAGACTACCTAGCCTAACTCCATAATACTGTAATATTATTTTCAATATAAATGGCAGTAGATTTTGTCTGATTTTCATATCTGCTGGTGGCTTCTTTTTTGTAAAACTATTTTCTACTTTAGCTATGTTTCTTTTCTCTTGTAAATGACAGCAATATTATTATTAAAGAATTTTTCTCCTTCTGTCTGAGGTACATGTTTTGTCTAAGGTTTTTTCTGTTTCACTGTAGCTATATATTTCCCTGATGTTGCTGACTTTCAATTTTTCCATTCCCCAGTCACTTACCCAAATTGTGGATTTCCCTATTCACTGTCCTAATAAATCTAATCAACATGCTTTCCTTACTTGATTTGTTCTTTAACTCCTCTCTTGTTGAGCTTTACAACACTGTCCACTTGGCAACTATGATCATGCTGTAGTATCTATTGATATATCATTCCAGTCATCTATTAGATACAAACCCGCTATTCATAAAACCTCCTTTTGTTACCAGCATGCTGATTGGGATTCACTTTGTGACTTTCTTTGAGACGCCCCTTGGATATTCTGAACCTCCCAACTGAAAGTCATGCCAGTGAAGTTACTTCTTGAGTTAAAGCTGGTATAGATGCCTTTGTTCCTTCTTGTAACCTCAATCTTCTCCATAATTCACAGTGTGGCAGTTCCAACCACAACAGACACTTATTTGTGGGTGCATGTAATAAATGTAAACATGTCCTTGAAGGAGTTAAATTTTTGTTTAGATGCATTAGTTCTAGTACAAAGCACTTGAGGGGACAGCTTTTATCCTTGGGCCCTGTATAAAATGAATGTTGTCATATGCTGATAATTTTAAACATCATTACTTTTATTCAGTCAATACTGTGTATGTATTTGTTTAATCTCTTATCTGCATTTGTGTGTGTGTGTGTGTGTGTATATAAATGAACATTGAGGTCAACATCCAGTCGTGATATTCTGTTTTATGCTTAAATGCAATTTCTATGGCCTGAAGATTGTGTTTAAGCATGAGACAGACTGTTGACATTGGGTGTTGTCCAGTTTTATATTACATGGTAACAAGAATAATAAATAAATTAATGCAGTATTGTGCAAAAGTATTTAGCCATTTTAAACTCATTCAGAACTCATCAGTGATAGGAATGACTAATTGGGCCAATAGAAATGCAATATGAAGCATCTACTTATTACCATGCAATAACTGGTTATGATGAAACAGTAGTTTAAAGTGGCTAAAGTAACTTAAAGCATACTGTACAATAGAGATTAGTTTTAAAATCTATTATTCTTTAGAAGGTATGAACTATATATATATATATATATATATATATATATATATATATACACACACAACAAGTGAATCAATAAGTTAATAGCCTTGAACAGTTAAAAATGAAATTTTGATCTGAAATCTTCACTGTATCATGTTCATTGCTGAAAAAGGTGGATATTTTAGCTTTCATAATGGTTGCCAATCACACCAATGTGTACATATTTCAACAGAAAGGGCAAAAAAAAAAAAAAAAGATGTCAAAATTTGCATAGCTAAAGCCTGGGCTACTTTGAATAAAATGTATGTAATCAGGAAATCTGATCTACCAGACAACATCAAATGGAGCTTCTTTTACGTCACCATAATCGGTTATAATGTATGTATGCTTGGACATTAACTAAAATCCTTGAGAAAGTTTGATGGAACCAACCCCCAGATGCTATGAGCTATACTTAACATCTCTTGGAGACAATATCCAACTACATCACAGCTCTATGGACCCATCTCTTATATTTCTACAATCTTATAGGAATGCAGAATATATATTGCAGGACATTGTTGGCAAGCAAAACAAGAACTTCCAGGTGATCTACTGCTCTGGACAGCTAGCCATGGTGCAAGATGGGTTGGTCACCCAATAATCACCCACAATGACCAAATATGATGCAGGATGCCACTCTAATGACCTTCTGATCTTGATTCCAGACAATGGTATTTGGTGTGATAGATTCATGAATGTCTGAGCTCACTCAACTGAATAAATAAATAAAATCATGTTCAATTTATATGACCTTTGAAGAAACATTGCATTAAGGGCAGTAGATTACTTTGAAAAATATTATGTAAAATAAATACATAAAGTTCAGGCTTATTGATGAACTTATATAAATTATACTTACTTTCATTAGAGTACAGATATCTACATAGAAAACCTGGCTAAGGACCACTGAATGTTAACCCTGAAGGCTATTAGTGGGTTTGAAGCCTAATTATTATAGGTGTTGTTGCTGTGGTTTCCATAGCAAGGCTTTTATGGGATGGAGTTTCTAGCCCCACATGAAACTGATTTTGAATTCAGATTTGTCCTTCTCCTAAACTGGTTGCCCATCACATCTAGAGGGACTAGTCGTCTCTGATATTAATCACTAGCTGACGGGGAAATGAGATAGATTCATACCTTTTCGAGGATATTTGTGCAAAAGTGACTGCAATGATCTTAGCCAGAATTTGAGCTCAGCACACCAAGCCTATTTTCCATATCTATATCTGTTATGCAACATACACATCTAAGAATAATTAGATACCCACAATTTTCTTACCTTAAATTTGTTGAGCTGGACACGTTTCTCATCTAAAGATGATTTCAGTTCAAAGTGCTTCACTTCATCCTCACAGTTCTTCATCCACTGGCTGAAGTCTATCATGTGAGATTCAAGCTGCTTCCATTGTTGCAACAAATTTTGCATGTCATGCTGCACTTTATCCAGTTGTTGTGTGTACCAATTCCATCGGCTGTACACAGATTTAAGTTCTTGGTCAAGTAAAACAATTCCTTCTTCGGATGTTTTTTGCTCAACTTTTTGGCAAAGTTCTGTTACTTCTTGGAGTTGCTTCTTTCTCTTCTCAATCTGGCCAGTATATTCCTAAGAAAATTTTAAGTAGATATAAGAAAAAAACAAAAAATTAACTGTAGGGAAAAGTAATTTCTTAAAATTTAAATTCCCTTTTTGGCTATGATTTAAGTAATTTTTTTTTATTTCTAGAAACCAACTCTGAAGCCTAATACAAGGGAAGGTCTTAATAATTGGGTGGGTTGGTATGTTTTTTTTAAAATCATTTAGCCTCAAGCAAAGCAATAAAGCCACTAAGACGCAAGGGTTACTGAGGATGACGGATAATAGAGCGAAGGAAACTGAGAAAACGTCACGCATTGGATATTTGTAGCAAGTCCTGATAAAAATAAAATATATAAACAAATAGAAAAAAATTAAAATAAGGCATTTGCCCTTTCCTTTAAAATCCATCTCTTTCTTTCTCCCTCACTAAACTTCTTTCTATACTTCTCTTTCAACTAATGAGAAGGCAACCCTCAAATAAAAAGTGGAAGAAAAGAGTGACCAGCTGAAAAAGGCCAGAAGTTTGCAGGAGCAGAGCCGACTTATTTGTGACTAAAAAATGCCAAAAATCAGGGAGGTTCCATGCATAACTTCCATTATAAAAAAAGAATAAAATGAAAAAGCAAGGAACACCAAAAATAAAATAATTTTGGTCAATCAAAAAATTGACATAATGACACTTTTGATGTTAATTAGTGTTCATGCCAGAGTTTTGGAGACTGGTCAAAAGTTCAGCTAGACAGAACAGAAGATAGCATGAAGATGAATGGAGATACTGCCATGTTGAAACCAGCCATGCATGACACATGAAGCAGCAGTTAAGGTCATCTGCTAATGATATTTCTGCCCTGCTTAGCGCCAAGAAAAACACACATTGACACTAACCTATTTCTAATATTACTACTATCCCTACGATGTTCCGACTTCAAAACTACCACAAATGAACATTTTGATATACCAAATACCATAGGACTCACTCATTACTTTAAGGAAAATAAATAAAAAAACAACATTATTTTTTTAAACTTTTGAGTCAGTTCATTTTATTCCAAAGTAAAGAAAATTTTACCACTTAATTTCAGATCTAAAAAGTAGGTCATATTGAAGGTTTTATGAATTCATTAATATAAAAAAAGTATATAAAGCTGTCTCAATAAAAGTTGGATTAAAAGGATTAAGAATTGACATCTTTTTAGGACTAATAAGATTAAAGAAATCTAAATTCACTATTAAAAGACAATGATACCAACCTTGATCCGTTCCAGTTTATTCTGCAAAGAGAGACGATCACCGCTAAAATCACTGGTTATTTCTAATTTTTCTGTGGCCATACTGAGCCAGTCCACAAAATCTCGGCACATATCCTGGTACATTTGATGATCCCTGACTGCTTGTTCAAGATGTTGCAACTGGTTTTTAGACAAGGTCAGTACAGCATCATAATTCTTTTGGAGATTGGCTACAGGTCTATGTACATCAGCCACTGTGGATGACTGAATTAAAGACTGGGTCCTGTCCTGCACACTCTCCAGGGTGTGTTGCCGAGAAAGAATGTCCTGGTGAAGCACCTGTTTTGTTAAAACAAAAATTTAAAAATAAACAGTTCATGAAGAAATTGAATATAAAAATGAAAGTAACTTTAAAAAAAAAAAAAAAAAAAAAAAAAGTGATCCTCAATATTGTAAACATGTAATTTGATCACACTTCTGAGACATGAATTATTATGATTATATTACTTTGCTATTTGGAATAAGATGCTAATCTGGGTTGTTATATTCAATTTCAAACTATTGTACCTTATAGCCTTCTTCAGGTGTCTAAGATAATACTTAAAGACATTATTAAAATAGATACTGTTATACATATTGATAAATTTAATACTTTTCTAAACACCTGAATAATACCTAATCATAATTTATATTTATAATAAGTTTTCACTATTTTCTTTGTCTATACATGTATTATTTTTATTGCCATAACTGTCTTTTATCTCTTTTTATTTTCCTGTCAAATCACCATCTTAGTTTAACATAATTCCTATGTACAAGTCTCATTGATTTGCTAATATTTTTAAATTTTATTAATTGTTAAAATTTTTAAATTGACCGCATTGTTGATATATAATAAGGTTCCTACCGTAATGACTTTCTCTTAGACTTTTTCAGTTACTTGCTGATAATGTTCAAAATACAAATTATCAACATTCAACCGAGCTTCATGGATTCCATCTTACAGATACATATATAGAAAGAATTATGGAAGGTTTTGATAGATGTGCTGATACTGGGTTAATACATAAATTAGATGATTTTTTTTTTATAAAGACTATTATTCATAGCTTATTCTCAAAGTCAATATCACTTCTTTAAACCCGTTTGTACTGTAGGGCATTATCACAGCATTAGTAACATGAGGTTATCACCCACCCCCATTTAAAAATCATATATATATATATATATATATATATATATGAATCCCTCGATTAGTGTGGCTAATGTGTACATTAAAAGATATGCACTAATTGAAAATGTATTCGTCAATAAATAAAATTGACAAGCAAACAAAATAGCTACCCATTTTTCCATTTTTAAATTTTAGAAAATTTTGATTACTTGGTAACTATAAAAAAAACAATTTTCAATTACTAGTTAAACTGAAGAATGTTATAGCACACTAATTGGGTATTGTGCATACACTAATCGAATTTTGGTATGAAGAATTTCAGCACACTAATTGAAAATGCATTAGTTGAGATTCCTCTCTTTCTCTCTCTCTCTATATATATATATATATATATATATACACACACACACACACACACACTGTAGTAGATTCTCCTGTTACTTTTGGCAGATGAGGATCAAGCAGCTTAGTTCTTAGAACCAACAGCCAGACTACCCACACATATCATTTGATTATAGTGGTGAACGCTTTCTGCAGAACCAACCACACTTTTTGGAAGAGTAGAATGCAGAGAACTGATGTACGATATACCACAAAGTCCCCAAAAGACTTTCCACTGAATTCAGAGTTATCCTTCTCCTAGACTGTTTACTACCCAAAGCTATATGACCCAGTCTGCTATTTGGTTTGGTTTTGTTTGGTCAATGTACAACCATTTTAGACGGTGTGAGGAACTAATGGAAATCACAGAATTATATATATATATATATATATATATATATATATATATAGTTACAGTGGACTGGTCATGTCTTGAGAGTGTCTGATGACTGGATACCCAAGATCCTAATGTACAGTCAGTTAGATCAGGGCTACAGGAATGTAGGACGCCCATGGCTAAGATACAAAGACAAACTGAAAAGCAACTTGTCAGCAGTTAATATACCACATAACACCCTTTGAGCGCTTAGCTTTGGAGCAGATAGAATGGAGATCAACGTGTCTTAGTGGACTCAGCAATTTTCAATCTGCTTGTCTGAATCATCTTCAAAAAGTGAGAGCAAGATCTAAAAGGTCAACCAATCCAACAGTGATCACATCTCACAATCCTCACACTTGCTCCATATGTGGCCTCCTTTGTAAATCACTAGCGGGTCTTAAATGCCACTTAAGATTCGCACATAAACTTTCATAACTGAATCAATAAGCTGGCAGATCCTCATACGATCCATTATTATTATTATTTTATATATATATATATATATATATAGATAAAACATCTGAAAATTAAAACTACTAAAGTTATTCTGTTAAGACGAAAAATTTTCAAAAATCCAGATCAAAAAAAGAAATGAATTTCATTTGATTTATTATATCTGATAAGTAGGCCCAAACTATACAAGCCATAACATTTATCCTTTATTTGAATGCACAATATACAGACTAAAATCCAACTTACTTATTTGACTAAACTTTAAAGTCTTATTTTTATGATTGAATGAAAAAAGTTCTTTTAGCTTATTATGATTCCACCTTATCATAAAACTCCAAGTTGAACCCCTTGACCACAAGAGCACACTGAAAAATCCTGCACTTATCTCTCCTGAAAGGCTCCTCTAGAGACACACACAATTTCAAATCTTGGACGGTTGGTTGAGTTTACAATATATCAACCTTTTTTAGGCTATTTAATGTCAAAGACAGTCTTTTCTTTTAGCCTTTTGTTTGTTTCAGGGATAGGTAAATATTAGTCATTCGAGTCTATATGCATTCACTTGCTTCAAGAATAAGTAAATATTACTTTAGGGAACCAAGCAAATGCAAGAAGAAAAAAAATGATGAAATAAGGCCAGTAGTAGTAGTCATAGTAATAATAATAATAATAAAAGGAAATAAAAAAAAAAAATTTTGAAATGACATTGATATAGATTGTTTACATTTTTAGCACTATGATGCCATGCCATCATATATTAGTTTCAGTTTATACCATTTCTACAGATACTGGTGACTGTTAGGTCTTCATTTTAAGTTGCTTCACCAAAGATTGGAAACACCATGCATATTTCTATATAAAGTAATGTCTGTGGATTCCAATGAATTTTTGGGAAAATGTATCTGGTACTCGTCTTCTCTTAATTTTTGTTTGAATGCTTTATAAATGTTGAGTAGGTATAAAAATAAAGTTCAAAGAAAAAATTATTGATTCAGCTACAAGATCAGCAATATTTGCAGAATTCATTTTGTCACCAATATATGGTGACCTGGGGGTCATAATTATAAAACATAGGGTTATCCATTACAGTCTACATATATCCCCCCCCCTAATAAGTTGTGCCTCTTAGGCTTGTACAGAGTAAAAACATCATTGTAAAAAGAACTAAATAAAAATTACATTTATAGTGTGTAATAATGCTTTTTAAATTGACATAAATCATCTGATTTGTTTGTTTTGTTTTGCAGCATATCAACCACAATGGGTTATTTAATGCTGACAATTTTTATCGCTGGTATTTTTCTTAATAAATATATTGCTGGTATAATTTTTTTGCTTCAAAAATCTATTTCTGATAATATTTTTTGCTTCAAAAATGTATTGCTGGTAATATATTTTTTTCAAAAATGTTTTCCTGGTAATAATTTTTTACAAAGTATTTCTGGTATTAAAACTTATTTGACCCCAGTCTGGAGGTTAACTATTTACCTATAGCTGGGATCCTTACAAGTGCAACCACCCTGGGTCAGAGTGGATCTGGGAATACCAGGAATTAAGAGATGGTTCCACCCTCCTCAAAACATCAGAAGCCTTGCTGTTGGACGTAGTTTATCGTCTTACACAAGATGGGAAGCATCTGATTGCTAGAAAATAGCACACACACACACACATATATAAGTGGACATTGAAGTCAACACCCAGCTGTGATGATTGCATTTAAACATGAAACAGACTGTTGCTGCTGGGTGTGAACCTCAATGTCACTTTTATATTTACAGACACTTTCTCCCTGATATTGAACACTTCAATAAATAAATATAGCATACCTTAAAACTATATTGTTTTATATATATATATATATATATATATATATATATATATATGAGTTTGGTGCAAAAATAATGACGTAATAATGTCGTTTTTTGACGTATTTTTTAACGCCAAAAAACAACATTATTACGTCATTATTTTTGCACCAACCTAATATATATATCTCATTTGGAAAATCTGAAAAAGACTATTATGCACACAAGAAAGTTGTCATTACTGCTAGTTGGTGACATGGCTTCTGAGATTAGGAAAACAGCTGTGGTAACCATTTTCGCAAAAAAAAATACTGGGACTAAAAACAAAACAAAGAAAAACACACTTTCATTGATACCTAACATCTTTTAGAAAATACTTAAAAAATAAAATAATTATACATATATACAGTTGCCCCACCTGACTATATCCTGATTTTGGGTTGGTAGCCAGTACATTAAATCATATTACACAAACTCACCCTGTGGTTTTGCAATTGTGCTCTTTTATTTGGGAGTAAACTTTGAAGTTCCATGTTTTTAAGTCGAGTGTTCACATCTTCTAACCATTTGGCAAAGTGTTCATAGCTCTCCTCAAATGTATGCCACTGCAGCAAACAACCTTCCATCTTACGTTGCACGTCATCCATACTGTCACTCAAGTTCTCCCAATCGTCTTTCAATGTTCTGCAGGAAAAATTTGAAAGAATTTTAGATTAGAGTTTTCATTAAGGTTTTATATAGTTATTTATTAAACATGACTTAGCTTGGTGCAAAGTTCCAAGCATAGCACACTCGGTAGTGACTGAAATCACCATAGGAATGATGGTTCATGAGAATAGCAAGATGATTTTACAAATCTTTACTCCATAACATCCTAAATATAGTAAATGGTCTGCGATCATGTTGTCTAGAATACCCAAAGAAATACACAAAATATAAATTTGACAATGAAGCAAGTAAGAGACAATAGTTTTTAATCTGCATCAATGAGAATACCCCCTTACCTTACTTCTGAACGAATAATCTCTCTTCCTTCAACTGCAGTATTGGGATAAAGTCTTTCTGCACATTCACACACTTCTGGAATGACATCCAAATGCTTGTCTTTATCAGCAATCAATTTCTGAAAATAAATAAATGAAATTAACAAAGAAAGGATTCATTCAAATTGGCTAGATAATTATTACAAAAGTTTCATTATTATATCAGAGAGCATTAACATTTTTGTGTGTTTAATACACAAATTTCAAAGCAAATTTTCATACAAAATTTAACAGTAATATTAGACAAATTGATATTTTACAAATTTTTTAGAGTTTGTGAGGCAAAACATGAAAAAGTGTTTGCTCCCACAGATTGTCATTAAAATCTGTGAAAACTAATCAATTCCTTATTTTTAATGAACTTCACAGATTATTTAAAATAAAAAAAATCTAAGATATAAAAATAAAAGTACAGATCTGAGTATAATTATATAAAACAAAATAAGTGATAAATATGAAATGTTTATAAATTTATTTCACTTTTATATAAGCTTCATCAGAAAATGGAATAGAAAAGAAAATTGTGATAATTTTTTGTGTTTGTCATTGGTTAAGCAGACCTCATCAGTCCTGTCAAGCAGTATTTCTGTGTGTAATTTATCTGTCTGTGATATCAATTCTAGTTGGTCACTGTGGGATTCAGTTAATAATGTGTATGTTTCTATTTGGTATTTTCATCTCTGTTGATTAGCAGAATATTTTGGGTGAGACATTAAACACATGTTATTACAACACCAGCTCTTATAAAATCCATACTTAAAGAATCTAAGATCTGTCTACCTACAACCACAACCAGTTTAACTTAAATTCCTTCCCTCTCACTCAAAAGAAACCCTTAATAGTTTATTTAGTTTAATATCAGTTTATATTTAATATTAAGTATTGATAATAGACAAAAAAATCTTGAGCAATATAAAATTGATATAAGTACAATTTAATCACAAAATGAAATTAACTGTGTGTGTCTGTGTGTGTGAGAGAAAGGAAGATTTTATGGTTACATCTTTGTTATAATTTGATTCATTTACTAAATCTTGTCAGAAAACTACATGTATGACATAAAACTATAAATCCTGTCAGCAAGCCATCCAAATTGTAAAGTGTAACCAAATTAAGCTTGTAAATTAACCAGATGCTGTCTTGTTGGCTACACACATGGCCTGACATCAAAATATGATTCCAGGCATTATCCGGAATATCAATTCGATACAAATTAAAAAAAAAAAATTACCTTAAGCTTCTTTAATTTATCTTCATTGTCTGTTTTGTTACCAGCAACATCTGAACAGGTTTTAAGCTGCTTCTTTAGGCTTTCCACCAATTCTTTAGCATTAGCATAGCAATTTTGGTAATGTTCATGATCTTGCATATAACCTATTCTGGTTTGGATAACATCCTAAAAAAAAAAAAAAAAATAAAATAAAAAAAAAAAAAGGGTGAAATTATAGGATACAAATAAACTACCATGGGAAATCATCATTGGCAGCTTTATCCAAGATACTTGGATAAAGCTGATCACTTTCTTTATGATGATGGGGTTGATGACTAAATTTGCCATCAATGTGCAGGTTCAAGACTAGAAGCTCCCATTTTCACCAAAACCTGCTCCTGTGATTCATTTCCTTTTGCCATTTGGTTTTGCAAGAGTTGATTGAAGGTGAAAGAAATTCAGATTAGAAGAATGTGCTTATGGCGTGAATTTGTTTAAACTTGCCAGGAAGTGACTCACACACTTGACCTTTTGTGACACATGGAATAATCCAGTAATGAAACTGCAATGGACTGCCACTGACTGTGTTATAATTTCAAGTGGCACCTTCTGTAGCATGTCTGTCTTGCATAGCTCTCTTCATCCGTTGGTTCAACCATTGAGACCTGTTGTAATCCTCATCTGCTTGTTCCACCACTGGGGTCTTTGGGGTTGGTTATGCTTATTCTGAGTCCTCATCTTTGACCTTGCAGCTTAGGGTGACCCTACCCAAAGTTTATGCCTCTTTATGACATTGCTGTCAGAGCCATTGGACCACACAAGCTTCTTTAACATGACAAGGAATGACAATCAGAGGTACACACATAGAAACATTATCAAATATTTTTAACAACAATAATTAAAAATGTTTTCATATAGTTGATGAAAATTTTATCCTTTTTTTTTTTTTTTTTTTTTTTAAATTATTTTCTTACTTAGTCTTTGGTTTCTAAATTATAATGTGGTACTGTTTACGTCAACATCCAGTGTAAAATATATATAAAACTATGGAAAATAAGTTAGAAAGATTTTGCTTAATGACACCACAACCACTATGGGTCATTTTATGCTGAAGTGCCAGAGAATACTGTGATAGAGAGAAAAGCTGTTTTATCCAATTGTGAGCAAAATTTCATATATTTTTTAATTATTTAACCCCAAGCAAGGCAATAAAGCCAATAAGATGCAATGGGGGAAAAGACTGAGTGTGAGAGTATATGAAGAAAAAAAAAGAACAGAAATTAAAAGATAATGACTGATACTGCACTTAAATTTTTGAAGATCAAAGATAACTGGAAAGCCAGAAGAGGGTTCCACAAGCAAGAAGTGTGATAGAAGAAACTGCTAGCAGAGAACTTATGGTGATATCTAGCAATTTCAACTGCAAACTGATGGAACCTTGCTGCCAATCTAGTATTCCACTTAAGTTCATGAAGTCTAGGTACCAAAGAGGAAAGCTCATCAGAACAACTACCATGGAGACATTTATAGAAAAGGCACAAGGAAGCTACGTTACAGCAGTGGTAAAGTGACTGAAGCTGAGATGCCATGTCAGGGATGATAACATTGCAGATTCTTCTATTTTATTAAGACTCTCTAAATACATAACAGATGTACCATGACAAATGTGGCAGAAATATTCAATGCATGGATGAATGGTGGATTTATAAATGTCTAAGATAGATTCCGGTGAGAAAAATTATCTAGCAAGACACAGTGAATCAACATTCCTAGCACCAGACCTAGCAACTGATTCAATATAGTATTTCTACTTCATGTCATAGGAAAAGGTTAGCTTAAGAGGGGGTTCAGGGAGTTACTTGCTTGGTAGTTAGACTCAACCATGCAGATGAAAGACAATAGTTTCAGAGGATTAAAAGAAACCATTGTTTACACTATGGTACAATGGCCTCATGGATTATAGTCTTGGTTTGTAAATTTTGTGACATATGATTGTGAGTTCAATCCCTAGTCAGGCAGTGTGTACTTGCACTCAAGGAAACAGGCAAGCAATAACCGAAGCATACTAAATAAAAATAAGAACTAGACAATATCCATAGATATGAGCATTGGAACAAGAACAGTCTACACCCATAGATTAAATAAAGGGTTTAGTTCAGAATTCCCTGTAAGTTACACCTGAAGAAGACTGAAACATGGTGATAACAACAATGAAAATGAGAACAATAGTCCTCATATAAAAAGTGTAAATAATGATAACTCCACATCTCAGAAATTCAAACAGAAATAAGAGAGACCATTTTTGTTTCAGAAGCATTAAAATTAACAAACCCTTTCTTAAACTTGTAATATCCAAGATGGATTCTATAATACAATAAATAATTATATGTTAGATAGCATATAAGATCTCCAACTTTATTTACATTTAATATTACAACATATATAGTTGTGCTAGGTACAATTACTGATAGTATACAGTATCTGAGTGAACATTAGTTTACCTGTTATCTAAATTTTGTATATAACAAGAAAGTAGTTTTTTAGCTATTTCTTTGAAGAAAACAAATTAGGTTCAAAAACAGTAGATTTATAGAATTTAATTTTGAATACGTGGAATACTGGTAAATAGCTTAGGAAAAGGAATTACCGTATTTGACAGCATATAAGGCAGGATTCTTTTTTTTTCTTTTTACTAAAAATACTTTTTAAAATTCCCCTGTGTTTTTTATGCAATATGTACATTTGAAATTTGTGATAGCCAAAATTAGCTACCTGGTAACTCATATTAACTTAGACTTTAGAGTAACTTTCATATACCTATTGTCATTATTTAAAAGGCTATTATGCAGATTAAAAGTGTTAATGTTGATAATTAATTACATCACATTTGATATTAGTACTTTGTTTCACTAAAATTATATGCAATAAATTCAAATTATATATTTTTAAAATATATTTCTTTCATTAATATTTTTCTTGTGATAACTTCCGGTTACATTGCTAAAAATGCAATCAGAATTTTTATATCCTAATTATTCCAATAAGACGTTTACAAGACGCAGGTTGTACAGATCATATAAAGGATATAATAAAGTTTTTATAGGCTTGTGTTCTTTTTTTCTTATTATTTTTTGTTTAATTGTAATAATGGCTTGTCTAACCAAAATAATACCCCTCGTAAATGTAGCCTAGGCTGTACCATTTACTATTAGGTTGGTGCAAAAATAAGGACGTTTTTGACGTATTTTTTAACGTAAAAAAATGTCATTATTTTTGCACCAACCTAATAATAATTTTCACTAATTACTAATTTTTTTCTTGATTTGCCCTGCTGAAATTGGGGTGTGTCTTATATACCCATGTGCATTATATGCTGTCAAATACAGTACCTTTATTAAATAAAGAATAAAAATCTGATATTTATGTTACCTTGATATGTTTGCAAAGAGATTTATATTTGCTGGACAGTTGATTTCCAGCAGTTACTGAATGTTTATCGTTGGTTTTTATTTGTCCAGTTTTTGTTTTGAGATTATCAAATTCATCTTTCTTGCCATCTATTTCATCTTCCAGTACCTGCAGAAGAGGAAAAAAAAAATTAAAAGTTGATGAATTTTTATACTTTATGGGTAATTCTTGTATACCAAATACAAGTGCTAGTAGGATTTAATTATTTCTTTCAATTCCCCCTCTCTTGGCAAGGTGCTTTGATTGATAGATTTGTTTTTATGGCTTATTGACCCTTTGCAGATTATTTAAAACCTGAAAATATTTTTTACACTGTAGGAATTTATTTTTTGAAGATAATTATTTACTGATACAATTTTTACTAATTAACCCATAGCTGGGGGAGAAGAGGGGATTCATACATTTTCCAAGGGTATTTGCACATAAGTAAATATAATGAACCCAATGGGAATTGGAACATGGCTCTCCGATTAACAATTCCAAGCCATTATCCATTGTACCACCCATATATCTAAGCTTACAGCACTTGGTATTCCTAAGTGGTCACCCATCTAGGTGCTGACCAAGCTCAATGTTGCTTAACTTTGGTGATTGTACTGGAACCAGTGTTTCAATGTAATTTGGCCATAAGCTTTGACAAGGTGCATGTTTAATATTTTTCAAATAATTTTCTTCTTGGCATTATTATTTTGTTCCAGAAATCAAAAATTCCCTGGTTATTTTATAAGTTAAAAAATCCCATTGGCATGACTAATCTAGATGTCACTTTTATTCCAGATCAAAGAGTAATGGAGAGCAGAGAAAATATGAAGCTAAATTGATAAAATCAAGTAATTAATTCTTTATCCAATACAAGGTCCAAGTGCTACTCAAGGTAGAGGTTAATTGAATGAGGTTGTTGTATGAACGTAAGAGGAGAATGTAAGGTTTGATTTGTTTAACAGCATATCAACTCCTTATGGGTCATTTAATGCTGAAATTTAATTTTCTTGGGAGCTTTGAAGTAATAAAAATATGATAGATGTTATTCTGCTTTCACAATTGTATACATGGTAGATGATACTCAGCTTTTATGCATATACATGTTTGTGTGGACA
This sequence comes from Acanthosepion lycidas, assembly GCA_963932145.1. NCBI lineage: Eukaryota > Metazoa > Mollusca > Cephalopoda > Sepiida > Sepiidae > Acanthosepion > Acanthosepion lycidas. The sequence goes on from OZ010589.1 coordinate 55,898,961, forward strand.
TCATTACTAGAGACAGTGATGATGTGTGTTTTATGTTGTAGTTTTCTTGAGGTTATACTTTGGAATACAGTTTGTTTTCTTTAAGAAACTGTAGGATATTATATGGATTAATATCATGAAAGAGTTCTTTCATATTGGTAGCTTGGTTAATTTTGTTTAGCAGCATATCAACCTGGGTTATTTAATGTCGAAATTTAAATATTTTGGATGCAATTGTATGCTTTAAGCTACAAATAAAATGTATTGTTGGTCATTTTGCTATAAAAGCATTTTGCTAGTCATGCTATTATAAATAGTATTTTGGTTTTGGGTTCACTATTTGCCCAATAACAATTTGGACCATAACAGGTGCTACCACCACAGGTCAGGGTACCTGGGAACAACAGCAATTAAGAGGTGGTTTCACACTCCTTGAAAATTCCAATCTCCTGATCAGAGGTCTTGCTTCTGGATGTAGTTTATCACCGTACAGAGAATTAAGGAGATAAGGCATGCAGATTATGAAGAAACATAATGCTTAACCCTAGTCTAAGAGGTTAAGATTAATATAATTTACTTCAATATATTTTTTGGAGAAAATTCTGAACCTGATCCAAATTTCTTAACTTTGCATATATTTTAGTTTTAAATTTTAATTGCTAACAGCAGTGCATGTTTTAAGGTTCAAATGTATTTCAAATAGGAGTCACTGGGGAAGGAAGAGAAACAAAAGGGTGTCTCTATAGTTGAAAAATTTTGACAACTCCTGCTTTAGAGAAACTTGGTTGAATGTACCATCTACTGAGTTATGCCCACACAACAGCTTAAAGATCTAATCTAACCTTTTAAATCCATCTCTCAATTCACAATCTCTCTCAGTCATAGTTGTGTTTTTGTTTTTATATGAGTAACAGTAGTGTGGAATTTTATTAAGTGAAGCCTTATCAAACATTATCATTATTACTAATTCAGACTTGCATTGACTTTCATCTTAATTTGTCATTAGATGAAGTATTGTGTCAACCATTAGTATTAAATTTTTGAGCAGTATTTACTGTTTTCATAGCACTATTTCTTATTTTTATTCTATTTTCTCTAAACCAATTTTGATAGTTTATCTATTCATGTTGGTCACTTTTAATAAGGAATAAAAAGCAGACATCTTTAATCCAAATGCATCTTTGAAAGATTTAACAGAAGGAAATAGTGTTGACCAAACAGATATCAACACTATATGGAGAGCTTCTAATTAGGAGATCAGACATTTTGTTCAAGGGTCAACATGATCATTTCCTGAGTGTTCTCCAAAATGTGGCCAAATGCATAAAAGTGCTAGGGAAAGATTGTTTGGTTCCTTGAAAGACATGGCTTCAAATATCTGGTTCAAGTAATTCAAGAATAGGCACTGATTCATTGGGGAGGTAGACTGACATTATAAGTTCTAAAATTTTTAAGGATTCTATTTGACATTTCTTGAAGATTACTTCATGCAATAAACAACCAGAGAAAGGTTGGAGAGTACAGGAACCAAAATCCTCCAACAAAGACAAGTATGATGGTCCAAAAATAAAGCATTTGCTTTCAAGAGCACACATGATTTTGACCAAACTCTTTCATAAGTGATTAAATATTACCCCATTTGGAAACCAGAAAACACTATCTGTTGAGTCTGAGATCCAGACGTTCAGAAGAAACCAGTCTAAAAAATAATGACCCAAAATAATTATCTATATACAATATCAGTATCATCTTCATAATAATGATGATTCAATTTCTCTATGTTTGTTATGATTACAAAGCAACATCAGCACATCATAGCACAATTTATGTTAGGGCAATAGTGTTAAAATTCTCTAACTAGAGAAAATAATCAGCATAAACAGCATATAATTCTACATTTAATGTTGATAAACATTTGCAAATATTTATAGTAGAGTGTGGCAGAAATACCTCCCACATAAGGGTAATACATTAGTGACAATGGTGTCTTCATCTAGTTAATGCCTTACCATTATGTAGGCAGTATTTCAGGGAGGTATATATGAAAAGTATTTCTACTGCACACTGTATAATGTCTATAAACAAAAAGTGATTCAAACTGAGCAGGGACGGATGTATTTATTTATAACAAAACAAAATATTTTTTATTCTATAAGATTCTACATGAAATAATATAGACTCCTGCTTAACTTTTCTTGTATATTTCAGCAAAAATTCAAAAATATATCTGACAACTGACTTTGCTCTCAAAATCTAGCAGTATCATCAGTCCCATGACTAGGTGTGGTTGTAAGATTGTTGTGCCGTTGAACACCTGACTAGTTCTCCCCAAATACCTGCGTTTAAAACTAGAGAGATATTCATTTATGCATAACATGCCTTGTGCACATCCCTCTTCAGGTCAGACTACAACTGATGCACTCCAACTTGAAGGCTCTCCTTGGACAATGATTCTATTCTAAAGGGACTCTCTACCCTGACCATCAGTTGAGGAACCCCTCCACCCAAAAATGCTATGTGATCACAACACTGGCTACATACAGAGCTATGGAGCCCATCTACTGCTTTGTGATTGATGGTGGTTGACCCTATAAAAAGGGTTCACCCACCATTTGACAGGTCTTGTTCTTAGTCTGGCTGGTTGTCTAGTCAGCCACTAGAAAAGCATGTCGAGGGAACCAGTTTAATTGTGGTAGGTAGTACTGAATTACATGGTATCAGTGACAATCATAGAGAATCAGCATTACACTGTAGTTTATAAAAGAGTTGACTGAGACCCTTACTGATTGAGTAATTAAATGAAAACTTCTTACCTTGAGTTCAGCAACTTGGTTTTGCTTCTCCTGTAGAGATGACTTTAACTGTGGGTTTGTAAAACGGCTCTTCACATCTTTAAGCCAGATTGATAATTCTTCACACTCTTTATCAAAAGACTGCAAACTTTCAACAGTTTGTGACACAGAGTCAAGATTTTCAGAACACTCAATTTTCAGATTTTCTATGTCTTTTGTCAATTTGTGCAGATCAGATTTAATTTTGGCTTGACCTTTGACACCAGTCTGTGAAACTGTCTTCTCACCTTCTTCGATTGTGGCATCAACTTTTTTCTTTCCCTCATTTAATTCAGCCAGAAGTTCCTTCATAAAATGGAGAGAAAATTTTCTGAATAATATTTAAAGAAAATTAACTATTTTCTTTCAAGATATTTTAAATACAAAACTTTAGTTAAATTTCTGAAAAATGATCTTATATATATATCATTTGTATCTATAAACATTTCTTTTCCAAAAAGATATTTTGAACTAGACTCATGAAAATTCCACAGGTGTTGACAACTAATATTATTCAACACTTCATGCCTTTGCTCTTCTCTCAAACTTTGGCTGTATCTTTTCATTCTCTTCCAATTTTCACCATCCATGAAATATCCATCCATATATGTTTTTATATAACTATTATAAAAACAAGGATTCATGATTTGTGGCATATCTAGGGTATGACAAGCAGAGAATACACTGTGAGAACCAATTAGGGTGATTCTACCATGGTGTTCACTCAACAAATCTAATTGAAAGTAAAGAAGGTACAGTTTTACAAATGCCTGTATGTGTATATATGTATATATATATATATATATTATACATACACCAGTGGCATATCTAGGGTATGGCAAGTAAAGGTTGTGCCATGAGCATCACTTAGGGGACACCATGATGCCAGTGAACAATTTATCATGTAATATTAATTAGACATTAAGGACCAAATGATGTCAATATCCAGTGTTGCCAGTGATAGATTTTTTTTGTTATTGATGTCAACCTTATTGTTGAGTGATTGTGAAAGACAAATTTGCATCTTTGAAAAGGAAGGAAGGTACAGTCTTAGGCCTGACCAACACCCTTTTTTAGCTCCTTGCTTCCACTTGTCTTCATGCAGTATTAGTGCAATAACTTATCAAAATATAGTCTTCTTGTGCAGCCATTATATCATATCGTTTTTCTCTCAATTAAGAATGTAAAGAGCGCTTTGGTAGGATATCGGATAAGGCTGCAATTTTAGTGCTTTGCCACTTTCTGTACATATACAGGAAACAAAATAAGAGTGAAAATCAAAGACATTTACATTTGAGAAGACATTTGGTGCTAGACATACAAAATGTTGAATAAGTTAAGTATTACAAATATAGGAATTATAAACTGAAATGAAATATGTTTATATTAGGTTGGTGCAAAAATAATGTTGTTTTCTCACATAGTAACATATGTGAGAAAACGACATTATGCACCAACCTAATATTTGTTTAACAAACAAAACATTTATTATTTTACATGTATATTATACCAGTCTTTGTTACAAATATTCCAACTTCCATATAAGAGATCACAAACAAAATTTTTTAAGCAGAAAAAAATGTACACAAGTGTAAGATGACAGAAAATAGACAAGTGAGCAAAAAAACTAAACAGTGATGGTTAAAATATCACCCAATAAAAAGTGGTGGTCAAATTCAGAAAAAAAAACATCAATAAGAAAATCAAGTTTAACATTCAACAAGAAACTTGACAAAATCATAAAAAAAGGTAACATAACATGCAAAAGTTAGTTGTTATTGAGAATTTAATTGAAAGAGTTATTTTAAATGAAAGAAAAAATTAGACATGTCTGTGTGTATATATATATATATATATATTTTCTGACAATATTTTGGAGTCAATCAATGTCCCAAAATCTGACCAAATGACCAATCATCAGATTTATTTTTAATCCCATCTTGTTTAGGTTGGAAACTTTTTCATCATTAACGTGTGTGTGTAAAGAATAATTATATATTTATTCTTATATTTAAAACTTTAAGTAGCATCGAACAGGGAGGAACAAATACATATACTTATTGTTAGTATTTATTTTAACTTATTTTACATCAAGTACTGTTATATTATTAGTGCCACTACTCTCTCTCTCTCTCTATATATATATATATATATATATATGTGTGTGTGTACACACACACACACAGTGATGCTGAAAGATTCTTGGTCTGACCAAGATAGGATTCAAGTAAAAGGAAAAATTCTGATGCTTACTCCTTTATGTCAGAATCTGAAAGTGGGATGGGCAGAGAATACATTAGTAACCCTCCTGTATATTTATATATATATATATATATATATATATACATACAAAAAAAATGTGGTACAGAAACATTCTAGATCTGACCAAGATTAAGGAAAAATCTCATATTAGGCAATTAGTTGTACTAAGAACTTTTCAACATCTCCTGTGTGTACAGACAAACAGAGGATAGTTTCTGAAAAGTTCACATATAAATATAAAAGTTTTCAAGAAATGTGAAGTGTTAATGAGAGGCAACTGAATGACATGCTATAAAAGTTATTGTGAGATTTTGTATTAAAGAAACATATTTTTTGTTAGTAACCAAGAGCTGCTAATAGTGCCTTATGAAACAACTTTTAAATCTAATACTTGAATTTTCTTAATACAATTTTCCATGTAATAAAAAAAAACTTTAAAAGCAAAACTATTATTTGCTGTATTTACTAGAAATTGAATGAAGAAGCTCATACTACATACCAAATTACTACTATGATAAAGAACACACTAACATACCTTTAATTTCTAAACCCTTTAAAATCCAACTTAGAGAATCTAGTTGCATTTCCTTTGCAAACCCATACAATTGGTCTTCCATATATTTATATGCATTTTTCACCAAAAAATATTAAAAATCACCCTGTATCTTACAACTTAATAGTTTTGTTAATGATACTCAACTAATGCCTAAACCCCGTTTGACATACTTGTTTCATGACAGAGACAAAAGTGTGTGTGTATGTCAGATTATAAATGGTTAAATTAGGATTTCAAATCAAAATGTAAAAATACATATTAAAGTATGTATGGATGAATTATCAGATGAATATTATTAATTTTTCCCCTAAAATGCCAATTTTTTTTTATACATATTCTATAACAATGTGTATTATATGATGAGAAATATGGTATTAATCTTCTAAAAAATATTTTAATATAAGTAAGATAAATCAGATACCTTGATAAATGGCATACTCCTACTTCCAGTAAGAAAATAATCCTATATGATGTAAGTAAGCAAAGATAAACAAATGCTCATTTTGAAAATATGCTGTGCATGAAACAAAGTAATAGATAATTAAATGCTTTATTTATATATATATATATATATATATATATATATATATATATATATGTATGTATGTATGTATGTATGTATGTATGTATGTATGTATGTATGTATGTTCTTTTATGCCATGCAAAAAAGTCTGTTTGATAACAGGTAAACAAGACAAAGTGCAAGACAAAAGAAAATAAAACCATTTCTCACAAGAAAACATTGACAAATTCAAAACACTGACAATAATTAAGATTCTTCAAATAAGTTTTTTTCTTTAATTTCTTCCTTGGAGACATACCTGAAGTCGACCAAGTTTGTTCTGCAAAGTCTGCTTGTCTCCATACAAATCAGAACAGACTGTAAATTTGTCCTTTAGGCCTTGCATCCAATCAACACAGTTTTGATATGTTTCTTGGAATGTCACATGCTGTTGGACATATTCTTCAAATTGTGTGATTCTGTGCTGTAATTAGTAAGGGCAATCAAATCTCAAGCATAAAAAAATGAACTTAATCACTTTAAGAAAAATAAAAGATCCTTGATTCAACCAAAAGATGAATAGTGTTTTCTCAGCAATTTCGAAAGACATAAAGGTCGATAACTAATAAGTTTTAGATCTTATGAGATTTGATGGCTTAAAAGTATGGAAAGCATTTCTCGGATTATTACTGAAAAAATTAAGTTTCAAAATTTCATCTTTTAATCCATTCAAAAAAAAAAAATTTTTTTTATTTGCTGTCTAATGTTTTTTTTTTAAGTTAATGTGTGGGCAGGGAAATGGATAGCAGCTTGGAATGAGAAATCAGAGAGCCAATTTCAAATTCCAGTCAAGTTCATTACATTGATTTATATGCAAATACCAATGGGAAAAGTACATATCCATCTCTTCTCCCTACAACTATGAGTTAAAGAGTAAAACTTGAATCTGGAAAAATTATCATCATCTCCAAAAAATTGCTAATGTAATATTCACACAAAAAAACAAAACAAAAAAAAAACAAAAAAAAAAAAAAACAATTGTACAATATTATAACTGGTCATAACTATGACGAAGACAAAATACTTTAATTTTTAAAACATTTAAAATAACCTTGCCTTGATAATTTTTCATTTTAAATATATTTCTTTTATCCTTATATCACAACTGTCAGAACCCATTAGGAGCACCACATGTGCAGCAATAGTAATAGTGGGCATGTCTAGGGCAAAATAGACTGATGGAGTCCAACCTTCTTCAGGCTGGTTTTTAATTAAATTTTCCTTCTCCTAGACTGGTTACCATTCCAAAGTAAGAAAGCCCAGTCTGCTCTGCTATTTAACCTATAACAGGAAGATGAATTCATACCTTTTTCTAGGAAATTAAAACAAATTGTAAGAAACAGGATCAACCAGAATTTGAACGGGGCTTGCCGATTTCACTTTCAGCAATGATAACTATTACACGATACACGCATCCATTTCTAGTATGTTATTCTTAATATCAATAAAGTAAGCAAGCTGTTGGGTGGTTTTATAACATGTTTCCATTTAGTGGGCATGTCGCTGAATAGTTAGACCACTGGCATCCAATAATGGAGACCCCGGGTTTTGAATTTGATCATGATCTATTTTTCAAGGAAGTAACTTAATAATATCAGCTGTGGGGAAGTACCTGAAAACCCAACCACTTCTCGACCTAGAACTTGGGTAGATAGAACTGTTCAGAAGCTGCCGATAGTTGTCTGAGAACACAGTCACAAGTTTTCTTGACTGAGGGTCTGAGTGTATTGGCCTTGTTCAATCTGCTAATCATGACAGATTTTGTGCTCTCTCTTTCAGAAACTCTAAGGTCTGGTCAGTATAGTTGCACTATAAACCACAGATTGGCTTTGTGCATGTTGAAGAAATACCAATATGCCTGAGCAGATGTCTGCAACAGGGATTAGCTAGCCACCCAATCATATCATCAAGAATGTATTATAATAATGGGAGAATATATTAGAACATTATATATATATATATATATATATATATATATATATATATATATATAATTGTGAATGTGGGCAGCAATCCCTCTTTTATATAAGTCTCATTAAAAACAACTGTCAAGGTAGCAGTTAAGTTTTATTTACTTTTGTGTTATAATTTTCTTCTTATAATTGTCATCAAACAATTTCTACATAATTTATGCCCAGAAAAGAAGGAAATTTTAAGAACACAAGAAAAATGAAATAAAAAAAAAAATTACCACAGTACCTTGTCAGTCATTTTTAATGAAACTTATATGTACATGTGTTTGTTTTTATTTATATATATATATATAAATATTAAAAAGAAAGGAACCACAAAGGTTTTTGGTTGTAATGTGGATTTTTTTTTAAAAATATATATTATATTCCATTTTCCATAATTTTGCTGCACCAGTTTCCAGTCTCATGACCTTCTTCAGGCAAAGAGTGGATATTTCCACATATTATTAAAGTGAATTAATTTTCTTTGTGGTTTTTGATGTTAAATATTCTCTTTTTGGGAGTGGTAGTGACACAAATGTCTTTCTTGGATATCACACATTGAGTTCTGGTGTTAATCAAATAGTGCTCAATGTAGAATAATAGAGCTATAAATTATATATTAATAACAAATACACATTTCTTTCCTCACAAGTAGCATAATTCTGAGTTCCATGCACAACACAATCTTCAGGGGCTGATTGAAAATTCAGCATCTGAAGATTTTGCTACCAGTGAAGAAAAAAATGTATATTTATTATATATATGTATATGGGAGAGTATGATATATAAATTTCTATATATCACAGTGTTAGGCAATTGAATGACAAAACAGCAAAATACTGTACAATGCATCATCTGATGAAGTCATTCTAGAGAATGAAACACATTACACAAAATTTTTCCACACTGTCATTAAAGTGATAAATCCCAAATCAAGATGACAGAATGTTAAGGATAAACCATTTTTTATGATTCAAAGTCTTTTTAATTTTGCATAAAATATTTTTGGCCTTCTCAAACGTATTTCCTATTGAAATACCATATCCATTCAGGGCATATGTGATCATAGCGCTCAACAGCTTCCTTTTCTTTAATATTGTTGTAGCATACCTATGGACGATAATGGGTATGCCCCCCCCCACCACATTCTCATAAATACAGTAGTGAATACTGTACATGGTCTAAAGTTGGAGATTCATTGTAGAATTCACTTGATTCATTTCTAGCAGTTGACTAATAGTTCTATGTGCTGCTGGTGAATCTTATATATGTTGTTCTTGCCTTAAGTATTATCATTCATTATCAACCTTCATTTGATTATTCTATTCAATAACCTTCCATAGGTTACAACAAATATCTTAAGCTGTGTATTATTCTTGGGAAAAGTGGGTTCCGAATGCTTTCTCTAGGTTTTCAAATTCAGAGTTATCTTTCTCAAAGACTGGTTGCCAAATAAGGCAAGAGAGCCCAGTCTACTCTGAAATTTAACTAATAACATGGTAGCATTTCTGCTATTTGGTACCTGATTTTCACAAAATTCTATCATCTGATTAATTTGCAATGTATTAAGTGAGTAAAATCATTCTCCAGGTAAGGATATTTTTTGGTGAAATGTTTTATTTTTTAAAACCTAAACTTAAGACACTTCTTTTGACCTTTTTGGACCATACAAAAGTAAAAAAAAAAAAAAGTTTTCTACACTTTGAAATAAAGTATTGATAATCAAATACTTTTGATTTTACATCTTTTAACAACATACCAAAAGCAATTTTCAAACGTAAAAAAAAAAATGATTTTTAATTGATAATTTGTATACAATTTACATTTTCTGTGTAGATGCATGAAACTAATTAATTCTTCATATTGACTAAAGTAGTCAATTATAAATTTTAAATTTATTAAATTGATTCTTCATTTGCATAACGACATAAGCTACAATATGCTATTTTAGTTAGATCACAATAATTCATATAATTGCTGTAAAGGAAATGTCTAAACCATTTTTTAAAAAGAAAAATGTTTTAAATATTATGATTAGTACAAAGATATCTTATGAATAACTTCTGAATATTAAAATTATTTTAGTTATTAAAAAAAAAAAAAAAAAGAAGAAAGTGTATACATATGTAAATCATTGTGACAGAAAAGCAGAAATTTTTAATGTTACTCAGGTTAGCATTTATTAAGGTTAATCATAAAATAATAACTGTATAGTTCACATATTTATTTTAATAAAACAGTGGTTCTCAACTTGGGGGGAATTTTAGAGTTTTAGTAAGGACTGAAACTGAAGCCGGGCACTAAGCCCCTGTTTAAATGTTTAGCTGCATGGAATTGCAGCATAGTGATTTGAAGGGACGACTAATTAAATAATTATTAAAATTCTCAGGATAGTTGGCTGAATGGTTGAAAAAAACAAAAAAATTGAAAAAGAAACAAATCTAAAATTATGTTTTAAAATAAAAAAAAAACAAATTTAAGAACAGTTCCAAAGAGAATCAAACCCAGAATTAACTAACCAAGATTCATTAAAACGAAGCAAAATCAAGGTTCCACACTATCCACTTCCTGCCAATAAGAAGACATGATTAATGTGTTGCTCAAATTCTGTTGGTCCTGAGAAATTAAATTCAGAGGTTTGTTTACATTATGCTATCTGTCCAAAACGTATGTTTTCTTAGAGAAGAGAATGATCCAAATTCCGTTACAAAAAGAAAGCATCTATTTTTTGTTAATTCCCAAGTTTAGGATTTTTTTTCTGTTAATGCTGTTCACCCTGAAACACCATCTTTACAAAAAGATATCTAAGAAGATTCTAAACAAAGTGAATACAATATGGTTATTAACAAGGTCTCCTAAGATTAAGATGGCAGGGCAGGAGAAATTAGATATATCAGTGTTAAATTTAGAATAGGGCATCTATATAAACAAGAGCTCATCAGGCTCAAGAACAGAAAAAAATTTCTCAAATCATCATCCAGCAGTAGACTTTCTTTACTTTTCAGTAGCTGATAGAGAGACTTTATTCAACCAAATTTTCTTTATATTCAATAATGTTGTGCATTTTATTGAAGGAGTTCTTATTTCAAAGTTACCCTTGGATGCAAAAATACAAAAGTTACCACAGCTGTAAGTTGAGAATTATTCATTTTTAACTATGGTACACAACATACATAGAGGGGTCCACACTAGACTATTGTAAATCCCAAAATGCTAAGATTTCAGGAAACCTGAATCAACCTCATCAGAACGACACACTGGTCCACACTAAGGACAGAAAAGATAGCCAAGTGACCTGTCAGATAGGTATTACTCAAAACTATCAGAGCTAGTGACAAGAAGGAAGAAGAGATAAAGAGAGAATGTGAACAGGAGAGGGGTGTGAGTTACAGAACCAAAGGTTGGGAGATTTAAACTGTTCAAATATTACTCTTTCTACAAAATACAATTCTACAGTGTACCTTTTGAGTACACAATCTTGGAAGAGAAAATAACCTGAAATATGGTGAGAAAAGTTCACAGATAAAAAAAAAAAAAAAAGGTTGCAAACCACTGCATTAAGTGTCTGGCACAAGGTTACATTTAAAGATCAGAGAAAAAAATAACAAATCCTATTTAAATTAAAAAATGTGCCAGTTTATTTGATTGTTTTTATATATTTTTCTCTTAAAATTTATCCATTTTTTTTTATGCATTCAGAAATTTGTTTAAAATTAAAATTTATTTGATTTTTTTTTTTTACTTAATACTTGTCTTCAGTGACTATCATGCTGTCAGAAATATTAATACAAGGCAGATGAGAGCTGATAAAAATAAATTATCAAATTTATATCAAAGTCATTAATTTTTTTTAGTAGTTTTTCTTTCACCTTACTTTTGCTAATTTTTATTACAGTTTTCAGATTGTTCTTACATTATTTACATATCCTTAACAGTAAGTCACTGTCCATATCAGAGAGGATCTCAAAGCTTTAGGAGGCAATATCAAATCTTGTTAGAAGCTACTATATATTTTTATGTATAAGCCAAGAAATATAACAAATAAAAAACAAAAAAAAATAAAATGGGAGGTAGGCTAATATTCAAGGTCAATATTTTGCTGATTTTCACAAACTTCAACATCTCTATAAAAAAAATGTACCAAAAAATATCTAGTGATTTTTCTTTTTTTTTCTTTTACAATGGAATTCTGTTTTACTTAAATTTTAGAAGCATTAGAAAATGAATAGTACTCACAATCTTTCATGCTTTGATTTGTATGTGAAATAAAATATTGTTACATTTAGAAGATGATGCTATTGTTGTCTGCTCAAAGGGAGAAAACATTCAAAAACTTGTTGAAACTTTACTAAACAGAGGAATGGTAAAAAAAAAAAAAAAAAAAAAAAAAAAAGTGATTACATAATGGATTTATAATGAAATAAAAACTATTCTCTAAATGACACTTAAAAACATTTTAAATATCAAAATATTAAAAGTTCATGAAAATATTCTCCACTCATGGTAATTTATAAATCAATGCTTCTGGACATGTGTTGATCAACTGCCTCAGCTTATACAAGGGGATTGATTTTTTTCTTTTTTTTTGTTCATTTCTTGGCTGTCATAACATGATGAAACATTGATTTTTGTATGATTACCAAAGTTAAGCAACATTAAGTTTAGTCAGTATCTTAAATGGGTGACTGCTTGAAAATATCACTGATGTAAGTTTTGACATGCAGATGATCTAATGGATACTGGTTCAGAAATGGAAATCAGACAGCCTAGTTCCAAATCCAATGGAGTTCATTATGCTCAAATATCCTTGGGAAAGTTATGACTTCAACTCTTCTCCTTCCACCCAGTTATGTGTTAATTAATAGAACATGTATCAGTAAATCATTATTATCTCCAACAATATTCATACAATCTACAAAATATTTTCTTGCTTTAAAGAACATGTAAAAGGTTGATAAGCCATAAAAATAAACAAAATCAAATTTTCTCATTTTTTAGACATACGATAGTGCCCTTCAACATATTTGGACTAGCTTATACATAATTAAATACGATAATGCTTTATCTTCACCACCCATTTCTCAGACATAGAATTGAAGTGATCGGCTTATATATAAATATATACAATGTTCTTTTTCTTTTCTTTTTTTCAGTCTCTTCTGTTTACTTATCAGCTCTAGAATTTTAAAGTAACCAGACTATTTTAATAAAAATCAACTCAAATGAGATGAAAGAAAAACTTGTCAAAGATTAAAAATGACAGCGATTTAATGTAATTTGAAGTACTGAAGATGATAGCACGTTCCTGTAGGTTATTTTAATCATGCTGCATTATATAGCAAGGCAGATTCAAACAAATTTTAGTATAGTCGTATAGCAATAGAGAGAAAGGATTTTACAAGTTGAAAGAAGTAATTGATATGCATTTCAAGAGTTTGGCAGGAGAAAAAGAACTTCATTCATGAAGAAGGAAAAAAAAAGCATTTCATAAAAATTCATCTATGAAACAATGTCTCTGTTTTCTTTCTAACACATAAGTAGTAAATCTTGTTTAACAAGATAGATACTTCCATTTTAGCAATGTTATTATTCTGTGCATACATATACCTGACCATGCACACCTTTGGGCTTATGCAAGGTGTCATCTCTACAAACATTGAAAAGCAAAATAGATTTATATTCATAAAAAAAAAAGAAAGAAAAAGAAATGAAATCTGGGTCAACTATCCAAGAAAACAACCTGACAAACAAGTTATCAACTGTTTTCATGTATGTCAATCACAAAAAGGAAAGGTGTTTTTCAAACACTGAGTCAGATGAGCAATACTGTCTTTTTACTGGAACACATTTTGTTACAGTTATGATTTTTAAATATGGTTACTAAGAATACAAGACATTAACTTTATAGTAGTTGAGAGTAGAGGACAAACAGTAAAAAATAAAAATATTTCAGTTACTTGTTAATCCCGGTTAGTCACTTTATGATGGTATACTAATTCAAAAGTAAACAACAAAATTTTGAAGTATTTTTATTAACATATTTTCAAACAATCTCTTAAAATGACCAAAGAGAACAATTACCTCAGTATATATAACATAAAACAAATAGAGTAACTACTAACACCTACTTAAGATTTAATTTTGGTTTTAACTGTTGGAAAGAAATTAATAAAAACAATGGAAAACAGATTTTTAAAATATTAATTTATGCTGAAAAACAAGGTATTATTAACATCAAAATAATCATATTTTGAATTCAAAAGTAGAAACAATTATCTGTTTTTAAATCTGTAGTAAGTTATTTTCTTTTTATTTACACAACTTACACATCTGTCAATCTAATCTTTGTTATTACTATCACAATGTTTTGATTGTTATACTCTCCCACTTTCTTCAGGTGTTTGTTAATCCTGGTATCAGGGTATTTTGAACTGAACTCTTTATTTAATCTACTGGGGTAAATTGTTCTTATCCTGCTGTCTATGGATATATTGGATAGGAATAGGATGACAAGAGTAATTGTGAGTTCAATCCCTGGGTGGCAGGGTTACACACAGTGGAAACAGGGCAAGCAATAACTGAGCAGTACTAAAAGTATATCCCTAGACATGGCAAGTGGAAATGAGAACACTCTACTCACACATTAAATAAAGGGTTCAGTTTGAAGTACTCTTAAGGTTATCAGGATTAACAAACAATTGATGAAGGGCAGAGGGTACAAATGTCATGATAACAACAACAAAGATGAGGACAATAGTCTGAATGTAAATAACTCCTCAACCCAAAAGTGCAGACAGAGTTCTCTTTTAGTAAATAAAAGCTAAAATAGTTTTAGGGGTGAGGAGAATCATATAAACCATCTTTTATTGAACCAACTGCCTGGACACCTAAAAAGCTTTAATATTAAAAGGTATCATATCGATATGGTTGGTTCAAGTTAGTGACTACAATCGGAATAATTAAAAATGTCTTCCATACTTTACTATAATTATTTAATTATCTGGCTAAGTTGAGATTTTATAGCCATGAATGGTTAGAAAATAATTATAAGTATATACCTAGTACCTGGAGATCCATCTCCCAGGCAGCAGCACCACCACACTGAGCTAAAATGGGCATACAAACTGGCACCTTTGACAAATGAAATTGGGCAATTTTTCTGTTAATACCCATATACAAATTTAAATATCTTTAACTGTGTGTAATCAGTCTATTTTGTCTATGTGGGGACATCAAATAAGTACAACATCCTGATTACTTAATCCAAAGAATTTGACATTTAAAAAAATAAAAATAAACTTTCTTCTAATATTTACATTGTGATTCATTAACTCTTAATCAGGTTTGACATATGTAATACTTAGAGAATATACCACATAATGCAACTCCTACTTGAAGAAGACACTTTAGAAAATATGGATTAAATCCCACAAAATTATGAAATAAGGGAAAAGCAGGCAAAACCTTTATAAATTTGACATGTTTCACTACCGAGCTTCATCAGGAAATTTTGGGAACAGAGCAGCAAACAGATTTTTCATTGGTCAGATAGATGTCATATTATTTTCTTTTTTGGCATTAGTATGTATGTGGACACATCGTGTTTATTTTATGGTATTTGTATGCGTGTCTAATTCTTGAAATATCATAAAACTGCTATATTGGTATATTAAATACGCCAGTACAGCAGTCTTATAATAAACACAAAAAAATTTGGAACTTAAATGTGAAATATATTTTTGGGAATGTGGAATAATTTTTCATATTTATCATGCAACCAATTATACCAATTTTATTATGCTGTCATTTCAAGAATTAAACACACAGACACCAGAAGAGAAATACGATGCCCACAATAAGATACACATACTAGTGCCATAAAAAAAATGAACATATCTCCTGACCAATTAAAACAAACAGTACAAATTTAAAAAATATTCACAGCTCCATTCCCAAATATTTCTGATGAAGCAAACTAAATAGAGAAACATGTCAAATTTATAAAGGTTTTTCTACATGTTCTTTATTTAATTAAGATACAATAGATTATCTAGTAGAAAAAAATACAGCTTAAATATTCATTTGGCTAGAAGACAAATAGAATATAGAAGCAGATTTTTTATATATACATATAATGCCTACACTGATCACAATAAATTCAATAAAAGTTCTGCATTAATATCATTACTAAAGCAAACCAAATGAGAGAAAAAAAAGAAAAAAAAAAAATGATTTGTCATTTTAAATGATGTCCCTCCAGTAAATCATTAGGAGCCACAATAAGTAAGTAAGAAAAATGAACTGAAATCTGACCCAGATAAATAATTTGGATCTAAGCAATACAAAACTGCTTTTTAACAATTTTTTCTCAAAAAGTTCATAGAAATAAAAGCCTTCTGTCAATGTTAAAGCATTTAAATCTTAAAAAACATTTTGTCAAATGTATCAGAAAACAGATTTTTCTGTGTACACCTACTTTAGATTCCGCACGAAGTCTTGAGTAATTTGCAGACACTTGTTCCAGACTTTCGCTGACAGCAGGAAACTCCAAGTTTTTACCTTTTGAAGCTAAACTGTCAGCCATAGTCTGGTGAGAAAGGACATCTTGATAAAGAGTCTGAAATAAAGAAGAAAAAAAAAATTTGAAATATTGTCTATGGTAGTATATATAGGGAATTTATTTCCTTGAACCTGCAAAATGCTCCGATATACTCTTCTCATATGTGAGTCTACTACTATTTATATTTAATATTTCATTATTATGAAGGTCAAGCAGATTTAATGCATTTATTATCAGTGGAAAGTGAAATCATCAAGTTGAGTTCAAATTCCAGTTTATTCCATTTCAGTCACTTTACTGTAATGCTGCCACAGCTGCAGTACATGAGTTGCACTTATGGTTAAAGGATGCTAGATATAAGTATTCTTTTAATTTCCATTTTCTTTAAAACTTTGTCATTGCTCACATGTTCAGTCCATGGTATTCTCAGTATCCTTCTGTATTGTATCAAAAACTTTCAATTGCAGATAAGATCTGGTTGACATATTTTCAACTGTTTTTCCATTTAAAGAAAAGTGAATGTTTTTACTATCAAATAGTGAATATATATATCTCAAGTATAAGGTGCAGTTCAATTTACTTTACATGAATCATTCATACAAAAAACAGATATAGAAGTTAATGATTTATTTGGCGAGAATACATGTTCGCAAACAATTTTAATAAAGTACATATATATATATCTCATCAAATAAAGTAGATGATAAAATAATATTAGGAGGTAAAAATAAGAAAAAATTATTTGATTTATAAAGATAAACAGAACGTAGATATTATCATAAAAACAAGAAAATTCTCTAAAATTTAGCCTGTAATAATTTCTTACCAAAAAAACAAATTTCAAATGTTAAAAAAGTTTTTTAAAAAGTTCTATCAATAAATTGAATTAAAAAAAAAAAAAAAAAAAAAAAAAGAGAAAGCAATAAAAAGGATACAAAAATTTCAGTGAATCATAAAGACTGATGAACAATCTAATAAAATTTATGGGGACAAAATAAAATAAAATAAAAACTAAATGATTTCATCTTACTTTCTATGAGCACCAAAGCTGTTCTTGTTAACACATTTCATTTGTATTGCAAGCAGAAAGAAAAAATGGGAGGAAACATAACTACAATAACAACAATAAAACAGGTTGAAACAACTGGTACAAGTCACCTGACTGAGAACATAACTTTTCGTATTTTCTCCAGAGTAAACTTTTACACTTGGCTTTCTGAAAAGTCAAGAAAACCAGAGATTTGCATACTAGGTGTGTCTTTTAATTTGCTGTTTTGATCAAATCTTTCTTCTTTTTTATTTTTAAATATGCATGAAACAAATTAAATAGAACATTAGAAAAGCTTACCTTAGCTGACTGTAAATCTTCTTTCTTTTCCTGGAGAGTATTTTTCAATTCAGGTTCCACTGAAACAAGTGCTTCAGTGTCTTTCAACCATGTTGACATGGACGTGTAAGCCTCATCAAATGATAATTTCTTTTGGCTGCTAATCTCTATTTTCTGCTGAGTTTCACCCAAATTGTCAATGAATGACTGCCACCTATTCTGTAAATCATGGACTTCCTGACGAATTACATTCTGACCATCGTTAGATGTATTAGGATAGAGCTTCTCTCCAGCTTCAATGGCTGAATTTAGTAGTTGGCAGCCATGTTGTTTCTGATTAGCAAGATCCTGAAGAAGACAAAAAATTGAAAGAAATAACCTCACTCACATGCAATAAAATTGATGTGTCTATATTTCTGAGATAAGGTATTGTAACTACACTATTTACATTGTTGTCATCATTCATGACATTTTGGCTACTGCACACTCTGGCCTTCTCCAGGGGAAATTTGTTGGAAGTTTGAACT
Organism: Acanthosepion lycidas; assembly: GCA_963932145.1. Lineage (NCBI taxonomy): Eukaryota > Metazoa > Mollusca > Cephalopoda > Sepiida > Sepiidae > Acanthosepion > Acanthosepion lycidas. The sequence goes on from OZ010589.1 coordinate 55,917,520, forward strand.
GAAAATTTTATTTAGTCTACATGATTCATTGCTCTAATTCAATGAGTCATGCCTTCGGATATCTCAGTTTTAGTTAATTTCCCTTGATAACTCAACTCTCCAAGTTTTTGTTCTCTCTGCTGTGAGCAGAGATTGAACGCACAACTCTTTGGGTCAAGTCACTTTTTGATCAATTAACCAATGGGAACATTAAAGAACTAAAATAAGTGATAGATAAAACTTGTCCATATTATTTAATATATATATATATATAAACTAAATATAAAACCTATATACAAATTTTAACTAAGTATAAGATCATATATATATATATATATATATATATATATATATATATATATGAGAAAGAATGATATATATTTATAGCCTAAATATAAAACTTTCTTTTTGACTGCTAAAAATCCATTATTCACAATGATGAATTCCGGCTCATACTATGGTGAATAAAGTACTGAAAGAAGGTTTACAATCCTTCCAAGAATATAGCTTCATTTCAATTTCATAACTCCAAATGTTGATCTAAATTATTTACTATTCATAATCCTAATAATGTTATATGAACCAAAGTTGTTGAAGCTTGCAGATGTAAATTAAATCAGCCTGGTAGAAACTAATCAAAAAGCTTTCATTCATCATTTTAATTAGATGAGTCTGGCAACAGAATTTCAGCTCAAACTCTTAAAAAATTAAAATCTCAAACATTCAGGCCGGTAAATGAAAACAAATATACTGGTTAATAAATAAATAGAGCACCTACTCCAATATGATTAACCACTAAAAATAATATTTAAAGTGATAAAAAACATTCTGATTAATAAAAAAATCCATTATTATATATATATAAAATATTAGAAATAGGAAGATTAACCACTTAAGCTGGCATGTTTTCAACTATTGAGGTTTCATCGTGTGGTAGAGGCTAATTCTAATATATATAGAAAATATTAATCGCCATTTTCTGTCTTCTTGAAGCCTGCTCTTTTTTTTTTTTTTTTTTACCCTTTCTTCAATCCTCTCCATTTTCAACTTTCTTATTCAGTTTCACTCTCTGTAAACCCTGCATTCTAGTGTACCTTGACACCTTGCTTGCTTGGAGTGAAATTATATATATATATATATATATATATATATATATATATATATATATATATAACACCAATACATGCAATCTACATAAACCCAAATTTTTAAAAAATTAATCAGTTTGTCTGACAATCACAAAAGCATGAAACCCAGAGTCACAAACTCACATTAATCCAACCAAATATGTTAGCTCTATCTCTGATATTGAGCACTTTCTAATAAGTACCACGCATATAATATATATATATATATATATATATTGATATTTATATACACACACACATATATATATATATATATATATATATATATATATTTATGATAAAATATAGTATTAAGGTATACTATATTTATGGGTAAAAGTTCTCAATGTCAGAGTGACTTTATGTAAATATAAAAGTGTAGATTGAGGTCAACACTGAGTGGTAACAGTCTGTTTCATGCTTGAACACAATCTTCAGGCCATGGGTGTTGGATTTTCCCAACTCAAGTTGTTGTAGAAAAAAAAATAATAAAAGAAACAAAAAAATGTAAATAAACAAATTAAATAAGTCATTAAGAAACTATGAATAAATAGATAAGCACAATAGATAAACACAAATAATTAAGTAATAAATAATGAGTAAAATGTTAATAAAGAACATTATGAAATAGTTACAAATAACCATATTTGGATCCACAATTATTTCTACTCAATAATTTGAAACATAACTATTACCGCCCACCCAATAACCACGAGGATAGTATAATCAACCTTACTCCCTATTATACATCATTGACCAGCATATGTAAATATTTGAGCCAAAATGCAAAACACATGACCTGAAGATTGTGTTCAAGTATGAAAGACTGTTGCTACATCGTGTTGACCACAGTGTGCATATATATAATTTACATACATTTTAATAAATATACATATTATCCTTCATCAATAGTACAACTATGTGTGTTATTGTACCTCTAGAGACTGCTGTCCAATTTCATTTTGCATTGAACAGTAACAAGAAATACATACTTCATGTTTGATTACAAGTCCTCAGTGAATCTCCTATAAGAATAGTAACATTAAAAAAAAGACCAAAGCAAACAATGTCATTTTAGAGTTACTTCATAACTTCCTTGCCTTTTGTGTATGCGTGTGAAACTGTTAAACTTATACAACTTTGCCTGTCCATCCCTGAAACTTCAGTTACAAATGAAAGAAGTTTAACTTTAGATAAAATTTTAGCATTCTAAAGATGCACAATGACTCAAGAATCATTGTCTTCACTGGCTTGCATTTCCATCAAGAAATAAACATTTACATGGCAAGATATGAAACAAAATTACTTTGAAACAAAGGTGCTTGAAATACATGTTTAAATGAAGTGTTTATTTATAAAAATCTATGAATTTTTACTTTTAATGTATTAGTACAATGTAAATGCATTGCTGAGTTGAAAAAGCCTTTCATATAATCTTCTGATAGAAGTTGAAAATTAAAGAAAAAAATTTTCTATTTTATACACTAAATAATTATATTTACTGCAGCTCTTAATACCTGTGTTTATTAAAATAAATGAAAATAAACTATGTAGGATAGGCAACATACAAAACAATTTGAAATAAATCAAATTGCTTATAAGTTATTTAGATGTTTAAGGCAGTAGGTTAAAAAAAATAGGTCAGATAAGTTATCAAAGCTACAAGCCCTAGGGCATTTACTTTATTTGAAAATTCATATACATACAGGTAAATAATCATGGTCTTAATACAATGGCCTCTTGTTGGGTAATTTTGGTTCACAAACACACAAAAATTTCTTCAATTGTATTTACATTAGTTTGTAATAAGATGTTTAAATACTGCTACTCAATATGGTATCCTAAATTGTATATTTACAAAATTTTGTTAAAAAGAATTGTACTTATCACAGGCAACACTGATGAAGAGTTGCCACTCATACATATAATATAAATTAATAATAAACAAATAAACTTGAGAACATGATCATAAATAAACCTCACTTTACATACATTCTTCTAACCATCCAGCCATTATAAATAAACATTCTTAAGATCATAAATATATCACAGCATTTGCCCTAAGAAAAGAAAAAAAAAAAACTAAACTAAGAAGGACTATTGTTCTCTTCTACTTAATTCTCGATGAACCTATATATAAGTGGGCATTAAGTTCAACACCCAGCTGTTTCATGCTTAAATGTAACCATCAGGCCATTTGTGTTGTTTTGGATTGACTATTTATGTATGCTTGTCATTGGTGCATTATGGGTATGTCTATTGCACTGTCAATAATAAATGAGTAAGAAAAAAAAAAGAAAAGTTAAACAACTATAAAAGAGCAACAAAACTACATTCACACCCACAATTATTTCCATTTAATAGCCAATAGAATAATTTGAAACATAACCATTACCACCCACTTAATAGCCATTAGAATAATACAATAGACCTACCCATAATGCACTCATATCAAAGAAGTGATCAAAGGCATTCATGCCCAAGATTTAAGCAATATCTCATCTGGTACAAAAAAACAAAACAAAAAACAAAACAAAAAACAAAAAACAAAACAAAAAACAAAACAAAAAACAAAACAAAAAACAAAAAACAAAAACAAAAAACAAAAACAAAACAAAAACAAAAAACAAAAAACAAAACAAAAAACAAAACAAAAAACAAAACAAAAAAAAACAATTTTACATGTATTCTCAATGTTTTCTTTTACTGTCATCACTCTTCAGGCTGTAGTGAATTACAGATAATTCTCTGCTGCTCACTAATATCTGATGATTTTAGTTTATGCATGAAACTGACAGTCACAGAAAACATTTGGTATCATGCGTGAAATTAATAATATTTCTATTTTTGCTCTGTATATGTAAATTTTACATTGAGCACTGTGCTTTTTACTGCATTGGTGTGCGATGCACATTTGTTGTAGTATCTACTCAGTTACAGTTGCATGGATAACATGGAGAAAATAATAACCAAACACAATAAAGCAAAATACTCAAAAAAGGACAATAATAACTACAACACTAATCAGCAAAAAAACGACAAATACAACTGTTGAAATGAAAACAATTGCCCACTTAACAACAAATGCCTAACCAACAACATAATATAACACCACCATAATAAGACAAATGCAGAAGAAAATGTTTACATAGGAGCTACAGAAACAATATTCAAATAAAGATTCAATAATCACCAGACCTTATTTAAAACAGAAAAGTACAGAAACAACACAACATTATCAAAATACATATGAAACCAGACACAAAGTAACATTTCTACCAAGATTAAATGGGAAATTATAAAAAAAAAAAAGCAACCTCACACAGCAACAGTAGCAGAAACTGTAGATTGTGTTTGGAAGAAAAACTAGCAATTATTACATTAAAAAGTCAAAACAAATTATTGAACAAGATGAATAAAATAATGGGGAAATGCAAAAATCTAAACAAAGACCTACCTTGCTATCTAAATACTAACATAAAAAGAAATGAAAGAAATACAACACAAAATGCAATACCATCACAAACAGCTATACCTAGCATCTAACCCATACCAATCTCAAATACAATCCAACCAGAAAAGAATAACCACAATATCAACAAACAATAACCAACACAATTTACCACTACACTCTTCACAAAACAAAAACATACACAAAAACATACACAAAAAGAGAGGGAGGGAGGGAGGGAATGCATGTAGGAAGCATAAACGCATACAAAGCATCTAATCCATACCAATCTCAAACAGAATCCAATAAAATTTACCACAACTACACTCTTTATAAAACACAAAAAAATGAGAATGTATATTGGGGCACGAACATACAACCACAAAATAATACAAACATTTAGACATGCATACATGAACATACAAACATACATGAGTGAGAGCACACATATTTGTAAGTATGCATACATACATGAGTGAGAGCACACATATTTGTAAGTATGCATACATACATGAGTGAGAGCACACATATTTGTAAGTATGCATACATACATGAGTGAGAGCACACATATTTGTAAGTATGCATACATACATGAGTGAGAGCACACATATTTGTAAGTATGCATACATACATGAGTGAGAGCACACATATTTGTAAGTATGCATACTTACATTCATGCATACACACAAACATACACCTGCACAGGAAAACTCACAGATAAGCTCACCTGTACAAAAACACACATGCTCACAAAATTCCAATCAATGAGAAATAAAGTCAAAACAATAATAATAAATGCAAATCCAACAGAGACATATACAATTAACACAAATACAAACATACAAATAGCTGTGCATACACAAACCTGAATGTGTACGTACATGTTCATACAAATATGCATGCACATACATATAAACACCTGCATAACACAATAACAATAAAAAACATATCACCAGAGAAGGCAAAGAAAGAATGAAAATAAAAATAAAAAAATAGAGAAAATGAAAGCAACAAACAACAGATGAAAATGAAACCAACACATTCACACTACAATAAAGGTACAAGAAAACCGAGAAACATTAAGTTTAACACTGTTCTGATGAGGAATTGCATCTATGCAACTATGAAACATTAAAGTAAACATGAGTTAAATGAATTTTTTTTATTACTAGTTCTATTAATGCTCTATCCTTATCTTCAACATTGACCACTCTACCAAAAAGCTTACTTGCCTTAAAAGCCTATATCAGAAAACTACTGAAAAACCAGCAATTTTGGCTTCAAAAAAATCTT